>VZTM01028320.1:16954-28775 GCA_013400555.1 Jacana jacana | reverse complement strand
AATGCTTCTGACACATTTGGGAGACTGCATAGAAATAACATGGGTTTAAGTGTTGCTCAATTAAGGAAAGGTCAGTGATACTTGAAACTGCCCAAAAGGAGCGATGACACTGAAGAAACTATCAAGGTTTGTTACATTTTCCAGGCAGTCAAAAGGGACCAGTCCACTGGCGTGGAAAATTCTGCTTCTGCCTTTTTCCCTCTCAAAACAAAGTAGACATAATTTTGTTTATACTGGCTGGAAAAAATATTTACCTGTCCTAAACAATTATTATCCTGTAAGGATACTACAACTAAACAGGTGACCATGCGTATCAACATCTGACACTTGGCCACAGCTCACTGGGCTTGAGTCTAGGCATTCTACAGTGAAATATGGGTCTAGACATCTAGCTGCTACTCTCACGTGATCTCCAGTCTAACAGTTTAGTGACAGTGTCAAAGCAATTAAGCACCTCAGAAAAATGACTGTAGAACACAAGCTGACCTCCTGAATAACACCGATGAGGCACGGGCTCTGAAGTCCTCATATTTGCTTAACAAAAAAACCAAAACCATCCCTTTTTTTTTTCAGAGTCACTGGGAATTTGCAGATGTAGAGAGGAAAAAATAAATCCAAAACCAAACCAAATAACCCAGCTTTTGTATGATTTTGGTTCCCAGCACTTGCTGAGTCTTTACAAAAATAAAGCTGTATATACCACAACAAGAAACAATGGTCACAAACAGAGGTGCTACCACAAGAGATATCCTCCTGGTCTTATGAGGCTGTCACTCCACCTGTTATATACTGTGAAGTAATAAGCAACACCTTCTCCAGATCCCCAGAAAGGAGGGAGATAAATGGCACTGAATTGGCTGTGTTTCCCAAAAATGTCTCAGACAAGATACAGCTGCAGCAGGCTGAGCAGCTGAGCCCTCAGAGACTGGGCTCCGACTCTCAGACAGAAAGGAAAGATTTATTGCCATCTGGTAACAATGATGCTGATGTCTCAGAGAGACCCACTGGCCCACACAGCAGCACCTAGCAACTCTGAAAACTAGAGGGACGTAATTAGGTAGCTTAATTACTGGGCTGCTTGTAAAAGTTGGGAATTCTGCATTATGTTTATATTATTATCACAGTTATGTTTGGCAGGAAAGAAGGATGTAGGAAACTGAATCTTTAAGAGACTAAGATGAGCCAAACTGAAGCAGTCACTGTCATCTGCTGTCTTGTTATATTATTCAGGGACTCCTGTTATACAGCATGCATCGCCTAGGACTCGGATGCTGAATGTAGCAACCCTCTATCATGCTGCTTGGCACTGAGTGACTGCTGAAAAACACAGCAACCTTGGTGGTTGACAACCTCTATATATTCACAGGACAGCTACAGCATGAACAGCTTATAGTACACGTTTCTCTACTCTGCCTCTGCCAAAATATCACTATACTCCCAAGTTTCTCATAAGTATACAGCAATATGGGAAACTATTCCCATTAAAATGCCCTGTTCTCTACAGACTGATAATTACTGATAGTGGTGGTGGCAGCAATTTGAGAGAGATAAATACTCCTGTAATTTTGAGTAGAGGTTTGAGACACCATGGCAGAGAAGAGAGACAAATGGGTTTTTTGTGCTTGCATCCATAACCTCTTAGCAAACCCCCAAAATATTGATGGGCAAATAGGGTTGATAGCCACACATCAGACATACAGAATTCAACAAAACCAGAAGCTGACCTCTAAGTCTTCAGCTTTTGTAGTTTCCACATCAAGACCAGATATGAATATGAAATATTTTACTAGTTTTCACTAGAAATCTGCAATTGGAATGTCAAACTAGCTGAAAAATTGAAATTCAAAGAAGAAATGTGGTTTCTTACTGCCATTTTTATCCTCAAAATTTCTAGTCAATTGTTGCATGAAATCTCCCACATTTCCTGAACAATTAAACAATAATTGATCTGACTTATTACACAGAACCCTAAACAGCTTTAAACACACTAGTCTGACTCCAGTAGCACATTTGGCCTTGAGACACTATAGAGTAACAGCTTTGTAAGCCATATAGAGCAGACCCAGCTGAAAGGTGAGTATATGGTAGTTTCACAATTATATGTCACGCAACCAATGTATATCATGTGTAAATTAATACATTAAGTGGAGGAAAGAACTATCTGCATTATGAACCTTTCCTGTTTATTGTGTCTTTTTTGGTAGGGATTTTGTGGTTTGTTCTAAATTCTAAAAGGCATGAATAAGGCATTTGAAGCAAGATTCAGTGTCTGGAGAAAGAACTCTACTATGTTAACCCAGCAGTAAAAGGAACAGTAAACAGCTATCATCAAAATAATCCTTCAGGATTCTCCAGAGCATAGGACAATTACTCATTTCGAGGTGAAGCTCTCACCCTTTACCCACCTCCTTTTTTCCTGGACCAAAATCCAAATTGTTTTTCTTCCAGACAATAGCCTGCTTTATTTCACTTTTTAACTCCAACAAATACAACTGCTGTGCACACTAACTAGGGTTCTGTGTCAAGGGGCACAAAAAATATGCTAGTATTGTTGAAGAGACAAATGGAAAAGCCTTGATTTGGCAGGGTGTTCTTGTCAACAAAGAACAAACATAAAGTACTGACATGAATACTGAAAAGCTTAACCAAAAAGGGAGTCACATGGAATGGTATTATTTTAAAAGCTCTAAAAAGTGTCTCAGAAGTACCTAGTAGGCAAATGAGGAAAATTTTTTTTTTGCTTGTTTGTTAGGGCTTTTTTTTTGTTGCATTTTACAACATAATCTGAAGTCTAGTAACATTTTATAGTGCTTTGTAGTAGAATTTAAGACTTGGTAAGTGTCTGTATTTTGCATAAAACTATTGAATGAGGCTGTGCTTTCTGGCATAGCTTAACACTGTTTGATATAATTTTAAAAGCATACTGTGCTTGAACTATCAACATACAATATTTGTTAGTTTTATGATCCACAAGTTACTTTGTTATGTGCAATGGAATAATTACTATGAAGTTTTGTATTGTGCTTTTGTCACAGTTGTTTATTAGATAGAGAGCCTTATTTTGAACTTTTTATTTGCTTTCTATCCTGACACTTCCATGGCATTTGTAATGTACTGCAATTTAATTGGAAATTGGACCAGATAACATTAAAGGAAATTTTGGTGATACCAATCATTAAGATTTTCCCTTGCTGGCATGTAAGTGGGGTTCTTTACAGGGCGCTTATTTGTTGTATTTGTGCTTAAATGATATGTTTATTTAAATCCATTTGATGAAATAAAGCACAGTAGTAAAAGTAGTATCTAGTGGGTTTTCTTGCAATCATTTCTAAGCACTAACATTATGACATGAATACAAATGTGTAACATAAAATCATAGAATGGTTTGGGTTGGAAGGGACCTTTAAAGATAATGTAATCCAACTCCCCTGTAATGACTAGGGATGCCTTTAACTAGTTCAGGTTACTAAGAGCCCTGTCCAGCCTGACCTTGAGTGTTTCCAGGGATGAGGCATTTGCCACCTCTTAGGAGAACCTGTTCCAGTGTCTCACCACCCTCACAGTAAAAAAATTCTTATATCTAGTCTAAATCTACCCTCTTTCCATTTAAAACCAATGTCCGTTGTCTTATTGCAACAGTCCCTGCTAAAAAGTTTCTCCCCATTTTTCTTGTAAGCCACCTTTAAGTACTAAAAGGCTATAATAAGATCTCCCTGCAGCCTTCTTTTCTCCAGGCTGAATAACTCCAGCTCTCAGTATTTATTCATAGAAGATGTGTTCCATGCCTCTGATAATTTTTGTAGCTTTCCTCTGCACCTGCTCCAACGGGCCCATGGCTTTTCTGTGTGTGGGCGCCAGAGCTGGACACAGTACTCCAGTCCTCAGCTCCCATTGGAATCAGTACTTCAGCACATCAGAGACATAACCCACTTGGAGCTCCTGAAGGCAGATGCAGGTCTGCAGGTCCAGCACGGTAGGGCAGCCTGGTTCTTCTCAATGATCTTAGGGCCAGGCATGATGGCTCCTGACCTGCAGAATGTGAGGACTATCTAATGTCTGTGTAATGAAGTAAAGGAGTTGCAAGGTCAGAAGGCTGTACAGCATCCGAGATGATGAGAAAGAGGTTGACTGGATCTTCTCTGAGACCCTGCAGGACATGAGAGTCTAAAGCTCAGCTACACTGAAGGTGAGACAGGCAGACCCTATGCCTATTGAGTTAGGAAATAGAGACTCCTGGGATATTAAAGACTGGGAGCTCATGACTTCTGTCACCATGAGGGCAACGCCTGCTCCACCTGCAGATATGCCACTATAGACTAAAGCCAATCACTTATGGTAAACTCTAGGGGTGGATAATTGGTCCAATATTCTTTAACATCTTCATTAAATGACCTGCATTGCGGGACAGACTTCACCATCAGCATTTTCACAGGTGATAGAATACTCTGTGGGGGTGGTTGATATGCCAGACAGTTATGCTGTCATTTAAAGTGAACTCTAAAGGCTGGTGAAATTGTTGAACAAAGAGAAATGCCAAGTCCTGAGGAATAATTCCATGTACCAGTACAGAGTAGGGATAGAAAGTAGCTATGCACAAAAGGTCCTGAGTATCCTCTTGGATAAGTTCAGTGTGAGCCAGCAACGTGCCCTTGTACCAGAGGAAAACTGCCTCCTGGACTGCATGAGGAATATCATCACCAGCAGGTTGAAGGAGGTGGTTCTTACCCTCAGCCCTGATGCCACACCTGGAATTCAGTGTCCAGTTCTAGACTCCCTAGTACAAGAGAAGACAGTGACATACTGGAGTGAGTCCAGCATAAGATCATGAAGATGATTAAGGGACAGGACACCTACCTATAAGGAGAAGCTGAGAGAGCTGGAATTGTTTAGTCTGGAACAATGTGTATAAATACCTGAGGGAGATGGGAGGTCTTAAATAAAAAGGAAGACAAGGGACAATTGGTACAAATTAAAAAGCAGAAAAATCTGTTTAAATATAATAAAAACAATCTGTACTGTGAAGGTGATTAAACATTGGAACAGGTTACACAGAGAAGTTGTGGGGTCTTCTTACTTGGACGCATTCAAAATCTGGCTGGTCCTAATTCTAGGAAAATTGGTGATGATGACCCTGCTTTGAGTAGTGTGTTGAACTAGGTGCTCCTCAGAGATGCCTTCCAAATGCAAATATTCTGTGAATCTATCAGATTTAATGTAACTAAAATATCTCTGATGCTTTTAAAAAAGAACAAACCAAGAACCCATGTCCCTTAATATTTTCCTGCCATCTTTGCTGAAAAGTCAGTATCCATGTTACTGCCCACCTAAAATGCTTAATCTCTTGGAAAGAAATGATGCATAAAATAGTCCAGCTTCTGACTTCACCTGCTCAACAGATTTAGGTGTTTAGTTCTGTTTAGTGTACCTTGTGAGGTAAACAAAATAAGTTTTATTAAAAAGGATAGGTTCTGATTGAAATAATTTCAAGGTTTTTTCCTCCTTCTTTCTCATTTATAATTTTTTTTGTTTGTTATTAATTTCCCTTCTGATTTTAGCTGTTTCAAGTTCAAGTTTTACAGGAAGAGTTTTTACCCACAACATATTCAAAACAATCAGAACTGGAGCACTTCAGTCCCTAGAACTCCAGGTTCTCTGTTCCCTTGTGAGAAACTTTGAGAAATATAAATTAAAATTAGTTTCAGTGCATTGAATTAATTATTGCATTTATTGGTTATTATCGTGCTTTGTGGTTTTACGTGCTTCTGAACTGTAGATGGAATAAGAAAAGAAGAAGAGAGAATCACCTAATTAATCTTGGGCTTCCAAAAGAGACAAAAAGGTTTGAAAGATGGGAAGTGAAGTAAAAACTTGGTTAAACTAGAAAAAAAAAAAAAAAAAGCCAAAAGCAAAAGCAACCCAAACTAACAAAAAAACCCAAACATTTTCAAAGAGCATAAAGCTATATGAAATATATATTTAATTCATGTTTATGCACTGCAATTACTCAGCCTTTGTGGGTATATATAAGTGTGTATATAAATTTAATGTATTGGCAGAAAATTTCATGTTTCTATAGCACTCCAGAGATTAAGAATAAAATATTTAATTCAGGAGGTTGCAATTACATTTGCTAAATTATTTCACTGACCTTTTTGCATACTTATGTTGGCCCACAGTAGATGCATCAGTACTGCCAAATAAAAGAAAAACATCATTTATCAGTCACAGAAGACCATGATAAGTGGTTCAGTAGTAGTTGATATTCAAAATAGGCTCCGGGGACAAAATTTTAGAACTGGCACATATTGTGAAAATAAGTCTTAGACTCAAGTAATTTATGCCATGTGTCAAAAATGAAGTATGGCAAATTATGTCCTACCTGAGGTTTTTTTTTGTAGTTGCTCTGTACAGAGTAGCACCAAGCTAGGCACGAGACTCTAGTTCAACCGGTGGCACATCAGGCAAAAAAAACCCTGTCAAAAGGAACCATGCTATACCCACACTGCCAAACTACATCTTGACTCTTTGAGTCACATCTGTTGAACCTTACTGTCTTTGTGCTGAAGCTGGACATGAATTTTGCAATGCGCATTGCATGGTGATGCACGTTGTTGCTTTATCAGCCTGAAACTATACAGTCACAGACATCTCTTCCCATTTCACAGTGAGGACATACCTCATGGTACAACATGGAACAACAAGACAGCTACTTCTTAGACCAATGTCCTTAACAGATCTGCTCTAGATTATATATACCAGCAGAAGCAGGGAGGTGATTCTCCCCCTGCACTCAGCACTGTTGAGGTCGCACCTTGAGTATTGTGTCCANAGGGCTGATGGTTGGACTCAATGATCCCAAGGGTCTCTTCCAACCTATGATTCTATGATTCAATGTAAATATCTACTTACCATCACTTATAAATATGTCCCTTCCTATCAGAACAGAGATATCTAAAGATAACTGTATTACCATCTCACCTAAAATACTATCAGTATTGCCTTTAATAGGATGTCTTTCCACGTATTTACCAACAAAGTTTATATTTACCTCTAGTTAAATTACATTACAGAATCACAGAATGATATGGAATTGGAAGGGACCTCTGGAGTTCATCTAGTCCAACCTCTTGCTAAAGCAGGGTCTCCTAAAGCAGAGTGCACAGGATCACGAGACTCTACCACCTCTCTGGGCAGCCTGTTCCAGCCATAAACCACATTTGTTTATAGGAAACAGAAACCAGTGTATCCAGGTATTTAAAGACACAATGACATGTGCAAAATACTGATAATTTCAGTACTGTATATGCATAATATCTAAAGTTATTTTATACCTGCAAGACTTTCCTAACTGGATACACTTCATGGTTTGAAACCTGGTTATAGTCTTTCTGATTTTGTAGGAGATTTATCAATAAGCGCTTCTGAAAGTGCTATTTATTTCTTTTCTCTAAACTAATTGACATTTTGTATTTTTTTGAAGAGGTCTAAGACCCAACAAAAGTGTTGTCTGGCAAGGTTCAGTGTTGAATTAACAAACCCATCCAGAATTGGCAATGTCCTAAAATATTCCAAGACTAACCCTCTGGCAAGCGAGCATTTAAGAAGAAACAAATGAAGATGCATCTAGATGATCTGGCACTTTGGCTGCAGAAATTTAGTGAGATGAGACTTAATGAAGACCAATATAATACTCAGTAGAGATATAAACAAGAAAGCGTCACTACTAAGTCATAAAGGAAGAGATTTAGGAGCATGCAGAGGGTAATTGTAAATAAATCAAATGAACACCCACTACAATGCATTTTGAAAAGTTCCACTTGCAATTTATACACATATGACACTATTGTAGAGGAGGAGAAATTATTCTTGAGGTTCTACTTTGCTATTCTCCTGTAGGCACTTAAGCACAAGGAACTAGCTGTACTCACAAGTGTCAGTCTGTAAAATTATTGTACGTATCTATCTCCGTTCCAGGAATACACAGTTTCTAGTGCTAGTTTCCATATAGTAGTGGAGAGTATTTTAAAAAAAGGGAAAATTTATAGAATTTTCTGCTTCCAATATGATAGTCAGGCTTCAGAAATGTAGATTTATTTTTTTTTTTCTTAACCCAGGCTGATTAAAACCATGGTATCAGTTTGTGGCAGGCTTTGGCTAGAACTTTGAAGTTAAATCACCTGTATCTTAAAGTAAGCAAGCTAAAACCATCAAAAGGACTGTAAGTAACTAAAGTGAGGTTACATTTGAATACAAAATTAAGATACTGTAACTAGTTCATGTACTGTTTGAGCTGGCATAGTCCTCTCTCTCTCACGTGGTCTTCCACTTGAACCCAGACAAGAAAGGAGAAACAAGCAATATTTCTTCCCACTGCTCAAGAACAGCCTTTTAAAAAATCAGATCAAGTGAAAACCAGTACATCTGATAAGCAGCAGCTAAATACGAGGGGGGATAAAAAAAAAGACATAAGACAAGTCAGTCATATTGTCAAGCCAATCTGCCACCCCATGGTGCTTTCCATTGGTAGCAGTTTCCCATCTATTAGTTTGGATTAAGTCACCACTTCTCTGGTCAGGCTTAAAGATGTAAAAAATGTTCTCTCACTATCTTCCATTCCTCATATAGGTGGAATGGCACTTTTCTTAAAATATTTCCATTTTTATGTTTCCTGTGATGATCCTTAATAGTAATTTTTCCTCGGCTCCTGGTATCACTCTCTCCTACCCTAAGTGTAGAGATTTCCACAGCCTTCATTTTAGATGCTCTGCCTACAGGTTCATTTTGCAGTCCAGCCAGTAGCAAAAACATGATCTTCTGTATGCTTCCTCCAATAAGATGTTTTGTTGGTTTTGTTTTTTTTTTTTCCAGGCAACCTCAGGGTAATTCAGCTGGTCTGTTTTATATGCCTATTTGAGAATGTAATGAAATGCAGTTTGAGAGTGCTTATTCCTTTTTGAAGACAATCTAGGATAACTGTCTCAGATTTGGACATCTGGAGCTAGGTGAAATTAATCCCACTCCTTGTAAATTAACTTTTAGTTCATTGCATCGTAGATGTGTTATCCAAAAGTCAGCTGTTAAACCATGCAAGGAGGAAGATTTTGTTGGTGCTTCTTCTTCTTCACACTTTGTCAACTACCAATCAAGTCATCCCCTTTCTCAGTTTTTTTTTTTTTTAATCTAACATTTTAATCGGTTTAAACACATTTGCACTTCTTAACGCTTTCATGCATTCCTTTTCACATTTATCAGTGTGGTTTATGGATCATGATAAACTCTTGGAGATAAATGTGTTATCCCTTTTTATTTTGTAATGATCTATGGTGAATCACAGTTTAAAACTTTGTGACTGTTCAACAGTTATTAGGCCTGAGGAAATGGTCAATAAAGAGAGCCAGCTAGGGAGCCTGAATCTTGGGCACTGTTTAAGGGTCAGGCCTTTCCCTGGCTCTTTCTTTTGGACATTTCTAATAGTCCTCAAGACAGACTCTCCACAAGTGGGGCTTGTTCTACGCTGAACTGATGGAAGACATCTATATGTGCCATATGGAATCAAGGCCCAGGTTTGGTTCCTGACAGTCTCTGTTAGGTATTATAGACATAAATCTGTCACTTCAAATGTGACTGTGTCCCTCTGCATAGCAATCTGCTCTGACAACGGTAAAGCCAACAGAATAGAAAAGCTAAGGAACATTTCACTCCTGCATGACTGGCAAGGTAGAGCCTCCTCTTCTTGTCTTCTTGCTATCTGGATGGTTCACCCATAAAGGAAGGGTGCATTTGCAAAGTGCAGTGGAATGGATGGGCAGCCTGGTCACTGGCAGGCAGATGAGCCAGCAGAACTGCAGCTGCAAGACATAAACAGGATTTAGCAGCATTAAGGAGAGAGGCAGCAGGCAGAGGGTAATAGTTTCTGAAGCAACAGAGAGCAACACAGGATGATAATCACAAGAACTACCAAAACAGTACGTATAATTGCTATAGTATCTCAGTTTTGAGAAACAACATTTTTTTATCACAGCAGCAGTGTTTTGCAGGGAGCTGCAGGGACAAGAAACACAGCTCTCCTCTCCTGGCTTAGATGTCTCTGACATCTACGCTGCAGGCACCTGCATGTGCATTGGTGAACCCTAGCTTTAAAACTGGCAGAGGCAAATGCTGTCCTGAGTAGCATACTCTTCAGCCAAAATACTGCAAAGGCAAGATTTCATACATTTAATCTAACCTAGTTAAGGTCAACCCTTACTTAGGTAGAAGTAGCAACATGATAGGGAAAAAAAATAAACCAACTGTCAATATGTGAATAGGGCCTTATTTAAATAAAAAGATTGAGTACTAGACAGGTACCTATTGAAAAGTTGACAATTCTTCCATTAAAAACGGTAGGGTTTATCTTTGCATCTGGCAGTGTGCATTACATTTATGTTGACAGAGGCTGAGCTATTGGGAGTATGCATGACATGATAAAATAAAATGCAAGATCAAGATGAGTTGTTGAAAGGGAAACTCATTAAACAAAACGAAATCTATCTTACTTCCTAAACAAGGTTGAAAGGCAAAAATCAACCTAGGAAAATATAAATGAAATAGGTTACTCTTCCAAGGAATAAACCCATAGTTGTCCAAATGGGAATAAAATTAGAGCATTGCTAATACTACTGCTACAGTTTTCTCAACGTGTATGGGTAGGTTTCCAATATATATTTGTGATGTGGAATGATAGAGGCAGGGCAGTAAATAAAAAGTAAGATGATGGGTAGAAGTAAAACTGAATGTACATGAGATGAATGCTTTCCCTTCCTCCCAGCAGTGCAGTTGAGGGTAAGTGTGAGCAAATAGACTTTACCAACTTCTAAATTGGGCAGAAGATATTTTATTTGTTTGCTGTCTTCTAGGAATACTATGTAATGTAGCTAATGCACTTTTGTTTTGTTTTATTTTTTTAATGTCTTTAACTTTTGTTACTGTGGGTTCTCCTGGGAAAGAGTTTTTCCGAGCAATGCCTCAAGGAAGGAGTATATTGAAGCTGTGAACCTCTGCAGGAAGTAATTATTTGCAAGAAGCAATTATTGAGAAAAGGCTACCTTCAGTGGTCCTAACTAACAACTGGTTGATAATACAGCCTGGCTATTAAGGATACTCTTCCCAAAGTACTCTGTGACAAATTTATATTTTTAAAATGCTTTTATACAATTCCCTTGAATCCATGTAAATCTGTACTTTTAACAGTATGTAAGTGAATTTCCTGAAGATATTGGAAATTACTGTCTGAGGGAAGAAGCAGACCTCAAAAGAAGAGAGTTCTTACCTATCTCTAGAATAGGACTTTAGCCTATTTAACTAGAAAACAAGCTTAACTTCTTCAACAGCATAAGAAAAATGCTCATTTAGAGACAGAGGGCTTCTCAGGCTGCCTAAAACATTAATTTAGGTAGAAACTTCCATTTGCTTAAAAAAGAAAAAAAAGAAGACAGTATTTTCAATATATCTACAATGGCTGAAGTAATAAATTATATTTTCAGGAGAAGTTGGAGTTGAAAACCAACTTCAATAACAAATTTAAATAACTGTACATTATTTGAATTTTCATTCATGTACACAAATAGGCAGTAGCAGTATGTGTGTGTGGAACCATTCATTGCCCAAGATGAGAAAGAGCCACAAGAGTGGGTCATGCAAAGTGAGCTATATTCATGAAATGAAATGTCAGGGTCCACTCTGCTGGTAAATCTTCCCAGTGCATTTGGATTCTGGACTCCTCTCATGACTTTCCAAAATCCTTTATGGTCTGTTATGTTAGCAAGACACAGATTAAGAGACA
>VZTM01028320.1:0-15126 GCA_013400555.1 Jacana jacana | reverse complement strand
TGATTGAAGGCAAAAAGGTCAGAATTTAGGTGAGAACTATCTACTGAACTCTCTCTTCAGTGTAATATTCAATCAGTAGCTATTTAATCTGTGTTGGCAATATACATTTATTTTTGTTATGGACACTACTGTAGCATGAAATTGGAGGAGGATTTCCTTACAGCTGAAATGGATTACAATACTTTTGTAATGAAAAACAAAGTTCCTTCTCGATGGAAGTTTCTTCTTTCTTATTATCCTGTCTTCTCAGGGACAGAATAACACTGTGTTGCTCTAATGCATCTGCACTTTTAGTGTTTTCTTTTGTAGGTTTTGGGTCTAAGTGCATGGTACAAACACAGTCATTGAACTCCAAATCCATATGTGGAGGGCTAAATTTTTAGGACACTTAAAGGCTAAACTTTTCTGGACAGCATGTGTTATATGGGAAACTACTTAGCTTTGAAGCCAGGTAAAGACACTGGGTATGCTCTTATGTGAAGTTTCTTGTGTTTCATTACTCCTCAAAGGAGAGAAGGTGGTTGGGGCCATGATTCCCACAGCTACACTATGACATCTCAGCACAGAGCACTGCAGCAGTCTCCTCCAACCATGCAATCTGAAACTCCGCTTGGTCCCTAAAGAAAGGAGCAGACTATTTCACACATGAAGTTGATGGTGATATCACTGTGCCAGCATTCCCTCTTCTCTTCATATGATGGGCAGAGTTAAGTTACCACTGATGTAAATTATTTCTAGTGCTCGTTATTTACCATTATTCAGGTTCTCTGAGAATTAGGCAAAAGAGAACATCTAATAGACCCAAAATATCCTATAACAGCTGGTCAGGAGAGTCAGGAGTAAGCTATGCATGCATTGTAACAGAGTTTTAGAAAGTCCTAGGGTAGTGTGCTGAAGCTTGGCTGGACCTAAAGTATTATTTAGGACCTGCCAGCACCATACCTCAATGACCAACATTTTTACAACATTATGGTGAATTCCCAGTGCTCGAACTTTTTGACAACACAATAATATGGTGTTTTTTTTCTTTTTTCTTTTTTTTTTAAGTAATGTTTTTAATTGTTTTTGTTCTGGAGAAAAACTACAAAATAACAATTGGGAGTCTAAAAATAAACAGAAGGCAACCACTTTTACAATTCCAAATTTTTATCTGTTTCTTTGCTACTTTTTAGAACACAAAAGACATTAAACTGCCTAATGGTTTTGACACACTTAGGACTGACAATTATGAGTTCCACATATTACTGAGGGAGAAAAGGAACAGTTTTTTAAAAGTTGAAGAGGTCACCAACTTTTTGTGCCAGAAAGTACTTGGAAAAACCACAATTCATTTGGTTGTTGTTTTTTTTTCCCTTCATCATTCACTATTGTACAGCACTTTGCTTCATTTTCTAATTTCATTTCTCCCAGATGGTTGTTAATTGATAGAAGATGGCTTTCATATTTTCCACTAGAGCTGAAATAATGGTCTGAAATTCAAAACTTAAATATTAAAACTACACATTAGGCAGAAATGTCCAAAAGGTTAGACAATGGAATAATTTGTCAGGGGAGAAATAGTCGAATCATCATTGCTACTAGAATTCAAGAACAGACTAGATAAAACAGATCATTAGGAGATTATAGTAAAGGTCAAGCACCAGCTGCCCTCTGTTGCTTCCTGTTTTCTAATTTAGCATGGATAACATATTATGCATAAGAAGAATAATCTGCAATACTCTGCAATCCATAACATCCTATATGTTTGATATTAAATATACAAGAGAAAGGTGATCAGAGCATGTGACAGGCCAAGCAATGAAGTAAATATGTATGTAAGTATATATGTACGTAATATATATTTTGTAGTATATAAAAACAATATGAAAAAAGATCACACCCCACAGCTCTGATTTTTAACTATGATGGTGCAAACATGGCACTGTCTCCCTCTCTGGTGTGTAGTAATCTCCCTGTAGATGTTCAAACAATTTTATATTAAATACTTTTATTCAGTTCTGCAACCTTTATGTTCTACAATTGCAAGGTGTGGGAGACACACAACTTGAAAAGATATACTGTGCCTGTTGTACTTTTAATTAATTTGTAGATGGAATATAACTACAAGGGAAATATATGGAGAAGGGGAGATGGGAAGTACTAAAGGAGTTTTTACCACTTTATTTTTGTAGTTTATTTCAAATCTCATCTTATAGGAAACACAGAGCTCATTTCATCGAGGGACTCTATTGTCTCATTTCAGCATATGTCAGTGTAATTAACAGTGTGTTTTTCTGCAAAAACTGAGCAGACTTTTACCATATTTTCTTCATAGTGACAAGCCTTCCTCCCCAGCTCCCATACTGCTCTGATGAAAATGACTGTGACATATCAGGACTCCTCATTTCTTTATGGTTGATACTTAGATAATACATCTTAATATAACATTGATTATTAGTGCTGATATAACTGTGCCCACTGAATTTGCATTAGTCTTTGATTGTGACAGATTATTAGACACTTGCATCACCTCCTGTAACAATATTTAACCGAGCGCTGCCTCCAGCTTTTCCCAGTTAATAAAACCCAGTTGAAATCTCTCCCTTGTTTAGCAATAAATCCTGCTGATATCACAAATCTGAATAACGGGTGGTAGGGGAGAAGTGGCGGGCAGGCGACAGGCAGCCAGGGAGGAGTGGTGGCTGCAGTGCGGGCAGGCAGACAGGAGCCCTGCTCCAGTGCACAGGCAAACTGCTGATGAGACGGTGTGCGCCTGGGAAACCAAGGTTTTGAAGATGGAACCTGCTATTGGCCAAGCGTCTTCCAAGGTTTTATGTCACCTGCAGAGAGTACATGACAGCTTTATTAATGCTAAGAGCTTTCATCCTGATTCAGTACCACATTACTGCAGCTTCGCGCTGAGGTAGCCCCACACGATGGTAAATCAACAGTAGGCTGAAACATGTCCCACTCTCAAATGGCCCAGAACATGGGGACTGTGCCCTGAACCTTTTAAGAGTTCTTTATTACTGAGCATGTCTAGTAGCAAATTTTGAATAAACATCATCTCTGCTAAGGCTGACTTCGTAGCACTAAGCTGAGATGTGGCCCTTAGCTTTCAAGCTGGAATTAACTATATAACCTCCCTTCTAGGAGGTTAAACGATATTTCTGCTAAGTATTTATTTCTTGAGAGGGACTATATGACTCAGCGTTAAAGGTTTTTTCTGATAAAAGCCATCAGAACTTTTATGACCAGTAATGAACTTGGTTCTAGAGCAGCCCACAGGGTTATTTATTAGCACTGGTTTTGCATATGCACAACCTTATACAGGTAAATATGAAAAAGTCTGCATGCAAGTTGGTTTTGCATTTGATGACTTGTATGGACAGAAAGAAAATATCGTACAGAAACAGCATCTGTGTGCTCAAATTAACATATTTTCACTGCTTTCATTCAAGTTCTTAAGCATGAGAATATTTTGCAATGAAAAGAGAAGGACATATCTGAATCCTTTTACAAGGACTGGTTTGGTTTCTTTTTCTCTTTAGAAAGCATAAACAACTTAACCTTTGGTGTTCCAAACTTTTGTAATTTATCCCACAGATAAAAATAATCCCATAAGTTCAAGAGAAATACAAACAATTAAAAAAAAAGCACAGCAACAATGAAAGTTACATGAGATACATGTTTTAACATAGACATGTATGTGGATGCTGTAGAATATCTTTCAGCTAGGATACAGTTAACCCATGTATTTGATGACCACTTTTGTCTCTTAGCAAAGGCAAAAAATAAGGTACTACTTATTTATCAAAACTTGTCCCTTATCCTAGAACAATTTACCTAAAACCAGAGATTCACAGAGCCCTCTGTACTTTTCTTCCTGCAGCTTAAAAAAGTGCTTGGAATACAACATAATAATAGAAATATATAGAGAGACCACCTTAAAAAAAACAGGTACCTACAACCAGAACCAACAAAAATTCTGTCCTTTTCTGTCATCAAGATTGCTAAGAGGATGATCTCCTGTTGATGAGGTTTTTTTCTTTTTTTTAAACAACTGAGGCACAATTGAATGGAAATGAAATCCAGTGTTAAGCAGGTGCTGGAGGCACCAAGCAAAACCTCGACATCAGCTATACACCACTATTCAAATATGTTTCCTTCGACATATCTTTCCTGTGGTTGTCTATATATTCTTATTTCACTCTGATTTTCTCCACAGAAATTTATTTCTCGCTATACTTGATATTGTCTATATTTTCCTATGGAAGATATGCCAATGTTGCCCTGATCTGCCATGTGAAATTCTCACAGAAATTGGTGGGATTTCCCTCCACAGATCAAGGGAATCACATTAGTGTAAGTTTAAAAGGAGTCTCTGAAGACTGGTACTTTACTGACAGAATTTGATTATGTGCAGCTGTCATTCTCTTCCTCAAAGAGGAAGAAGAAACAATTGCACATCATAAGGTATTTTTCTTTGCCCCACACTGCTATATATTTTGATATATATTTTTTTATCAACAAATATAAATCATACACTTCAGCTAGGTCACCAGTAAACCAGTAAGTAATTGCTTTCTTCATTGTTCTTGCTACATTACATGTGTTATCTGCCATGTAACTGCTACTCAAACAATGACAATGCAAAGGGCGGAATTAAACACCTTTCATTGTCTTTACATAAATCTATTTTCCAGCCCTTTTTAGCTTTTCTAGATGCAACTGACTCATTTATTTTTGTGTGTTTTAAAGCACAGTGGTTTGACATTCACTCACAGTCAAATGTCAAATGTACTTTATGTACCTGCCGTATAATTACACAGTTCTCCTAGGTATTGGAAGAGAGTGTACAGAAGAGTGAGTAGAAGTTTGCTAAAAATAACATATTTAGAGCTTCTTAACTTTTCTAGATTCCCTCAACAGTAATAGACCTTTCAAGATTATTAACACTCAAGACTTACTATAGCATCTTTTTTTCATATGTTAGTTTTACAGCATACCAAAAGGAATACAGTTCTCTTGTAATTCTGGACATGAGTACTCGGAGGACTCCTGAATTACAGTAAGTTAACCAGAATGGACACTGAAACCTCAGATCCAGTACTTCTCAATAGTACTATTTCATATATCATAACTTCTTCCAGAACAAGCTTAGAAATTATTTTATGTAATATACCATGGAAAGTTTAATGGAGGATTAATCCACTCTGGAGAATCCCGGGCTACACAACAAATCACCAAGTAGATCAAAAACCTTCCAGTACTATAATGATGGTGTTCAGCTTGCCACATACTTCTTCCATTAAATGGTACCTTGATGGTTACTGATGTCAGTGCTTCTCTTTCAGCAATAGAAAATATTTTAACTTACTCACCAACTGTGATTGAAGCAAATCTATTTACTCCTTAAAGTTTGTTTATGCGTGCTGTGTCATGAAATAAATTAATGACAGTGTAAAGCATTGTCTAATGTCAAGATTTGTACCCTAGTTCTATTATTTTCTGAAGTCAAAAATCTAACTCTTCCTTCATGAGAAATCAATTTTTAGTAATAGGTAATGCTGTGATAGGGAGATTCTTTACCTAAAAATTATATGTTATGAATTTAGGGTAAGAAAAATCTGAAGAAAAAAAAACACCAAAAAAACCCACCCAAACAACAACAACAACAAACAAAACCCCAAACAAACAAACAAAAACACATAGCCAGAAGACTATATTTTAACTCTCCAACTTTCTCTGCCTTAGGATTAATGAGTAGCTCCAAAAGAACATCAGTATTTTCCCCTCCGTATGAAATCCACATTTGTTTCATACTGAAACATATTGGGACTGTTTAGTTTGAGGAAGCGGAGGCTGAGGGGAGACGTCATCACTCTCTACAACTGTTTGAAAGGACATTGTAGAGAAGCTGGTGCTAGTCTCTTCTCAAAGGTAATTAGTGATAGAATGAGAGGGAATGGCTACAAGCTGCAGTGGGTAGGTTTAGGTTGGACATTAGGACAAAATTCTTCACAGAAAGAGTGGTCTGGCACTGGAATGGGCTGCCCGGGGAGGTGGTGGAGTCACCCTCCCTGACTGTGTTTAACAGTAGATTAGATGTGGTGTTGGAGGATATGGTGTATGGGAGAACCTTGTAGAGTGGGGCTGATGGTTGGATTAATGATCCCAAGGGTCTCATCCAACATAAATGACTCTATGATTCTATGAAACAATAATTTGGTGTAAAGATATCAAAATATAAGGTAAAGAGGGATGGGCAGAGGAAACTTTTTTTTTTTTTTTCCTGACAGATTATTAGCAATTAAAAAATACAAAAACATATAGAACAAACAGAGTCTGGAGGAAAAAATTCTTATTCTCACGAATACTTTGACTTTGTCATGAATTCTTAATAGACCTGTAAATTGGAAAATCAACATCTGCCCAGTGATAGCAGGTGAAGAACATGCAGGGTGGCACCAAATTTTTAACAGCCTCAACAAAAAAAAACAAACCAAATCTCATTGTCTTACCTCATTGCCTCATTGTCTGTTATTGTAGACGTCTTATAAAGAGAAATTATTTTAATTATTTTTCTGAACTTACTTTGTACACTTGTTTCTCCCATAGATCTCTCTAGATTTTTTTCATTTAATATCATAGGTATACAAATTAAACTGTGGCATGAAGGAGAAATAAGTAAGAATATAAAAGAGTAGTTCCCATCTTCCTTTCATGATCTCCAAAACACAGAAAAATGCAGTGTAGCATAAAGTAATCACTTATCCCTCTTAGATAATTGTACAGAAATTAGTTGCTGCCCCGAGACAGTAGTTATGAATAGACTTTACACTCCTTTTTTAAGGTTGTTTTCTGACTCATAAGGAAGCTACTTTGAAAGGAATAGACGGTCCTGATATTGCTCTAGAAGCAAGATGGCAAAACACACACACTGTGGAGAAGAAGCTAATGTACTGTGAGCATTAAAGGGCAAATTACCATCCACTCAGCAGATCTGTGCAGAATTTCTCCCAGTGGTTTTCATGGAGTGACACATTAGCTAATGATCACAATTTAGCCTTGTTTGATCATTAGCAGAAGCAAGAAAGAATGTTTACTTGTCCACAATTCAAGCTACTATAGTTTTTGTCAGAAGACTTTGTAATTCAGCCATAGAACGATCTCCATTTAAATCTTCAGAATACAGACTTTGCAGGGGCATTAAAGTTTCCAGACAAGAGTATTTACTCATATGAGGTAACTGCACATGTCCTCATATGGAAGAGTGCCTTTTCTAATGTCGCATAGTTGATTTGCACTGAGACTTAACAAATTTCATCCTGATCCATTTTTGCCTTTTGTGACTCACTGTCCCCTTTTTTAGATTAAAAAATTAAACTACTGCAGGACAGAGCATGTGGGTTATAGTCTCACAAGCAATTACAATGTGGGTGTTGAATTACTGCAGCAATAATATACTGGTCAGTTGTTTTCTGTTCCAGCATATGAACTTCTGTGGAGCATCTGGCCTGTGTCTATGAAAAGTTCTCATATTTAATTTTTGGACAGGGCTCATCACCTGGTTATGCTGTGAAACTCAAATCATAAATCTCCCTATTCAACAACAAAGATTTGGTTGGGTGACTCGTAGATAGCAACATCTGCTTACACAACAAATGAGATCTATGTTCCAATAAAGTGTCTTGTTCTGGGTATCTTAGGGTATCCAGTGTCTCAAAACTCACAGTTGGAATAGCTAATATGTTTCAAAGATAGTTTATGTAGATGTCAGACTGGTCATCATGTAATAGTGGTTTATATCACATGATTGGTGACTATGTTGGTAGATAAGGGACGACCTTTGGATGTGATCTATCTAGACCTTGGTAAAGCTTTTGACATGGTCCCCTACAACATCCAGCTCACCAAATTGGAGGGATACAGATTTGATGGGTGGACTGTTCAGTGGGTAAGGAACTGGCTGGATGGTTGTATCCAGAGGGTGGTACTCAATGGCTTGAGGTCCACATGGAAAGCAGTAACAAGTGGTGTCCCTCAAGGGTCCGTGCTGGGACTGGTACAGTTTAACATTTTTATCAATGATATAGACAGAGGGATTGAGTCCACCATCAGTAAGTTTGCAGATGACACCAAGCTGTGTGGTGTTGTCAATACACCAGAGGGATGGGAAGTCATCCAGAGGGACCTGAACAGACTGGAGAGGTGGGCCCAGGTGAACGTCATGAGGTTCAACAAGAGCAAGTGCAGGGTTCTCCACCTGGGCCAGAACAATCCTCACTATCAATACAGACTAGGGGATGAGGGATTAGAAAGCAGCCTGAGGAAAGGGACTTGGGGATGCTGATGGACGAGAAGCTGGACATGAGCAGGCAGTGTGCACTTCCACCCTAGAAAGCCAATCACATCCTGGGCTTTATCAAATGGTGTGCTGCTAGCAGATCCGGAGAGGTGATTCTGCCACTTTGCTCTGGTGAGACCTCACCTGGAGTGCTGTGTGCAGGTCTGGAGCCCTCCCTATAGGAAGGACATGGGCCTGATGGAGAAGGTCTAGAGGAGAGCCGCAAAATTGATCAGGGAGTTGGAGGAGGAGCACTTTTGCTACGAGGACAGACTGAGGGAGCTGGGGTTATTCCATCTGGAGAAGAAGAGGCTCCAGGAAGACGTAATAGCAGCCTTTCAGTACCTGAAGGGGGCCTATAGGAAGGCTGGGGAGGGTCTGTTTACAAAGGCTTGCTGTGACAGGAGAAGGAGCAATGGCTTCAAGCTGGAAAAGAGCAGATTTAGATTGGACATTAGGAATAGGTTCTTTACCATGAGGGTGGTGGAACACTGGAACAGGTTGCCTGGGGACGTGGTCCACCTTCCCTGGAGCTTTTCAAGGTGAGGCTTGATGAGGCCCTGAGCAACCCAGTCTGGTTGGGGGTGTCCCTGCTGACTGTGGGGAGGTCAGGCTAGATGACCCTAGAGGTCCCTTCCGATCTGGACCATTCTATTATTCTGTGATCTACAAAACATATGCATTTTATTTATTATTAGGTTGTCCAGCTACTGTTTTTGTCTAAGTACACAAAACATTTTTCTGAGCTCTATATTCCATTTACAATTTCTACTGTCCTCCATTTAAGGTCTGTCTGCTCACCATTAAAGACTGATACAGATCAGCTCACATAAGCAATCCCAAGATAAAAATAGTCACTAATGCAAATATGAGAGTGACCATATGTACAAATTGTAGATTAGAGCATAAAGCAAGTCAAAAGGGATAACTTTCACTAGAATATTACAATAAAAATCGTAGCCCCATTTCCTTTTCCTGTTTTAAGTCTCTAACAAAACCCTTAAAATAAGTTTTCTGGAATGGGGCTACTGTTTGTTTGGGGACTTGTAGTTCATATTGTTCTCATCTTCACAGGTCTTTTGATGTCACTGGTTAGATTAAAACTTCCATGTACTTCTCTAGCCATATTATGGTAACTACCTGCAAGATATGCTTTCTGGGAAATAATCTCCTAGAGATTATGGTTTCATAGAACAGAATAGCAAGTTGATGGCTCACTAGGCTAGTTTCCATGATCCACTTTTACATCACTTTATAAAATATATTCAGTCAAACTATTTTAGATATTGAGGAAAAATACCTGAAATTTGCCCAAGAGCATACAGATTTGGGTTAGATGTGAATCTACCTCTTATCAGAATTCATTTCCATAGAAAATTCCTGACCAGCCTTACTAAAAACTCAATTTTCTTAAAGACAAAGGCAAAGAAAGCAACATCAGTATTAATAGTTCTTATAAATAAATACCATTATATATTGCCATCTCTGTATAAACAATATAATAATTAGAATAAAGTAAGATATAATTTGCTGATCTGTACTTGAAGGAACACAGCTGACAGCTTCTCTCTGAGCAAAATGTATACTCCCAAGAGCATATAAAATTATTTGAATGAAATTTGAAAAAAAAACCATAACTTTTTTTTTTCCAAGCATCAGGCTAGATTTTTTAAGTTTTTTTGTTTGTTTGTTTGTTTTAAAAGAAGCCTTATCACAAGTGTTATTAGGACTTGGAACTCTAAGCTACCGATAAACCTGTCATCTAATAATCTGTAAATGAAGATAGCTACGAACTTGTGTAGTTGTAACTGACAAATGCATCCAGCCTTAGTTGATGATTTGGCATGTTCGTTGATGATAATATTCTTTCTTTTCACAACATTCAAGAGAGTGATAACAAAATGAGATTCTTCTATTCTCTCTAGGGAATTATTTATCAGCTGATTGTCAATATTGAAAGTCACTTTTCCTCACCAGCATTCATTATTCTGTGATGATTATGGTTGCAATTTATTGCTTTTATTCTTATATGCATAAAACAACAAATAGAGAGGTTCAGCTTACCTGAAGGAAAATCATCTATTCCAAAGCAATGATGAGTTGCACAGTACCCAACACCTGTTCAAGCAGTGGTAAATAACTCAGCACAGGTGTTATTGGGAAGTCCAGTTTGCACAACTGCAACTCCACGCCCCAGAAATTCAAAAGATCATCATTCACATTGTAAAAAGATGAACCAACCAGCAAAAAAAGTTTGTATATATTACATGATAAAAATAATTTTGCCAGACACTTATAATTTAAACAGGATTGAGTTAACCTGAATGACACAAGTACAGAATGTGAAGTTCTTTAAGTGATCTTTCAATGTGTCCTTAGTTGGTTAATATGGAAAAGTATTCTGCATTGTTAAAATAATTCTGTTTTATCTAAATTTTTATGTGTGGATATAAACCATTGCATCAGAAAATTTGCATAGAATTCAAAGCAACTGAAATATTAAATTGCTATAATGAAACCTACTCAAAAGGAAAAAAAAAAACAAACAAACATAAAAAAAACCCCAGACCAAAACAAATAAACAAAAACCGTAACAAACAAACACAAACCCCCTCATTCTAAACTAATACAAGCAAGTTTTAATTTAGGTTGTAAAGAAATAACATGGGAGTCATCAAATCCAAATCCTGCTCATAGTAGGGACAAATTCAAAGCTAAAGCAGGCTAATTGCTCATTGCCCAACTGAGTTTTATATTTCTCCTGGGAGGGGATTCCACAATATCTCTGGGTAACCTCTTCCACTGATTAACCACCTTCAGCAAGGACTTTTGTATTTAAATCCAGTTGGCTTTTGCCTTGCTGAACCTTGTGTCTGTCATCTCTTGGCTTTTCACTGTGTGCATCTGCCAAAAAGTCCCTATGACCATCCCTTAGCCCTTTCTTCTTAAGGCTGAACAAACCAAGCTTTCTCAGATTCGTGTGTCATGTACTCCATTGCCTGACCACCACAGTGTCTCTCCTCTGGACTCAATCTACTTTGTCACTATCTACCTTGTACTGGAAAGCCCAGCCCTCAATAGAATAACCCACTTGTGGTCTCACAAGTGCCAGACAGAGGGGAATGACCACTTCCCTGAACCTGCTGTCTGCATTCTTCCTAATGCAGCCCACCCACCCATAAGCCCAGGGCACACTGCTGCTTCATGTTCAAATTATTGTCCTCCAGGAGTCCTAGTCTGTTACTGCAAACTCCACAACTGCATATGATCCTGCACCTGGGACATGGCAATTTCAGGCACAAGTACAGTCTGGGTGGAGAATGGCTGGAGAGCAGCCCTTAGGAGAAGGACTTAAGAGTGTTGGTGGATGAGAAGCTAGACATGAGCCGGCAATGCGGACTGGCAGTCCAGAAGGCCAACTGATGGGGGACTCTTTATCAGGGAGTGTAGTGGTAGGATGAGGGATAATAGTTTTAAATTGAAAGAGGGAAGATCAGATACTGGAAAGAAATTATTTACGGTAAGGGTGCTGAGGCACTGGAACAGGTTGCCCAGAGAAGTTGTGGATGCTCCATACCTGGAAGCATCTGCTGTGGTGGGAGGTGTCCCTGCTCATGGCAGGGGGGTTGGAACTTGATGAACTTTAAGGTCGCTTCTAACTCTAGCCATTCTATGATTCTATGATTCTCTGTACTATTTCCTTTAGGCTAGAGCTGGCTCCCAAACCATACTGGTTCATGGGGTTATTCCATCCCGGGAGGATAACAGATTCATCATTATGAACTTCTTGAGGTTCCTATCTATTCATTCATCCATGCCTCCAGTCTCTCAATGTTTTTCTGCATTGCTTGCTCTTTAGTGTATTGATGGATCTATTCAGTTTGGTGCCATCATTCACATAATTTTAGGTAAAGATACTAAAACTGACAAATATTCAGTCAGATAACTGACGGAAAGAAGGGAAACAGATAGTAGGAATATTTAACCATTTGTCTCAGTTGTGTCCCATAGAGATATGTGTCTAAGTATCTGCTGTGAAACATATCCATTACAGGACTGAAAAACAGACGAAACAGCACAAAGGTAGCATTTTCTGACAATACAAAAAGTGGGTGGGAACCGAACTCCAGACCTTGAGATCATTAAAGAACATATGAGTAGATAGAAAAAAATATCCCAAGATAAAATAATTTATGTTTAATAATGACTACTGATAGCTAGGAATGGGTTATTTAGTGATGCAAATAGTTTTGTTAGATTTTTTTGCTCATAAGAATGGCTCTATTTGGTGCTCAGAAAATTTTCAGTATGACCATGGGAACTGCTACTGATTTTAATGTCAGGTAGTATAACTACCTGAGCCAAAGTGATCTTCACTCTGATCTGGTTTGTACAGTCATATTCAGTGTCAAAAAAGCCATTATACGCACTAGCTATCAATGCTTTTTAACATAATGCCCACACAATTATCATGGGGTGGATTGTAATCCATCTAACTCAGTGATCTAATTTAAGCTGGAAGTCCTCTTCCTAAAAAAAGTACCAACGATCCTGCGGTAGTTAGCTGAAAGCTGCAAGTGTCCTTAAAGCCAAGTCTGAGAAGATCAAGGTCCATTTAAAGAGGTGTGATACTCATTTTCTGTCATTTATTTATTCTTTACCCATAAAGTATGTCATACTTGTGCCTCTTATCATTAGTTATTAGTATGTTCATCCATTGCCTTTTAATGTATCGCCATTAACTCGATGGCAAACAATGGGCAGGGAAAATTATCTGGTCAGAGCCCCAGGGATATAAGAGTAATGGATGGATGGACAGTAATGACTCACTTACTGCAATCAGTGCTACTCCCAGTCACTTTTGTGATGCAGTATTGGTTCCATAAGAGATATCAGATGAGATGGAAAAAAACAAACAAACAAACAAAAAAACAGTAAAAGGAAATCAATCTACTTAAATGGGAAGGAAATAGCAAATTGTTGCGGCTTCAATCCTTCTGTTTATTACTGTTTTCTAATGTTTAGAAGTAGATAGATGAAATTATAGTAAGCACTGAAGTGGAAATTAACATTGAAAAAAGGTTCAAGGTTGCTGTAGACATGTTTGAAAGAAAGTCATCTCTGTCTGCAATGCATTTACAACACAAGTTTCAAAGACATAACAAAGTGAGGTGAAACAAACACTCTTAGGCTCTGTTCTTACCTCCCAGAAAAGGGATGAGTTTCATTGGACATATAAGGACTTCTATATACAAAATCAGTCTATTGAGAAAAGGACATTTTGATATAAGTCTCTCAGGTCAGCTAAGAATGAGAATAATCCCACTGAGAGCAGTAAAATTACTTATGTACTACAAACGGCAGCTGCGTATAAGTGCTGTTCTAGTAAGGACCTACTGATCTGGTATAAGGCACAACAAAGTCCATAGGACTTGTATCAGCTTCATTGGGGTTCTGCATAGGCCTTTTCTTCACATTCTCTCTTGACTTTTAAGTCTTACATGCTGCTAATGCATTACTTGTTCTTAGCTTCAGCTATTTCAGCTACTGGAAGAATAGAATGTTGATTTATACATATGTATATAAATATTTTTACAGTATGGTACATTGTAAATCCTACAGACACAAGATTAAGTAGAATTAAGTAGAAAGTTCAGAGACTTTAATGAAATGTTTTTATTTAAATGGTCATTTACAAAAGAACTTTCTAGACATTAGGTTCTTGAACTTGCTAAATAAAAATAAAAAACTAATTAGTGCCTTGAGACAGTTTTTTTTCCAATTTGTTTTTCTCTTTTGAATATATTTTACTGGTGCAATGTCTGAAACAGAAAGCTGTTTTACAAATAGTTTCTGGAAGAACTACTAAGCAAAAACAGATTGAGCAGGAGGTGTTGAGAAAGGCATATATTTTTTATTGATGGGATGCAACACTGATAGAATAATAAGCAGTGTTTAGATAGCAGCACAAGAAGGTTTTCAACCGTTTAATAAAAACAGCTTGTTACTATACACATACAACAAGAAAAAGAATGCTATCTTAGTTTTATAGAATTTAATTTGCTCGTCTTCTGAAAATGGGCAAATATAGCAGCTGTGTTTCTAACCTTCAACTTTATAAACTTTGTTCTTATCCATCAAAACATTTGATTAACTTCTGGAAACTGGAGGTAAAGATGCAATTTCTTTACATGTTTAGCCATGGAATTATGACAAAGATAACAGCTGAAGGGTTTAAAAGTATATCTAGTACACTTCTTGCAGAGTCTAAGTGATGCATGTAATTACATCTTTTAGTTCCATATAATAATTTCTAGCATACAGGTATGCATATAACAGATCTCTAGCTAGACATTCATTCTCAGTGCCTTTATATAAGATGAGATTTTAAAAATACAATCAAACAATGTCAAAGTAATCAAAGAATATAGGTGTAAACTACTATGGCAGGACAACACAGCAGAGAGGGAACAATCCAGGAGGTTCCTGGAGTGTGTGGAGGATAACTTCCTCATGCAGCTGGTAAGTGAGCCGACCAGAGAAGGGCCCTCCTGGACCTGCTCCTTGTGAACAGGGAAGAACTTGTGACAGAAGTCAAGGTTGGAGGCCGTCTAGGACATAGTGATGATGAGATGACTGAGTTCTTGATCCTTGGAGAAACAAGGAGACGGGCTAGTAAAACTGCCACCTTAGACTTCCAGAGGGCAAACTTTGACCTGCTCAGAAGACTGCTGGACAATATCCACACAATATCCACAATATCCACTGCTGGACAATTTTCACAGAGAGAGTGGTCA
>VZTM01028319.1:133127-143261 GCA_013400555.1 Jacana jacana | reverse complement strand
TATTCTTTTTAATTTTTCTTTTTATTGTTTATTATATTATTGTTATTGATATTTCATTAAAGTAGTTTAGTTTTTATCTAGACTTCTGAATCTCTTAATTCTTTCCTCTCCTCTCTTTTCCTTAGTGGGGGGGGGAGGAGGGGCCATCATCTGTCCGATTGGTCAAAACCACGACACACCTCAGCATTTTAATCAACATTCCAAGAGGCACAAGATTCCAAATAATACACTGGTATTACTCTTCCCCCCACACTCTTCAAGAAACACTGTGGGAAACACCTTGCACGTAACGCATGCACTATGCCTGAAAGCTGCTCTAGATACATTTTGCTAAATAAAAGAGTGCTCAGTTTTGGTCCCTGCCAGAAGATTCTTAGTCACATTTTCATAATACTATTCTGGTTTTCCTCCAGTTGCAACCTTTTTTGCCAGTATTAACAGCAACGTCCCATCATCTCAACCTGTCTAACGTGTTCTGTTAAAGTACACATAAAGGGAATGATAATCCAAAAATGATTCAATGTTTCTCTTGTTTTTTAACTTCTCCTACATCCACACTGTAAGAACAAAGCAAGCTAGAATAATACCTTCCCAACGATACCAGGAAGCTTGAAAAAGAATATCCCCATTGTGGGAAGGAGGGCAAGCTATTCCCTCACCTACCCACACCAGGGAGATAACTGTCCAGCCACAGCGATCCATCTGTTTGTCACCTTCTCACTAAATTTTTCAAATTCCTTGTCTCTGAAGCTAAGTGTGACAACAGTGCAGCTTCCCATCAGATCACTTCATTGGCTTAGTTCTGCTTCAGCTGTTCATTCCAGGCTTTGCTCCCAAGCTTCAAAGCCATTAGTGGCTCAGAGCCCAAGTAGTATGTGTACTGCCAAAGGCAGCGAGTTGTCCTGGAAAAGTTTAAGAGGCAGCAAGAGCAGAAAAGCCAGAGATATACACAGATGTGTTACAAAAACACAACTGCTAATAGAGAGAAATGCGTTGGGTCAGAGCTGGACAAGCCACTCTAGATCTGAAGCACTAAGAAAATGGTACTTTCATCTCTAGGGGAAGTAATGAAGACAAGGAAAAAGCAGACACTGATGGAAGCATGAAAAGAAGTAGTGGGACGTTTTGCCAAGATTTGATAGTGTCAAACAGAAAAATACTGACACAGTACATGCAGGCTCAGTCTTCGGCTGCTTCAACAGCAGACAAAGAAGGATTGCATCAGAAGGAAAGACTGGCCAAATCATGCAACAGAAGCCCTGTAACACAGTAAGACTATCTTACTGAGGATTAAGTTCTGACAGACATAAAAGCAACATTTTGCTGTTCAGTTTCCAGCTGTATTTATCTGAAGAGAATCTGGAGATCCTGTCTTCAGCTTAAAGTCTTAGTACCAACACTATTACACTTAACTTCACTCCTTATTAGTAATAATTTGGTATGTAGTACAGAAAACTTGTGCACTTGACAAACAAAAGCAAGACTTTTAATTCACTGGCAGAATACCTTCATGTAATATTCAAAAAAGGCTGAACTTGCTATTGAATAGGAATGCAAGAAAAACACACAGTAGCATTCTAACCCAGACACCAAGAAAGGCAGCTTACTTGGAAGCTTCACTGAAGTGTGCTTCTACCATATGTATCTTTACCTTCATCATTCCACTACAGAGAAGTGTTTCTGACTGAGCTAGGGTAGAAAGTAGGTCTGATTGCACAAAGACTGGAAATCCAGAGTAAATATTCAGTCATAAGGACTGAATAATACTCAGCAACTGACTCCTTTCTCAATAGTATGGAATAGATCTATTATATACTTAAACTCACAACAGGTGAAAAAACACCCACACAACTTTTGATTCTGCAGTTACCTCCATGTTCAGCAAATTTTGGGTTAGAGAGGATCATCTTGCAGAACTTGAGTCCATTTTTGTACTGCTTTTGTTCGTAACATTTCTGGAAAAAAAGGTGAAATATCATCACTCAAATGAGTTAAAAAACAGAGTCCCTTAACATACCAATACAAATGCAGTAGTTCCTTCAGTAAAGTATGGTAATCAGATCAGTAACAAGCTTTAGTTGAATATGACTATTCATATTACATTCCCTTATTCAGCATTCAGAACAGCATCTGAATTCATTTATATGCAGCCAATGCTCTACCTCATGGTCTCCTTTTTGTAGAAAGTCAGTAATTCCTTTTCAACAAAAATAGGAAAGGCAAGTAAGAATGCCTACTTCAATTCAGAAATCCTTTTGAGAAGAGACAGTCTTAAAGCACATAGATACTCCTTTCAGCATCCCATTTCACTGGCCTATTGACCTCCCAGAGTACAAAGTCTCAGACGGAAGACTTTCCTTGTTGCCACTGTAGACTTTTGGGAGGAAGAGAGAAGCCATGAAGTAGGATAGACCTATTGTAATCTCAAAAATCTCTGTGCAGAAATCCAGGGAGGTAGAATTTACCTCGGAATTTAAAAAAAAGAAAAAAAAAATCTAATGGCTGGCTGGAATAGTACAGCTAAGAGCTACTTGTAGATTTAAGGTACCATTTATGTAATCGCTAGGTAAACTGGCAAACAATGCAGTTCAACTGTGGGAACAGAAGCGAAAAAAACCCTGCCATGTGAACCTAGATCTCTTTTCTTTTTTGGAAAGACACTACCTGATGTTAATAAGTCAATAGGATCTTAGTAATTTAAATTGGTTACTGATCACTATAGTTGATCGCTTTTAAAAGCGAGTTTATTTAAGCCAGTTAAAGGCATGCTTGTATCAGTAAGCAGGAAAATGATTTATGGTCATTTAAGTTTCATAACTCAAAGGACAAAACCCAACAGACTTAGCTTGGCACCATTTCCAGTTAATAATGTGTATTGTCCTGCTGCAATTTAGAGAGCTATTCTCAGGAGAAACTGTATCATTTCAGCTAGGTGCTTGAGTACTTTAACTGGTCATTCCCACTCTGACAATCTTTCCAGGGCAGAGAGAAAAATCTATGTTAAATTAATGTAAAGCTTGGTAACTCATTTGCAGACATAATACATGATCCTATTGCTCCCCAGGGTACAAGTACCACAGACACAGGCCTATGTTCACTCTTGGGCGATTGGCTACGGTGCCAGAACCAGGGTCCTCCCTCCTGCCTGTGGGAAAGGGCTTAACCACAGTTTTAAATCTTTTTTTCCCTGAAACTCAAGACACTTGAAGTTAACCATGATTAAGTGGAGATTAAATTATAGAATAATTTAGGTCAGCAGGAACCTTTGGAGGTCACCTAAATCACCCCTCAAAACAAAGAGAGCTAATCTTAATATAAGGATCAGGTTGCTCTGCCTGACTGACTTCTGGCAAGATGGCCAGGAATTTCCCATTGGAGGCAAATAGTTCATACTATGGCAATTAGCATTTCAACAACAGCAACAAAAAGAACTTTGAAAACTTTAAGTGGAGAACAAGTTTCCACATCTTTATCTGAAATGGCCCAGGTTGCAGCAAAACTTGGAGTCCCCTCCATGGGAAAGTCAAATTCTCCCATTCTTTTTTTTTTGTTAATTATTTCTTAACATACGATCCTTGTACCATTTTTAAGGAATTATAAGAAAATTCTTTAAGTACACCTCCTAAATTTACTCAGGTATGCCTAAAGAAAGTAGAACAGTGACCATTCATCCACAAGTCTACAACTCAGGAAAAATAGAGCCAAAATGCGTTCATTAGTATCTGTCCCGTTGCATTAAGTCTTCGGTAGGTTAAAAGCTCAAGCTAATACACTGGGTTGCTTTTGGGTTTTTTATAAACACAGCCTTATCTGTTGTGCTTAATGCAAAGCTCCCCATCACCCTTTTATGGCAATAATTTCCTGCTAAAACTAAAGCCAAATCACAAACGTTTACATGCCTCAAACCTCAAAGTGAGATTTTGGCAAGGCCAAAATGTTATCCAGAACTTCTGCCAGCAGATGTTCCTGGAAGGATGCTACCTCTCCTAGCGAACATCACAGCTTGGTTTATTCCCTTTTTCATCATCAATTCAAAAACGCTGCCATACAGTTAAGCTCGACATCAGTGGTCAAATAGGCACAGCATTTAGAAAGTAAAGGTGAAAAAATACTTCTAACAAGAATACAATGAGAGCAAGGAGACGTTAATCCTATATTGCAGTGTTTTGCTGCTTCTACATAAGAAACTGCCATTCACAAATTCCTTTTTTTTTTTGTGTCATGCTTTGTTTTTAAGGGGAAAAAAACCCTTCCCCTAATAAATATGAACATAATCAGGGATCTGAACAGCTCACTAACCTAAGTTATAACAGAAGAACTTAAATGTATCGATACTCCCACGCAATTTACACATAAATTTAACTATTTGCAATAACAGCTTAGAAAAGGGAGGCTTTCCCAGACCACGCCTCCCTAGACAAAGCATTTGACACTTAAAGGTCTTCTACTGAGAGAACAGCTATGTTTTTCACATACTAATAATAGAGTTTAATACACAGATCAGCAGTTTTACGGCTGAAGAACACTTCATTATGGCCCTCAGACATTACCCATCACTTCTGATGAGATTCATTTTTTTGTTGTTAGGTGGCTCAATTCACTACTCAGACTGCAGTTCCCTTCTTCACCCCCTGGCCCTAGTGCCTCTGAATGTACTGAAATACCATCATATTTCCTAAACCATTTTCATGTGAAGGCTGAATAAAATGTAGTATCACGTTTGAAGAATGAGGACGGTTATTACATGAAATCAAATCGCAGTGTTAAGCGCAGCTGCCAGGTTTCCCTGGTCAACATTAACCTATTAAAGCACTGAAGTTGTTTAAAGTGGTGTGTGACTGTAACAGATGTGCAGCACAGAGGTTCAACCCAGACGAGACACACTGACCAGTCTCACAGTGAGCATGCGTAAAAGGGAGGGTAGGGACAAGCTTTTTAGCAGGGCCTGTTGCAATAAGACAAGGGGTAGATTCAGCCTAGAAACAAAGAAGAATTTTTTTTTTCACAGAGGGTGGTAAAACACTGGAACAGGCTGCCCAGAGACTGGTGGATGCCCCATCCCTGGAACTACTGAAAGTCAGGTTGGAAGGGGTTCTGAGCAATCTGATCCAGTTGAAGATGTCCCTGCCCTTTGCAGGGAGGGGTGTGGGGGGGCTGGACTAGATGACCTTTAAAGGTCCCTTCCAACTCAAGCTATTCTATGATTCTATGTGCAAACAATGTGGTTTGGAAGTTGGCTTTACATCTCTTGACAAGAGCTTGTCAAAATCCAATCCAAGCAATTTAACATTATTCTCAGATCCTACCTGTTCAGCCCACATTCTATTAATACAGGTTTGCACATGACAGGCTGCCTCGCTAGAAATATGCTGGACCATCAGAATCACCACTGAGAAAAACAAGGATTTCAACCAATTTAACTATTTCTAACTAGCTGAATAAAAACAGTTTCAAGCTTTATGAGAAGAACACCACTTGTTTAAATTTATTAGTCATCTGGCTGACACTCCAGAGGGCTGTGCCACCATCCAGCATGACCTGGACAGGCTGGAGAGCTGGGCAGAGAAGAACCTAATGATGTTCAACAAGGGCAAGCAGAGGGCCCTGCACCTAGGGAGGAAGAATGCCAGATACATACATAGCATAGGGGTGCACCTGCTGGAAAGCACTTCAGAGGAGAAGGATTTAGGGGTCCTGGTAGACAGTAAACTATCCATAAGCCAGCAATATGCCCTTGTTGCCAAGATGGCCAATGGAATCCTGAGCTGCACAGGCAAGAGTGCGGCCAGTAGGTCAAGCGAGGTCATTCTCCCACTCTGCTCTACACTGGTGAGGCCACATCTGGAGTACTGTGTCCAGTTCTCGACTCCCCAGTTCAAGGACAGGGAACTACTATAGAGGTTACAGCAGAGAACCACGAAGATTAGAGGCCTGAAACATCTCTCTTACAAGAAAAGGCTGAGGGGCTTGGGTCTTTTTAGTCTGCAGAAGAGAGGGCTGAGGGAGACTTTATTAATGCATACAAGTATCTGCAGGGTGGGTTGGAGCTCAATCTTCAAGGTCCCTTCCAAGTCTAACAATTCTATGATTCTACAATTGAAGGAAGATGGAGCTAGACTCTTTTTGGTGGTTCCTAGTGACAGGATGAGGGGCAACAGGCACAAGCTGGAACACAGTAACATGCTCTGGGCAATCCTGCTCTAAGAAGGCACCTGGACTAGATTATTATCTCTAGAGTTTCCTTCCAACTCTGAAGTTCCGTGATTCCACACTACTTCTTGCTTGTGGAACTCTCAGCACTCAGATTCAACATTTTTCTTGAAGGTAGAGAGAAGGTAGTATCTTGTCTCTTGTTGTCAGTATTTTGGTGCAACATTTAGGGATTTTTGCTAATATCTATGATCCATTAAAAAAAAAATATAAATCTATGTTCTCAATGCTTGCATCTTCAGGTTGTTTTTTTTTTAAACTGTGTGTCTGAGACAGTCTAAAGAACTGGGCTGGGTAAGGAAGGAACTCAGGAGCTAAACGTGGAATAACAGAACAGGACAAAGCTTATACATCAAGCCCTTTGGAAAAAATGCTGGAAGTCTGTCCAAGCCCCAACTGTCATCAAGTTCAGTAATAAAAAGCCCCCAAAGTTATTACTGACAGTGCCTCTGATCAGAAACTTTTCGAAGGAGCTGACAGTTATTTAGGGGCTGTTCCACTTATTAACACATATTTCTGGCCAAACCCAGGCACAATCAATACAGTAACATCAGCATACTGTCAGTATTCTTCTTAATTGGTATTTAACACTTGGACCTTTTAAAAAGCCTTGTTTTACTGCACATCTATAAAACAATGTCATCTGCTTCTCACAGAATCTATGGATAGCTAATTTTATCAATGGCTGTAAGAATCAAGCACCATAATGCTATTTTAGGCTAACACATAATAACTATTAGATTATTCACCAATTTGATAGCAAGATCTGACACCATCCTGTTTGATCAATAATAGGATTAAGTTCCTACAGAGTTCAGCTTTGCATCTGTTGGAAATGCTTCTTGTATCATGAAATAATTGAATACTTGGCAGTACTGATAACAGGAAAAGAAAGCAGCATAATACTGTTTCAGAGAGACTAGGGTCCTCTGCATGAGGTTCCCCAACTAGTAATCTTCTCTCCATGCTGATTTCAGTTCACTGGTGTATGTGTGAGAGAATGGAAACAAAACCTATTGGCCAGAAGGGGCTTCAGCTCATATAGGCTAAGGAAAAAATTATTGCTTTCTCATTCACACAGCATCCTAGGATTTCTAGCCCTATCAACAGGTCCTGCTGGTATTTTATATATGCATGGCCAGCCCTACTCCCTGGTAAGAGTGGTTAATCTCAGCAGCTAAAATAAAAAGCAGATGAAGATAACCTAGCTCCAGCCTTGCTTGCTCCCATTGTCAAAATGGACAGGACACATAGTTCCTCCGCAGACCTGGGGACTCAGCAGTGCAGAACAGTGCTGAGTCAGACCACAGATGGTAGCGTACAATGGAGTATGTGGTCAGCATTATATAGAGTGGTAACATTTTGATCAAAGTATTAATGTCACAGTAATATCTAAGCTTTCACTATCATGATTCTCTGTATACACTGTTTTGTCCTTCAACCAGCTTTTCCCAATGATCTGGGGTTCAAATCTACAGGCTACACAAAACACATTACAACAGTTACCGTACAGAACGCAGGTGGAAATCACTGGTGTTTGTACTCTATTATTGGCAGAATAAGACTGATACCGTATTTATTATCAGAAAGAACATGAGTGATAAGAGAATGTTGTTTCCATGTTTGTTGTCAGAGACAAGAGCCCTAGAAACCATGCCTTTTAAAGGGGGAAGCTCATTATTAAAAAGCTTGCCTTAAATTAACACCTAGTCTAATTCCGCACCGTGCACACACACTTAAGGCAACCCGAATCCCTAGAACATCCCTTTCTTTGAAGGGGCAGGATCAAGAGAACATGCAGTAAGAAGAGCTCTTGCTTACAAGTACTTGGCATCTGTAACTTCCTCACTCTATGAGTTAGTAGGGCTCTCCACCATTTATGAACATGTGTACGGCTCTGCAAAGCAGAAATTTTAACAGCAACACTGGAAATTAGATGAGTCTTAGCTCTATCACACATTTTGTACTAGCTTTTAAATCTGCACTTTGTGTGGAAGTACCAAGGAGACCAATCTGCCCCATCTCCTGGAATGAAGCTACAATTTGCCTAGCAAGAACTCAGACTGAGCAGGTGCTCCACAAGCTAGCATCTGCAAGCAGTTAAGCAAATGAAACTACCACCATGAGCACTGCTTTGGAAGACCTGATAGACATAAACATAAAAATCTCAGGCTTTAAAATAGTTATGCTTTTATTCAGACAACTTAAAGCAAGTTGAAGGCAATTATTGATGCAAGCCTTTAACACTAACTGCATCTCAACTCTCCCTAGAAGGTTTCACAGTGATTCAGACAAAAAAGTTGCATGAATCATGACAGATCAGACCAGAGATATTAGACATACCTGGTTCAGGCCACTAGAGGTAAGATGCAAGTGGCAGATACATAAGGAGAGGCTTATGAATAAGGAAAGCATTATTACAGTTCTCTCCAGAATGTTCTTAGCCTCCAGTTATTTCTGCCTCACCAATCCTCTGAGCCAAAGGGTATACATTCACACACACTCAAAAAAGCAAAGGGCTGCCCTCTGCTACACACAAGAGTAGTGCAGTGTAATGGGCACCTTGAAGCGCCTAAAACTTCTCTTAGCTAGTACATCTTCCAGCAAAGGGTTCCACAGTATAACTACCTTTTGAAGAACTTTTAACTTGTTGTTTAGAGCCTGCTTCCTTGCACCCACCATTTGTCCCAAAATGCAAACAAGGCATAATAGCTTGAAAATAGGCATGGCCCTACTTCTCCATACTGTTCCTCACTTGAGGATCTTTTTTTAAGTTTTTTCTCCTTCAAGAAAGTAATTTCACACTTGCATCCTTCTTCTGAGGTGGCTGGGCAGGCAGGGAGTACCAGGGAAAAAGCAAAATACACAGATGTACAGTGTACTCGAGCAGTGGCCTGGCAGCATTCTTCTCTTCGTGACACCAGGATTCACCAACTTTCAACTACTGTACAAAGACCTCAACCTCAAAAATCCCTAAAAATCTCAACTCTTAGGGGCAATCCAGCTCACAGCCCCTATTAGATCTACATTAAATTAAGATTTCCAAGTCTAACACACCTACAAACAGTTTTACTAGCTAGGACTCAACTTACTCCAGAAATATGAAGTACCTCTGCATGTTTTCAGATGGCCTTCACTTCTTGTGCCATGAGGAGTTCAGTACAACCGAATTATTCTTGCTATTCATCACTTGTTCTGTTCAATTTAACCATAGGTAATTAAGAGAAAGTTCCAGCACAAAACACAATGGGACTTAATTCTGAAAAGTCATCATTTATATATACAGGAACTTTCCTTTAAAGGAAGTCTCAGGTGAATAAACAACCAGCACCATTCCATGGAATCCTGCTTTATGAGCTTATCATGATGACATTTACAAACTCCTTTTGACAAATTAAACCAGGAAAATTTCTTTGGGATAAAGTCTCCTCCAAATCAGACTTCCTCAAACCACTGGCAGATGTGAAGCACGATTTTCCCTTATCAAAGTCTCACCGACTCTTACCATTAGTCTATTGTCTACCCTCCACAATTCTGTCATTTCAGTAGCCTGCAGCTGGCCAGGCATCCTCACCACCTCATTCTGAAAGGAAACAGCCGACTCTTCCTACGCTGCCCCTCCTTAGCAACACAAGTAACAACTGCACCACAAATCAGTCTTAGTAGTTAGACCACATTTTTCATGACAGCGCCATACTCTTGTCTTTAAAGGAAAGGGTCTTCAACAGAGACTTCAAACACGCACTACTCCAGTAGTTGAGGCAGCCATTGTAATCCACTATGTTATTCATGTCATTTGGGAGGCAGCAACAAGAATAGCCATCATGCCTTCTCAAGTATTGAGCTTAATAGTTTGGTAATTCCTCCACAACATTACAAGGAGACCGTCTTAAGCATATTTATTATCCATTATTATTTCATTAA
>VZTM01028319.1:83330-129267 GCA_013400555.1 Jacana jacana | reverse complement strand
CCCCTGTGCGCAGCTGCCGGGGGAGGCCTCGCCGACCCGCCTGACGCTGCAAAATGGCAGCCGGGGTCCCCTCCGCGCAGGCGCGCTGCCTCCGGGCGGCCCCCCGCTGCTTCGCCCCTAACGCACACACCCCGCTCCGTCTTGAGCCGGGGCCTGACGCGGGGGGAATCCACCGGAGGGTGAGGGGATTTTCTGCGCCGCCTCGCCCTCTACCCCTCCGGCCTGAGGAGAGCTTTCCTCGTTTGTCGTCCCTGAGGGGGAAGTTACCTGCTGTGGGCCAGGCCGGCGGGGCGCTGTAAGGCGGGGAGCCCTCGGCAAGGCCCTGAGGGGAGGAAGGGGGCTGCCACCCGCGGAGGTTTGTCACAAATAGCGACTCCTGCTCGCCCGAGTCGCCGCAATTTCTGAGGCAGAACGGGGTTTTGCGGTGCTAGGCCTCCGCCGGCCGCGGCTGGGGGAGGTGGTGGTGGGCCAGGAAGTCTCCATTGTGTGTTGGCTGCCATCCCCCCTCCTTCACTGCCTCTGGTAACCCAGATGTGGTGGCCGCCATCCCACCAGCTGGCTCAAACTGGTAATTTTGGAGAGCTGGCCTGCCTTGAAATCCTTGGGGGGCATTGCTGGAGGAGAGCAAAAAGCCTTGGTACAAACTACAGAGCTGTTGAGTGGCTGCCGGCTCGCTGTGCCCGGGCTGGTAATTTAAGGGAAGAAGAGCAAATTTAGCACTCGGGCTTTGAGGAAGAGGAGATGTTGTTTGTCTATTGCGTTTAATGCGGGTTTTTTTTTCTGCAGTTGGTTATGTAAAACTTCCCAGCGCTATCGTGCCTGCTTAGAACAGTGAAGTGTTTATTCACGGCTTGGCTGCTTCACGAAAGGAGGTTTAAGGTCTTTTGGAAATAAATTTTTCTCCTCGTTATTCCCAGATATCATTCTTTTACGAATCTTTGCAAAAAAAATTTTTAAAACCCCAAAAAATAACCAGCCAGGAACACCGAAACCACACGGCCTGGGGCATTTACTTAGAAAACTGGTTAAACTGTCACGGTTAAAAGCAATTACAAAAGACCATCTTACAGGGGAAAAAATTAGGCAGTTTGAATTAGAATCTCTGCTTATATAATTGCCCTTTAAAAGTATTAATTATATTGTGGTATGTTTTAAAGGGTATTAATTTTGTAATAATGTGGTTATCTACCTACCATCCGAGATGATCAGCATGATAGGTACTCAGAATAAAGCAAGTGCGTGGAAAATAGTCTATAAGAGAAGCTAATTAGCAAAGCTGTGTACTTAACGTATTTTATTTGTTTACACATAAAGGAGGTGACTTTGTGACTGTGACGGGATCCCAGTGTGTCTTTGACTTGGCACAAGCCTTGGTGAAGCTCGCGGACACGATAGCGGCTTTCGGTTCAAGCTAAAGGAGGGAAGAAGAGAGTGGACAATTTATTGGAAGAGAGTAACCTGGATAATGGCCTAACTTGGGGACTAATAAGTAAAATAAGAAAAAACGTGGTAGGCTCAGGAAGCCGCCTGAGGTGAAAATAGTGAAGGTGAGCAGAGTGCTAGAGAAGCACAGTGTATGCTTTCCTGAGCATCACTCTATGGCTACTGTTTTTGTGGATGGTGTTAGTTTTTGGTGGTTAATCTGTTTAGATGTACAAGTTTCTTTGTAGAAGGAATATCCTCGTTGCGTTTATTTCTCACTCTTTTGTTCTGGCATGCTTCTAATGCTATCAGTCACTTGGGTCACTGACAGAAGTTGGGGTGTTTTCCACACACTGGTACCCAGTTCACTGTTCTTTCTGCTACACGGTGGAGTTACAGCTGTGTTGGGTGTCTGAGATTTTCAAACCAGGAGTGCTGTTGACAAGGATGGCCAACTTGACTTTGCCCTGCTGCACCGTTTTCAGAGCCTGGTTCTACCACAGCACGTGCTCGACTTTATGAGCTCTGGTTTTCTGTCTTAGCAAAAGGCATGCTATGCCTCCAGTTGGGTTGAGTGATAAACAGGTGCATCTCCAAGATGATTAGGCAAATATTGTGCTAGATGGACCTTTGGTCTGAAGCAGTAAGGCTATTCTTGACAGCTGTTTCCTGCTAGTCCAAGTATTGGAAGGGACACTGAAAACAGACAAATTACAAATAAGAGGCAGGGATTCAATTTGCATTTAGACGTGCCAGTATTAGAAATCTGTGTTAAAAGCAGCGAGAAAAGGAGAGCAAGGAGGCAATAAAAGAAACGTTTGTGGACCAGCTGGGAGAGAATAAACAAAGAAATGAGCTTTGGGGGGAGGCAGAGCTCTAGTTGAAAGTCAGGTTTGGGAGCGCAGTCAAGAAAACTTCTTGTCATTTAATCCCACTGTGCTGGGCAAAACAAAGCCCTTTCTACAGGCTTTGTTAATAAACAGGACTGTATTCCAGACGCGTATGATTCTGTCAACAGTTTTTCCTTCAAACAGAAAGAATTGAGAAGTCAGTTGACAAACTGTTTGGGTCGAAAGGGGGGAGCAATACTAAAGTGATTTATACATTATAACAAGCTTGTCATTTTGCCATGCCTCTCACTTTACTCTGTGACCTGTCAACGTCACTTGGTGTCTGTTGAAGTTGTGGCACGATGCTTGCAGATTGCTAAACCTGGTTTGGGCCCCCTGAGCAGAAAAGGGCCTCCATGTGGGCAGGGACAAGCACATTGTAGGGCTTGGAGCCTGTTTTGTTTGATGAGCCATTTCTTTGCCTCTGGTTTCTAAAGCAATTGGCAGATTAGGATTGCCAGACTTTCAAGTACAGAACTTCCATTTCTGTCCCGAAGCCCTGAAGTCTCGCTGCATTTTTGCTGCTGCTCTTCCCTTCTTCAAAGAGATGTCTCTTTGGGCTGCTGTGGTGGCTGAGGAGGGACAGTGACACCCAGCCCCAGGCAGCCTCCATCCCCAAACCCCTGGTCCTCACTGGCTCCATAGGCAGCTGATGTGGCCATGCAGGTTTTAAGGCATCAAAGCAAACGGTGAGGGAGGTGGAAGCACAGATGGCAACGGGATTTCCCATCCTTCTTCCTACTCAATTCTCATATTGTGTTCTAAAAGCATATGGTAAATATGGGGAAAGAGTGTTATTTCACATGTTTTGAATATGAGAGGCATGGTCTAGGTCCTGTGGTTGATGGTCTATCTCTGGCAACCCTGCTGACAGTACAGAGTTCACCCCTTGTCTTGGCCATGTGGTCCTTGCCCAGTCTGCTGCCTGGTATGGGGGGCTGAGAGTTTGTGGTCTGTTTTCACACTCAGAGTTAAGTTAAAGAACTCACTGTCAAGGCCTAATAAAAACTGAGTCGTGATTGCATTTAATCAAAGGCTTTAAGCAAGAACCACTGCTGGGTGGAGTAGAAGTTGATTTGATTTTCCTTGGCCTACTGTCTTTTAAAATCAATTTTTGTGTGTGTGGTCTGCTTGCAGTTCTCCTGTTCTTACTAGCTTTTAACTCCCCTCCAGTAGATCACCTTCCCAAGATTTTTAAGTACTGGATTGCATTTTTAGAGTCCCAGTGCAAGGATAATTTTATTGTTTCCTTTGGCTGAGGCCTGACTCACAGTGGCAGAAGGGCGAGGGGTGGTGAGAATGGCATCTGAAAGGCGGCATCACACGGCCCAGTGCAGCAGCCTCAGGCCTGGGGAAGCGCCTTGGAAGTTTCAGGCTGCTGTTTGCTGTGGCCCCTTTGTAGATTGGATCATCTCTGGAGTGGGTACTATTCTCTGGGAGAGCCTTTTAATCTGTTGGCCTTGCCTTCTGTTCTGGGGGATGGAGCGGAGCTGGAGTCTGTCCTCAGATCAAGACAAGCCGCTGGTTGTCATTTGTGTGCTGGTGAGGTTTGATCCAAATCCCCCATATCAGTCTCATTTTCAGTCTTTAGGAATATTTATCTCACCAAGGCTGCTGACGTTATATGTGCCAAACACCACTTTTTTACCTTTTCAAAGTCCTGTTGAGTAACAGTAACTGGGAAGAAGAAAATTCAGAGCACAGTAGGTTTTCAAGCATTTACAGCAAAGCTGGATTTGCTCTAGGATAAAAGAGGTGGGGACAGTTACTGGCATGAAGCAAACTTCAGAAGAGAGAAGGACTTTTCAGTCCACGTGGGGCACCTAAGGGAAACGTAAAACGGTCTCAAGCAGCAGAATGTGTCATCTTTGATGTTTGAATACGTTTTTCCTCCTATAGCGTATATAGCAAAGAAGGAGGTAAAGTGAATTTTGGGGTGATTATAGGCATAAAAACCCACGGTTACTTAAGTCTTTTTTTAAAATGCAACTATAATTAGGGAGGTAGTTGTATAACCTGTTTAATATTAGCTATTAAATTGTGCATATACACAGTATGCTTTAAAACATACCTTATTAGGAAGCTGCAGCCTATTAGTGGAATGATAATCTGAACAGTTATGCTTATTAATATTTTATAACTGGTGTTTGTCTTTAGTAGCATAGTAATAATTAATTTAAAATGTAACTGAATAGTGAGCTTTAACATAAAGTGGAACTTAGTGTTGTTTTATGCAAACTTCTCTGAAATTAGCCTCTGAATAACCAGATTTGAAGTGACGTGTGTTTTCAGCCCCCATTTGGGGAAAATACATGGAAAAGTGTGTGTAATAGAGCAGTTTAAACGTTGGAAACAGAAGTGAAATACTCCTGATTGCTGTTACTCTTGCCGTTTCCTCCAAAGTGTGCTGAAGTCAGCGCTCAGTGTTACTGCGAGGAAGAAGATGGAGAGCTGGTTTTATGGTTGTGCTCCCCATTTCTTATTTCGGGGCTTGCATTTTGGAAAGCCAAACAAAGCCCACCTTTACCAATGGTGTTGCTGGAGCGATGCTGGCAGAGCTCTGGTGAGGGTATCCTGTGCCCCAGCAGGCTGGCTGTGCTGTGGAAGGCTGGCCGTGTGGGCCTGAGCTGAAGCCGAAGCATACCGGGAGTCCTGGTTTTTATCAGGCATGCTGGGACTGGGAGTTTTTCCACTCTGCTTCCCATCTGCCATGGCCTCCCCTTTCAAGGTAGGATCTGTCTGGCACTGATTGGACAGTGTGGACAGTGAGTGCCAGAGCTCCTCAGTGGGTGCTGGGGAGTGGAGCCCCCCATAGCTGCCCTCTGCCCCCGCTGTTTGACCTCTGCCTGCTCCTGCCTTCCCCATCCACCTGTAAGCCCTACAACAAGGGAGGGCTACCAGGGGAACTTGCTACACAGCTTTTGGGGGGTTTGCTTGGGGTGGGAGGCAGAGGTATATGAAAAGTGGCCTCAAAGTCACAGCCTTCAACTGTTACTCTTAAAGCCTGCTTTGAAAGACGTTCTCCTTCCACGTACCTACATATTCTTATGTGCCTGAATTAATTTGTGTGGGGTTAATAGCACCTTTGATTGTTAGAAATTATTTTTTTGAACATCTTAAAGTGTTCACAGCATTGATAACTGTTTCTTCTCAGGAAATTTATTTATTTATTGAGTTATGTAAGTAACATAACTAAATTATGTTGTAATAAGACAATTACAGATGTTGTTTTTCCTTACTGGTTTTGATTTGTGAATGTGCACAGGGTCATTTTGTCACATAAAAAGTCATTAATATCTGGTTTGAAAAGCAGTTAGTAGGTCATCTACAGGTCATAGCTGTGTGAGAGCTTTATGTGTGTTTATTTCTGCACAAATGTAATGTGGCAACATCTCTCTGAAGAGGAGATACCTTTTTTATTTAGCATAGCAAAGTAATTTTGAAAATTCTGGTGTCCTTGTCATGCTATTACTCAGGCTTCTTAGGCATTTAAACCCGAGAATGTTATTTTGGAGAGCTCAGGCAGAACAATAGTACAGATCTGTTACTAGAGTGCAGTACTTCTTAACTACACCAGTAAAAATTATTCACAGATTTAATTAATTAATAAAATAAAATATAAAATAAAAATAATATTTTTTAAAATTAGTTAATGGTGGATAGCATTTGACCAAATCCCCATCCCTGGAAGCATTCAAGGCCAGGCTGGAATGGGCTCTGAGCAACCTGGTCTAGTGGGAGGTGTCCCTGCCCATGGCAGGGGGGTTGGAACTAGGTGATCTTTAAGGTCCCTTCCAACCCAAACCATTCTGTGCTTCTGTGATGGGCCATGCAGGCCTGGAGCAGCTCTAGTACCACCAGCAGGTTTATGTCTTTTGGAATTGAGTCTACATGTGCCCATGAGCAACTAAGTGCAGGGCTGAAGGTGGCAAGCCTGATTTGTGTCTTTTGTGGTTCCCTTCCCTGGTGAAGGGAACACAATCCCTCTGCCACAGACAGGTTTAGTCACTAGAACAATGCACCAGGGGTAGCATTGGCTTTCTGTAAATTACAGCAGTCCTCAAATTGCCACTGAGGGTTCAATAGCATCTGCTGAGTGGGAAATCTGGGGAAGGTGTGGAAGTACAATAAAGGTGCTTCCCTCCTTCTGTATGTGATAAAGCAGACATCTAGGCAAGCAGGACATGGTACTGCTGGTTTTACTGCATGTTGTTCTTTTGTCATTGTGCACAAATGGGTGACAGTAAATAGCTGAGGATAATGGGTAAGTTGAGTAGTTGGAATGTCACAGTAATTTGTTAATAAAATGCCTGAAGATCAGAAGGTACAGAAGGTCTTGTCACTGATGAGTAAAAAATAATCGTGTGAGAAAACTGAGGCATATTTTTCAAGGAGATCCTATTGCAAAAGTTTCGTGCTCTCTTTCTCTCTGAATCAACTTTTCTTTTTGTAAAAACATTAGACAGATGGGATTGTGACATGGACAGGGATATTGAGGAACACGTCTTTATTTGTTAAACCTTTTCTGTGTGAGAATAAGAATGCTTTCACTTTAGTCTTCCAGGTAGACCCTTGTACTCCAATACAAATTTTTAGAGCACAGTAAGAATTCATAGCATAGATTGCAAAGCTGGTGATATAAAATGAAGAGGGAAAGATCTTCTTTAGAGCCACAGTGATGCTAAGAGCCTGCCCCCTGCAAAACGGTAGGCCAAGCGTCTCAGAAAAATACAGGGTTTGCATTTCAGAGTACTTACATTTTGGATAGAAAATGTTTGTAACACTTAGATGTAAACACATCATGGGAAGGAGGACATGATTGGGAAGACGATTGAGGGAGCTGGGACTGTTTAGTTTGAGGAAGAGGAGGCTGAGGGGAGACCTCATCGCTCTCTACAACTGCTTGAAGGGGCATTGTAGAGAGGTTGGTGCTGGTCTCTTCTCACAGGTAATTAGCGATAGAACAAGAGGGAATGGCTGCAAGCTGCAGCAGGGTAGGGTTAGGCTGGACATCAGGAAAAAATTCTTCCCAGAAAGAGTGGTCAGTCAGTGGAATGGGCTGCCCAGGGAGGTGGTGGAGTCACCATCCCTGACTGTGTTTGAGTCGATGAGATGTGGTGTTGGGGGATCTGGTGTAGTGGAGAACTTGGAGAGTAGGGCTGATGGTTGGACTCGATGATCCCAAGGGTCTCTTCCAACCTATACGATTCTATGATTCTATGTGACTTAAAGCACTGTGCTTTTGTCTTACATAGGACATATATGCACAAGTAATTTCTGGCAAGTGTATTGTAGTCTTATTGACTAATCTGCTGCAAGGTCAGTTATATGTTCCTAATGTTCTGCTAACATTATATCTTGTTATGGTAGTGGGTATAATTTTGCATGTTCTGCACATTTCCTATTTTTTCTTTATATAATTCTGCACCTTCAGTATAGGTTGGTCTTATGTGAGCAGCATTTTTATTTCATGGGCAGGCATGAAATGGTCAAATTTTTCCAATGAAGCCATTTTCTGTAAAGCCACATCTACAGTAGCTTTTCCACAGCATAAATAAATTGAGGAGGTGAGGGAAGAGACTTACCAACCCACAGCCAGTATAATAAGAAGAATTTCTATTTTAGACCATTGCTTTTGGCCATGACAGTTGCATTTGCTGGAGTAATCAAGAACGGGATTTGGGCCTGATAGAGTTCTTGTGTTTGTTTTGGTTTGGTATTTTGCTGTGTTTGTTTTTGTTTTTTTTTAATAGAATGCTCTCTTTTTCTACAGAATTAACAGTTGTCCCTGTGCTGTCTACTTTTAATTTCAGGTCGTGGAAAAATAAGAGACAAAATGAAACCTTTACGGAGTGTCTGTCTTTTTAAGAGCCTGCTTGCCAGTTCCTACTGTCATGGGCAACTTCACAGCTGTCTTCTCCCTCCTGCTGCAAAGAAGTTAAGTTATGTGTTGGGACTGCACAGCTGTGGATTTTGGAGGCCAAAATCTTTATTGGATGCGGCTGGATTCACTCTGTCTTTCAGCAGTCGGCGTAGGAAAACACATCAGGATTCCAGAGCGTTGTGGAAACGTGAGGCTGTGCAGAAGTATCTGGAGACTCTAAGCAAAGAATACCAGCAGGTTAGTCGTCTGTTAAATGCTGACTCAATAAATGACCTTGAGCAAAGAACTCTGAGGAAAAGATGGACCCATCTATCCCCCATTGCAGCTGCATTTCAAGAAATCAAAGAGGCTGAAAGGGAAGTTGAGGAGTTAGAAGCCATGTGCAGAGGTAAGGAGCACACATCTACTTACGTGTTTCAAAACAGCAGCTTTGCTTGCGATAGACTTCATTGTCCAGCCTTTAAAGAAAGCTTTGAAGTAAGTTAAGCCAGCCCTGGAACATGCTGGTCCTGCCTGCTCCTGAGAGCTTGCATGCTGCTAGGGCTTTCTGCACCCAAGCATCTCCTTCCAGTTTTTTCATCTCGCCTCGCTTCAATTCGAGGTTTTAATGTGGTCAACTTGGGAGAGCTGGGATCATCTAGAGCCTCGGGGCTGTCTGTCTAGCAGAAGTAGTTTGGAAACGTTTGTCTTATGGTTGTTGTTTGATAGAATCAAGAGCAGCATCAACTGAAGGAAAAATATTTAGCAAGCTTAGTACATTTGATAGATGCAGACTTGATGCCTGTTACTTCCTATGGGATTCCATCTAGCCAGTTCAGGGATACTTACTGAGCAAATGACATGAATTTGCATTATGACATGCATTGCCAGCTTCCAGTTTAAATGGCAAAAGCTCATATTTCTTTGAAAAATATGGTCCTTCAAGGAGTAAAAAATGGCTAGTTTTCTAAGAAGCTGCTGCTTTTTTCAATATGGTGCTACAGTAGAAGTTGGAGTAAAAAAGAATTTTAAATTATCGCTGGTTTTGTTGCCGTTCAGAAATAAGCAAGTACACAAGGTGTACAAGAATTTACAAAATAAGTAACACTGCAACAGTTTGTCAAAAAATGTTATTAGAAGTGTGAGGAGGTGCACACACAGCAGGAAAGAGAAAATGTCATCCATTCTGCTACGTGGTATTAAACCATGAGAGGATGTATTAAGCCAAGAGAAGGAAACATTGGCCTGGAGAGAATGGGGTTTACCTTAAAGAACAGCAAAGGGCAGGAGAAATGGACAGCCAGCGGTGTAAATGGAGAAGTAGGAAAGTTGATGGTGTTTTTCAGAGACAGTCAAGGGTTGTTGACAAAACAGGTAAAGCTGTATTGAAATAAAGGTGGTACAATGCTTAGAGAGGTAGGAAACATTTGTATTCTTCAGTTCNCTGTATTGAAATAAAGGTGGTACAATACAATACATTTGTATTCTACAGTTTTAGAAATAAATAGATGCTTGTGGTTTTGGAAAAAATGGTGGTTATTGAACAGGTTTTATTCTCCACCCTCCCCAAGTTCTCTGCACTGGAGAAAAAGGAGTGAAGATGAGGAGGGGTGAAAAATTAACACTGAAAAAGAAATGCTCTTGGAATAATTAAAAAGTATTAAAAAGGCACTGGAAAAATCATACTTCAGCTTAAAAAGGCCATTTTTTTGGATCTAGTAAATATAATGAAGAATTTTTCTAATTCCATAAATTATGATGTGGATGAATGGAGTGAGTTCTAGTTGAAAGAAGGGAAAGAAAAGAATGAAGGAAAATAACAGCCAAGAATTTAATTAAATGGAGCTAAATTATTCCATCTGTACTGTTTATCATGTGGCCAATTTAAAACACAGAGGCTCCCTTCATTTGACTGCTCTTTGTGTTCTGATTAGCTGCCTGCAGGATCCTCTTCCCTATAGCACCTGAATTCCCCACAGTCGCTGCAGGATTTTATATTTGCAACACTCGGTGAAGCAGAAAAACACTCTTTCCTGGTTTGCCACTGGTGATGTGAATCACAGCGTAGATTGAGTGAAGTCTTCAAGGTCGAGTTTGCAGGGAGGTAGGAGAAGGGTGCCAGTCCTTTGAACCTCAAGCTCATTGGTCACCACCAGACCATTCTTTCATCTCTGCTGACAGTAGTTAAGTTGATGCTGTTTATCTAACTAATCATTAGTGATGCTTTTTGGACCAGGCAGAAGGCTCTGATTCAGTATGAGCATTGGGTTGGAGCTGTGACATTCTGGTAGGGAAATCTATACAGTTCTTGTCTCGTGTATGTGGGATGCCAGGTTCAAGTGTTGATCTTGGATCACATATTTTATTTAAGGAAAAAAAACCCAGAGCATAAACTAAGAACAGTGATAGAGAGGAGCTGCTGCTGTGCTTGCCCAGTATAGTAAGCTGGTTCAATATCCCAGTTTAGTTTCGTTTTTAAGACTCGCTGCTGGGGCTACCAGTAAATCTGGGGCTACCAGTAAATATGTGTGTGCGTGTGTGGTAGCTGCTGTGAAAAGGCATCAGGCTCCAGGTGCCCAGAGATGTGGAGCCCACAGTTCTTACATCTGCCTTTGGGATACCAGTTTCCTGCCGCAGAACCCAGAGAGCACCTGCTCATGCCAGGCGAGGAGATGCACTCGGCTATTGAGTGTCCAGTTTTATGCCGCACCTGAGGCAAAGCTGTGGTTTCCATGCTGCCAGAAGGCATAGGGGATTTCTCCTCCTATTTTTGCTTTCTTCCCTTGCTCTCACTCCCAGCTGTTAATTTCTGCTGATAATTGTCCGGTTGTCCATGAAATCGAGTTTAACTTGGCATGGGAAAATACATGCATTTATTTAACCAGATCTGTTTTTTTTTCTCTCGGTGGATTGAATTGGTTTATGTTCTGAGGAGTGACACTCTGCCACTCTGCCACTCCTCAGCTGGTAGGACAGTAGGAAGAAAGATAAAAAGGAGAGAGTGCTCCATATTTTGGCAGCGGCAGGTTTTCTTTGATTATTGTCAACTGGAGCCTCCCAGGCAGAAGAGGTTTGGAACTTCTGCAAGCTTTACCTGCGAATGTGTCCTAGTTTGGTAGTAAGCTGTAAAATGTGGGGAGGAGCAATCTAATCACAGAATCATTGAGTAATAGAGTTTGAAGGGAACCTTGGCAGTTCATTTGGTCTGATGTCCTAATCAAAGCAGATTGGTTAGAGCAGGCTGCCCAGGGCCTTATCCGTTGAGTTTGGAATATAGGCAAGGATAGAGATCCTACAACCTCTCTGAGCTTCTGTTCCAGTGTCTCACCACCCTTTGGGTGAAAATAGTTTTCCCAATTTCCCATATTCCAGCTTATGCGTCCTTTTATCATGATATACAGAGTCTGTCTCCGTCTTTTCAGTGTCTTTCTGTTACGTAGTTGTACACAACTTATTTGATATTTCATGCTGGCAAAATGCAACCCAAGCTTGTCTTTGGTCAGCTGTATTACTGCTTGCCCTGAGCTAAGTGACATTGGCTAACATCACTTCCTGTTGTTGAATTTAGACCTAGATAGCAGAGATGAGAAACAACTTCTAGAGCTTGCCTTAGAAGAGAAAGAAACCCTGGATAAAAAAATCAACATGTTGTGCAGAAAGGTGAGCCTGAGGTAAAGTTATATGGCTTTCTAAATAAAGTTGTCAGAAAAATGTTCCATTGTGATCTTACCAGTAGGTTCTGACGCTTGTGTTTCATGAAACAGAAGTCCAGCTTCTCTATTCTCCCCGAGAAGAAATGGCAACATTAATTATTAGTAAGCTTACTGACAATTGTGTCTCGGAAGCTTATTATTTTAGTCATTTTTGGTTGCTTGCTTGTCTGTCTGCAGATGCTGAAGGGGATAAAAAAATGGCGAGTCTGTGCTGTTGAGACCTGACCTGACATCCTAGTAACTGTTTGTGGCAGCTGAGCATGGATTCGTGAAAGATTTCTGATTGGAACTTGCAGTCTTTCATTTTCTTTCAGCTGACAGCACCCCATGAGCGGGGAAATTAATGCTAAGTGGAGAAGCTGAAGTGATTCGGTAGAGAGCTCTATGTTTGGGCTCGTTTCTCTGTTCAGATTGAGATAACGTGGAACGGGACTTTCTGAAAGATGAGATCAATGTACAGAGTGGCTGGATTATAGCTAATAACTTTGTGCTCAAAGGTAGTTGGGGCTGGAGTGAGTAAGCTGGCACCTGACTTAGAGGGATCAAGTTTTCAGCTAGCTGTGCTTATACACCAGCATATCCCATTTGCAGTCCAGCTGCACTGAGCTGCGACAGCCATTGCAGCTAGTTGCAACCGGTAGGACTAGTTTCTAGTCCTGCTTACCAGTTTGCCAAAAGACATCAGTGGCTCTGTGTGGTCGCAAAAGCTGTGGCAATTGTGAAGGCTGGCTTTAAATTTGATTAAAAGGAGATACAGAGTCATGAAGGAGATAATGGAGATACAGAGTCATGAAGGAGATAATGACATTCTGTGGTTGGTTTTTTGTTTTGTTTTTTTCCTTTTCAGCTTTTCCAGCTTCTAGTGCCAAAGGGAAAATACGATGGAAGTCATGTCATATTAGAAGTGACAGCTGGCAGAACAACTGGAGGTCAGTGAAGTTCCTGCTGTAAAGATTACTTAAAACCTCCATCCAAGTTTATTAAACCTCTTAATGGGTTATTCTTAATACCTTTTTATACTTTAATGGTGTAAAGTAATACTTTCTAAAGCAGAGTGTCAATCCAATGACTGTGGTGAGAGTTGCTGTGGCTGCCATTTTGAGAACTGCTATTTACGTTGCAGTGCCTTTGTATTTTCAGGAGACATCTGCCAGCAGTTCACTAAAGAAATGTTTGAGATGTACCAGAACTATGCAGACTATAAACGTTGGACCTTTGACATTGTGAACTACACGCCGGCTGAGATAGGTATGGTGCTTCTTCAGGCGTTCCACCGAGACAAGGAAATGAAGAGCAGTGTTTCTGTGCTGTATTTGTCACCTGCCCCTTGTCTCTCTAGGTGGGTTGCATCACGCCGCTGCTCATATTTCGGGAGATGATGTCTACAGGCATCTGAAGTATGAGGGAGGGACTCATCGAGTCCAGCGAATCCCTGAGACGGGCTTGTCATCAAGAATGCAGCGCATTCACACAGGGACAATGTCAGTGATTGTCCTCCCTCAGCCAGCGGAGGTAAATCAGGGTGATGAGGTGGTCACCCATTTAGGCACTGGAGTAGCTGTTGTTTAAAACAGTGTTACTGTAACTGTTTGGGGATTTTATTGATACCCAAGTGCTCCTTGCAAGTCTCAGCAGGTGAACCACAAGTCCTCTGACTCTGGAAGGTAATACTCCTTGGCTCTGTCCCTTATGTGTTTAAATGGATCGTCATAAGTAACTTAGCAGAGATTTGCTATTGCCTGAAATGACATCTAAATCAATGATTGTTTCAGTAAGTATCCCAGCCCCAGCACTCCCAAAGCTGACTGCTGTGAGTAAGCCAATTTTAAATTACATCATGTAATAAGGCAGGGAATGTATCCAAGAAAATATTCAGTGTTGCATAGCAATGTGATTCTGCAGGTCCTTTTGGGTTTTATTGTTTCATTTAAGTTATTGGTGCCCTTCTCTGTTAAATCAAGGACGGTCTGCGGTGAATTTGAATGAGTGTGTTGGCTGGTCTTTTTGGGATCTTGGTGATACCAGCAGCTCTCACTTAAACCAGCACTTTATGCACCAAATAAACAAAACCAAATCCTGTAGGCTTTTCCTGCTCATTCTCCTGCTTCCTCGTAATGCTTCCCTTGTAATGCTTTCCTTGCAGCATTGAGCAGACCTGAATGTTCCTTTCCCATCCACTGAGCTCAAACTATGGTCTGGGTCTCCACAGACTCGTGTTTCCAGTGCTGCAATCATTACTTGGATCTGGAGACACACGGTTTTTCCTGTTAGATGTTTTGAAGCACTTGTGCAAGAATTGTTCCAGCTTGACTCATGAACAAGCTCCTTGCACTGCTGTTTAGAAGCAGGTTTTTGATCATCTGCTTATTTCTTAGTCTCCCTGCCAAAGCTAATGGTTTTACAAAAAGTTGTTGCTGTTTTTTTTGTTTCACAGCCATGCCTTGTTTTGTGAAGGACCTGGAGCAAGAGTGGGGAAAAAACGAAGTGAAATATTTAAGGCATCACTTGTTTTGCAGAGATACTTGACGTTGCCTTTTTTAAAAGTATAGCTGTTACCCAGGAACAGTTGTAAAAGAGTAGTTTTTTGAGGAGTGAAATTTTTTTTTTCACCATTGAAAAGACATTCAAAATATTTTTAGGATGAGCAGAAGAGTAGTAGTTTTCTCTGCTTGCAGGTTGAGGTTAAAGTGGATGCCAGAGACTTGCGCATAGATACGTTCAGGGCCAAAGGAGCAGGAGGGCAGCACGTTAACAAAACCGACAGCGCTGTGAGAATCGTACACCTTCCCACAGGTAAGTCTGTCTGTATTTCATTAATTCCAGTGAGCCTAGTTCTGCTTCCTGAAGAGAAAGCTTGTGAATCCTGCAAGTTGTCTCTTTTAGAGTGAATTTCTAGAGTTGGACTTTATACCCCTGCAAAAACAAAGGAAGTAGCCCCTTCTACTTCTGCCCCTCTTAGAGCAAGGCAACCTGTGAGAAAAGGGGTATGTACTAGTGGCACAGTGGTCAGCACGTTGCTATTTATGCCAGTTGGGTCTTCAGTGGGAGTGTTTAATGAATTGACTGTCTTTGAAGGATGAAAGAACAAATGGAGGGTGACAGGGATGGGACGGGAGACATAAATCATTCGTGCTGGGTGGTCTGTACCTTCAGGAGTAACGGCCATTGGCAGTCCAGGGTGCACTTTGCCCGGCTGGAACTTCTGTAGTTACAAGACTGAGACAAAAGGAGACTTGAGGATTTTTCACTTAGTACTATGCAGTGCTATCCTGTGTTGGATAGGAAGGAAAATGTATGTTAACGGGAAGGTAGTGTATATACTGGACCACTCTGTCTTTCTCAGGATTTGTTTTTCTTCAGATTCAGTGGGCTGCTCTCTGTCCAGATGTAGAATCTCTTTAGGCACAGGAAATTCCAGTAGTGACCTGAAAACAGCTGTTTCCTATATGCCTTTTTATTTCAGAAATCAAATTAGAAGTAAAAATAAATACTGTATTTCTTTTAAAGACCTTTATTTTACTTTATTTCATTATTCTTAATTAGGTTCAAGACTCTCCAGTGTTGTTTAGACACCCTGCTGTGCTAGAATATTGAATTTTCCAATCTCCAAGAGCTTGTCGAGACTAAGGCTTTAAAAGCGAAGGCCCTGGTGCAGCTGTGAAGAATTTAAAAACATCCCAGTGGTTCTGACCAGTGTGTTAAAATGACTTCTTATCCCACAGCTTGAAGGCCCTGCAAACCAGCACTCTAGAAGGCTTCGTTTGCCTAATGTGTTAGAATTAATTTAGCTTGTTTGTTCCCTGCTCCAACGGGCTGTTGATCTGAGCTCTCTCCAATCCCTCTGTGAAGGACTAGCGGTGGAGTGCCAGCAGGAGCGATCCCAGCTCTTGAACAGGGAAATGGCCCTGCGCACGCTGAGAGCTAAGCTGTACCAGCAGGTCATTGAGAAACAGCTAAGTCAGGAGCAGAGCGCCAGGAAACTGCAGGTGAGAACATGCAATCCCTGAAATTTGGAGAGGGTGCTACGCCGTAGGCATGTTTCTGGTCCTTTTGAGTGACAGGGACAGAGCAAGTGAGCGTGTGCATCTAACCAGCAGGTCTAACCTGCTTACAGAGGAGCATCTTGTGTATTAAGACGGTGAGCCTGCTTTTAAATGCTATGTCTGGGGTTGTAGTTTTTACTTATCCCAGTTCAACGCTAGTGTTGACTTTGCAGGCAATGGAAAAGAAACATCAGCTGTAGCTGGAAAGACAGGAGGCAAAAGACTGTAGCTGGAGTTATCCAAAAGGCAACACTTGACATCATTTGTTGAACCCCCTTCTTAAGGCCAGAGTTACGCGGTTAGAGCAGCAGTAAAGAGTGAAAACATGGAGTGAAGCTCCGTGAAAACTAGGATCAGAAGTTCTCAGGGCTGTATTTTAACCTCTTTCTAAACCAAAGTAGTTGATGAGATCGTACAGAGTTTGTGAAGGAAACAAGTGTATAAACAATCCTGCCACTTTGCAGCTGGGTAAGGGCTTATTGGCTGTGGTTTAGGTAACCCTTGGTGGAAAAAGCGACTCCCATAAGAGCGTTACCTCAAGTTACGCTGCACAGTGTGCTTTGCTCTTGAAACCTGCTGTCACTCTTCTCCCACTTTCTGAGTGTTTTCCCATTTGTGGTGCAAACTTCAGCAGTGATCAAACAGGAAAAAAGATGCTTCAGAATCACAAGATTATTCAGTACTCCAGAATTTCCAGCTTGGCTTTTTAATCACTCTGTTCAGGTTGCATTTAAATGTACTCTTCCTGCAGATGATTATCTCGGGCGCTGTAAGTGGTCACCTGTTTATCTTCTGGTATTAATATTAGGTTGAGGATCTTCAGAGCTGGGTATAGGACTCAGATGTACGTTTATATGAACACTACACAAACCCAGGCAAAAAAGTACATTACCTTTCCTTCCAGAATATACTCAATAAATTCCTTGTTACGAAATGCACGTGTGGGTGCAGAGGAGATTTTTATAACAGCCCGTTGAAGCAGACACCTCTAAGCAGATTTTAACTCTTAATTCTCCGTTTTACTAAAGCATTTGACCACACAACACCTCTACGGTGGGATTTCGGCTTTAAAACTTTTAGAATTGCTTGCACTCTTGTGCTTTGCCACTAGAGGACTACTTTTCCCAGCCTCAGTTTAACCCTCTTTCAGTGCTAATTTCTGACAGCCAAATGTCAGCTTGGCCCTGGTGACTCTGCTGCTTCTGTTGTTAACGGTGCCCACTCTCGTTGGCTGCTGTGGGAGCTACAACTCCCCCCCAAAAAGAAAAACACACTTACATTTTTGAACTAGGGACACACAGAGATGTTTTTCTTGCCTTACGTGACTTTTGAGAGTTATGCAAATCTTCCAGCTACAGAGCTGGAATAGGAGTGTACTGGAGGATGTAAAAACTTGATCTATGATGCAAAAGTGCAAATAATACAGTTAGTAGTGCCATGATACTTGAAAGAAAACAAACAAGGCTGTCAGTGACCACTAAGTTTGGAGGTGAAACAGGCTGATCCATTACATTTATTCTGATTTAGGGTAGTAGTTGATCTTGTTTGGGTTTGGTTTCTTTGTTGTGTTTGTGTTGTTTTTTTTAATCACAGTATAGTAGAATTTTTAATTTTTTTCTTTTTGCTGCTTCTCTCCAGTTGGGAACAAGAGCCCAGTCAGAGAGAATTCGTACGTACAACTTCACCCAGGACAGAGTCACCGACCACAGGATCTCCTACGATGCACGCAATATCAAGGTAATGGTTTCTCAGGAGAGTTTCAAAACTTAAATGCTTACTTGTACCATATGAAGAAAAGTTAAACCTTGTGAAAACAAAAACAATTTAATGTGTCTGAGGAAATCAGGTAACCCGCTGTGCTCTGACGGAACGTTGAAGATTGACAGGCTGAGAGAGTTGGGGTTGTTCAGCCTGGAGAAGAGGAGGCTCCAGGGAGACCTTAAAGCAGCCTTCCAGTAGCTGAAGCGGGGGCCTACAGGAGGGGTGGGGAGGGACTGTTTGTCAGTGAGTGTAGTGATAGGACGAGGGGTAATGGTTTTAAATTGAAAGAGGGGAGTTTTAGATTAGAAAGAAGTTCTTCAGTGTGAGGGTGGTGAGACACTGGAACCGGTTTCCCAGAGAAGCTGTGGATGCCCCATCTCTCAGTGTTCAAGGCCAGGCTGGATGGGGGTTTGAAGAACATGGTCTAGCGGGAGGTGTCCCTGCCCCTGGCAGGGGGGTTGGAACTTGATGATGTCAAGGTTCTTGAAGCTTAGTACATCCGGGAGAAAAACCTGACTCAAAGGACTTATTTTTCATTAAGCCAGTATTTTCTCTTCCTTCTAAGGAAGGACTGAAGAAAGAGAAAAAACTTTTGTCTCCGTTTACCTCACAAGCCATGGTTAAAAAGACCTGAAATCAGGTGCTTTCATTGCAAGATTACCTGATACCTTATTTATAAATAAATTTCTACCAATGGGTTGAACGGTACTTATTGGGTTTTTTACAGGGAAACAAATACCTGGGAGTGTATTTTTCTGTATAAAATTTATGAAAGTGTTTTGAATTTCAGGACAAAGTTTAGGGTGATCCTTCAGTATTTCAGCTCAGGTGCTCAGCTTACCGTGACTGCTCTTGCTTTTCAAACTCTACCCAAAGCCATCCTGGGCAACTTCAGAGAGCACAGAGCACGTGGAATATGGACTATTTCATGGAGTTAGGGAGTAGCTACACAAATACCATGGTAACGGAGACCAGGAAGAACTTCCATAACTGTATAAAAATTACTTTTGTCAGTCAAGCTTTTCATGCACTCAGTGCTGGGAACTTGTTCCTTCTCTGGAGACATTCAAAACTTGCCTGGACATGTTCCTGTGTGACCTGATCTGGGTGTTCCTGCTCCGGCAGGGGGTTGGACTAGATGATCTTTCAAGGTCCCTTCCAATCCCTGATATTCTGTGATTCTGTGTGAATGAAACTGAAACTGTCAGCTGCTTAAGAAAAGTTAGTTAAGCTTTGTTTGCAAAACACATTAGTTCTTGGCACAAACAACAGTATCTGAATTAGGCTCTTCAGGCCTGGGTTGGTCTTGCCGGGGGATTTTCATGTAAATCCATGAGTTCTGTGAAAGCACGTCAGGAAGGCACTAATTTCTTTGTTGCTGCCAAGAATCAGTGTGGTGTTCCCAGGTGGGCAGCAGAAGTCACTGGGGACTGCGCACCGCGCCATGTTGGTGTCACATGGGAGGACACCAACACACCGTGTTGGTGTCACATGGTGTCACATGGAGGCAGAGGGAGTGGCCAGAGGATGTGCTGGGAGAAGCCTCCAGGCAAAGTGCATCCCAGGAGCTCCTCATTTGAGTTGTCAGCGTTGCAGGATGCAGGTCGTGACCGCTGTGCAGTCAGTCAGGCTTTTGTCTGCTCTTACCTGTTTTTTCATAGGAAATTCTAGGTGGGAAAGAAGCGCTGGATAAGCTGATCAACAGACTGCTGGAGTTTGCAGAGATGGAGGCTGTCACCGAATACCTGGAAAATCTGCAGGCTTTAGAAGGAGGCGGCTGCTGAAGACCTTAGAGAGGTAGAGTTAAAGAGTAAGTGTAGAGTTACAGTGCAGAAGTGTTGTATTCTGCAGGAGATGGGTTGGTTTGTTCTGTGATGTACAGATTAAAATCCATGCCTTCGATTTTCAGCGTCTGATACTCTTTTATTTTCTTTTTTTTTTCTTTTCTCAATATATATTTTGGTGCAAATGGGTTGAATTTATTACTGCAGCCCAAGCAGGAAGGAACAGGCTTCGAGTTCTGTGTGCACACACCTTCTGTCCTGGTAGCTTGGCTTTGTTAAACCTGTCCTTCTCTTGGCTGTATTCAGCTGGAAAGATACAGAATGGTGGTGATGGAGCAGAAGTAGTACCAAAGAGTGCCCGTGTTGCTTTGAGGATGGGAGCTGTTCCTCTGCAGGTGCATGAACCTAAGCTCCCCTAATAGTCTAGAGTCTGGCTTCGTGAGTAGTACCTAATTTTATCCATTGATTGGGTGAGCTTCCCCAATGTAGTCCCTTAAAGATCACTCTGTTACGATGCTTTTTGTTTAGAGCCAATACACAAAAGCAAAGAGAGTGATATCAGGCAAGGGGCCAGAATCTTAAGGGAGAAGCCTGTCAAGCTTTCATTCAGCCCTTCTTGGGTCAGCTTAGGGTGGGTCTGGATCACATGCTGTCGTGGAGCGTGAAAGTGCGTGTTCTAGTTTCTAATTAAGTTGGTGAGATTCTGGAAGGAGTTCAGCAGTGATAACAGGCAGCAAACGGCTTCTTGGCAGAGAAAAACTCATGGTGCATTTTAGCAAATTGGGAAGCTCTGAAATTGTTTCTGCCTTGATGTCTTTGGGAACATGCGCCTGTCTCTGAGGGCGATCCAGACAGTGAATCATAGAGTTGTCTAGGTTGGAAGGGACCTTTAAAGATCATCAAGTACCAACACTGACAAAACCATCACTAAAACATGTCGCTGAGCCCTACCCATGTTTTCAAAACTTCCAGGGGTGGTGACTCCAGCGCTTCCCTGAGCTTGTTCCGATGCTTGACAACCCTTTCAGTGTAGAAACTTTTCCTAATATCCAATCTAAACCTTTCCTGGAGCAACTTGAGGCCGTTTCCTCTTGTCCTATCACCTGTGACTTGGGAGAAGAGACAGACCCCCACTGTTCTACACCTTCTTTCAGGTAGTCGTAGAGAGCAATACAGTTTCCCCTCAGCCTCCTTTTCTGCTGGCTGAACCCCAGCTCCCTCAGCTGCTCCTCATAAGACTTGTGCCCTAGACCCATCACCAGCTCTGTTGCCCTTCTGTGGACCCGCTCCAGCACCTCAATGTCTTTCTTGTAGTGAGGTGCCCAAAACTGGATGCAGCACTGGAGGTGGGGCCTCACCAGTGCCGAGTAGAGGGAGATGAGTATCTATCAGGCACGGTGGGTGGCACTTGTCCTCACGGCAAGGATGTGGGGTATAACTATGGCATCGCTGGGGCATTTTCAGGATGGAATAGTCTGAATTTTGGGCTTTTTGGTTCCTACAAGAAACCCTGACTTACAGCAGTGAAACTGCCAGCAGGAAGAATTACCACACAGAGCACAGGGAGGAAAAAGAAAAGGAAAGCAGCTCTTTGGAAGGCAGCCAGGTCCCTCAGACCAGCTGGAGTGGTCATGGGAGAGCAGGGCAAGAGGTTCACCAGGTAGGAATAGTCTTTTCTTGCAGCTTCATGTTTTGTTGTCAAAAAGGGTTAGAACAAACAGAACAAAATACCCCCCTTCCTTTCTGCCTTCTCATAGAAACCATAGAATGGTTTCAGTTGGAAGGGACCTTGAAGATCATTGAGTTCCAACCCCTCTGCCGGGGCAGGGACACCTCCCACTAGAGCAGGTTGATCAAAGCCCCATCCAGCCTGGCCCTGAACACTTCCAGAGCATCCACAACAACCTGTTCCAGTGTCTCACCACCCTCACACTAAGGAACTTCTTCCCAATATTTCATCTAAATCTCCTCTCTCAGTTTATAACCGTTACCCTCTTACCTCTGTGTGTGACCGAAGCTTTGTGCAGGGGTGTGATGATGCAGGCGGTGCCAGGCTCGTCACCTCCCGCTGACTGATGTGAAACGTGGTTCCTGGATCTCTTTTGTTTCCCTGCTGCGATCTGGAGCAGCAGCGTCCCACCCAGCTGAAAGGGTGGGTCAGCCAGGCCAAGGCTGGGCCTGGAAGCTGCCCTCTGCATGGGAAGGACGGCCCTGGGAGCTCACCTCCATTGCTTCCATTTAACTGTCAGTGGAACGTCTGGGAAAGGCAGGAAGTGCAAGCGCGCTTGTTCACCCGAAGCAGCGAGGGGCTTGCTCTCCTCTAGAGAAAAGGAAGAAGCAGGCAGGCACTGGTAACAAGGAAATGCACTCCCTAGTCTGCCACAGCTCTTTGCCCGGGTCTTGTCTTAGGCTTTTTCTAGTTGAGGAGGTTTTTTCACCTTCTGAGACAAAAAAAAAAGCTGCCAGAAGATCTTGGGGAGAAATAAGATTTTTTTTTTCAGTAAAAGACAAATTCTGTGAGATGACTGACACGCGTTCCCCAGCTTTTAATGGTGCCAGTCTGCTGCTGACGGCTGAATTGCAACCCAGTACCACCAGAAAGTGTGTATGTTCAGCCATGGTCTTAGTGTTACTAAGGAGTAAGACCACAAGAAACACCACGTGAAACTCCTGTTGGGCATTTAAAGATGAGCAGTGTGAACCCAGATCCTCCGTTACTTGTAACTGATGCACAAAATAAAACCATTTCCAGCAGCTGTGCTCATGGGGAGCACCGGGCACTATGGTGGTGACCACAGAAGTGTTCCTTTTCACAAAGCATTTCCATATTTACAGACCTGTTTTGGTTTATGTTCACCACTTTGAACAGGACATGCACCCCTAAAGCTCCCAGGTTGTCCTAAACCCCTCGAAAGGACGAGACAGCGGTGATAAAGGTTGCTCAAATGAAAGCTTTATTTGGTATTTTCAGACAAACTCCACTCCAAGAGCTTTTGTAATCGCAGCCGAGAAGCTGCTGCGGGGAAACCAGCCGGTTTGGCTGTGCAGACAATACTTACAACCTCACCCAAGCGCTTTTCAATCACCACCCCGCTCTTCCTCGCTGCAGCTGCAGTTAAACACGGCACTCAGAGCCACTGTCCTCAGCCCGTGGTCCGTGTCACGCCGGCGGCTGCTTTGGAAGGGGCTGGTTTCTGCTTCGACACGTGAAAGCAAACCTGCGTTTGCCGACCTTCTCCGGGATCCTCTCGGGCCAGCGCCCCCTTTTCCCAGCTTCTTATTCGCGACGCTCCTTGCTTTGCACAGAGACTTGCACTGTCGTGATACATCCCGAAACGTCGCACCCAAAACAGGGTTGTTAAAATCACACACACTTTGTAGGTTAAATAATTTAGGAGGTGGAAGGAAAGAGGACTTCAGAGGTAGATACAAGAGAGACGGCCAAGAAAAGAGAACCCAAGGGCTGCGGCAGCAGAGAGCAGAAGGTACAGAGACCAAGCAGCTTGGACCAAGCAGCGAGAGGGTTTAAGGGCTGCAAAACCCCGGAGGAGGAACGGAACGGAATGAAATGTGTCTCAGGAAAACTAATCCTGGAGAAAAGCACAAAGAGCAGGTGTAGCCGGACTTGGAATGGCTCGCCTGTGGTTTGGAAAGGGGTGAGGGCAGGACACACAGGGGCAGCAGAAAGGGCTGGGCCTCAGCTGGGCCCTGGAGACACGGTGGTGCTCTGCGCAGGTCTCGGGCGAGCGGGGGGCTAAGGGGAAGGCGGCTCAGCGGCGATACCCGGGTCTGCGTCTGTAGGAGCGCGGGGGGAAGACGGTTTGAGGGAAGACAGCAGTAATAAGAAAAGTACTGGAAAAGAGGAGGAGGGGGGCACACCTCAAGTCAAGAAGCAAATCAAGGAAACCAAGCGACATGAAATGATAGTTTTTTACTCCCTTTCTGAGATGCCAAAGTATGCACTGAAATAACCTCTTTCTATGTTGGTTTTGTCCACGCACAGGTCGATCAATTTAACTCGCAATCCCTGTCATGACCAGCCCTCCCACCTCCTAAATCTGAATTTGGGGGTGGGATGATGCTGCAGCACTGATTTGGGCTTGGGGGGAGGGGGTCAAAGGAAAAACAAGTTTTACCTTACTGGGAAAGTCGGGGTTTGAATCTACAAATTCCCAGGTGAAGGGTTCAAATTTGGCTTAGCCTGGGTAGGAACAAGGATTACTCTGTAACCTGAGACAAATTAAGCAGCTTCTGGCATAATGAATGCCCAAGAAAATAATATATATAAGGGTTTTTTTTTTTATATGTGCAACATATTTGCTTCTAAAAGCACCACCAACTTCAGGCAGGCCCTCCTATAAAAACACAGCCCCTAAAGACCAGAGTCCTGTACCACGAAGCTCTTTCTAAACAGCCAAGAGAGGTGAAGGGTAAACAAAGCAAACATACAGAGCGGTGAACCCACTCGCTCCAAAAACACACACGAGCAATCATCATTGGAAACAGCAATGCCTCCCTCTCCCTCAACTCCCCCTCTCATATTGCTGGTCATGGCTGCCACCGCCTGTAGGACCAAGGATGTAGCCCTCGCTCAAGGAGCTTGCGATAAAAGCAGATGAAAACGCGCTGCCTGACAGAGAACGGGTTTAGGCTGAGAACAAACCACTCTGCTTCTCAAACAGTGAAAGGAACATCCCTTTGTCAGAAGCCAGCGCAGCCCGAGGAAGGATTAGCAGAGGAGGAGCCTAACTGTGGTGTAACTCCGAGAGGATTCCTACGGCAAATTCCCAGAGGCAGAAGATGTTTGCAGGGAGACAGCGCAGACGGGAGGTAGGTCTGTGCGGAACACATGTCCTGGAGCAGCAGCCTCTGCCTTTAATCTCATGTAAGGCCGTATTTTTCTACCAAAGGGAAAATGCTTGGTTTAGATACAGGGTCAGGAAATCGAATGACAGCGTGGTGCAGCATTAACCAGCAGCTTCAGACAGATCAAGTTGGATTCAACTGGCCCTTGCTAGAATTTACACTTAAGGATAAAGAACACAATGGTCTCTCCTCAGGCTGATACTCGGAGGGAAGCTCTGGGTTTCTTTGTAAAACACTTCAGCAGAAGCAAGTGGATGGTATTTAAACTAACTCTACTGTCAGGGAACAGGAAAACATTTCAGCTTCTTTCCTCATGTAAATACTTGTTAAGCACGGCGCTTGACAAAGATCTTTGGTTGACATTACAAACAGCAGCTCCTCAAGGAAACAAGTTTCAAAGACTTTGACTTTCAGGTATTTTTAAACATCTGCCTGAGCAATTTAGTTACAGGTATCTTAAATCACTGCCTCTGACCACTAACAAAATAACAAAACACTTTGAAGGAGAGATGCACTCACTAGAACAGGAAAGGTGTCCTCAGCAGAGGATATTAAAAGTGGAGCCTACCAAAAAAACCCTGATACCACTATAGAAAACTCCTGATAAACAGCACTGGCCTTTTAGAGAGATGATAAATTAGTGGATATATTTAGGCTGGGGCTAAGGGAAGCAGGATGAGTGCGGCAGTACAAAACAGGTTCGTCAAGACATAAAAACTCGTGCTTGAGAGGACAGCGTGATCAGCTGTTAACCCAGCAGAAAGAGCCAGTTGTACTGGTAAATCACAGGGCAGCCCCAGCAGACAGCATGCTGCAGTCATGTGAAAGGCAAACGTGGCTTAGGGACGTATCAGAAGCTATGTCCCACACGCCACGGAAGTATTACTGACATCACGTGTGGCCTTCAGCTTCCGTGGGTGCAGAGCCCAGGCAAACTCAAGCCAGAGTGGATGAAGAGCAGTGCTGGTGGAGCACTGAGGGTCCTGCCACACGGGGACGCCTTATGTGAGTCAGGAAAGATGGGATGGACTCAAGAGGAGCTGAAGGGCAATACCGGCGTTAGCTGGGCATAAACACACCGAGGCTTCGAGTCACATTTCTCCAAACAAACATCCGACCAAACACAACTGCCCTGATGAAGCCAAAGAAACACATGGGACTGAATACAGCACTTAATTCTCTTCTACACACAGAGAAAATGTCGCAGAAGAGAGAAAAGGACTCCAGCTCCCCTTGTGATGCAGGATGAGCCAGCTTCCCTGCCCTGCGCTCATCTGACAGATGAACAGATGTTTCCTCAGTGCAGCTCAGGCCCAGCAGTTACTGACTCTATGCTGCTGTAGCTGGACTCTTGACAACTGTCTCAGCTGCACCCCCTGGCTTTGGCTGAGGCTCTCCAGAACAAAACACTGTGAACTTTAGAAAGGGAGAGGCATTTTTAAAATGGATTTATGAAGTGAACCCTTATGGTCCGCTGTTTCATACCCAGAGAAGCCATGAGCATATTCTTATGCAGCCAAAGAATGGTGATGATGCTAAACGCAGACCAGTCCCACCAGGGGAAGAAATCAAACCTCCAGTCCTTAAGAAAATGCCTAAGCCATCTTGGACAGTTACAGCCATCAGCTCTGCTCATCCATCTTTTGTTTTCCTCTCCTATGGTACTGAGAACAAGGAAGCTGCAATAGGCCCTTCTCAGCTTAGTGAACACTGTTCAACCCCCTCCTCTTATCAACAGAAAAAAAGCCCTAAGTCTCAAAAAGGGTGCTGGGAGCTGGAAGCAAGGGCCAGGCCTTTGAAAGGTTGGTTTTTTTTCCTGAAAATATCAGGCTTTTTTAACAGGGAAAGAGACAAAAAGAAAAAAAAAAGACCTAAACCAAGAAAACTCAATGTGAATAAGAAAGAAAAACTCAAGTAGAGACAGCAATAGAGCAAGATACAACAGCAAGAGACCACAGAAATATCTACTCTGACAGGGATGGCTCTGGTGCTGTTACTAAAACTTCGGATTCGTCGGGTGCAGAGCCTCTGCAGAGGTTTTATACATTTATCATGCGTGGACACCAACAATTTCCTTCAGAATGTTACCTGAAATGAGTGGCACCAATGGACTAACTCCCCTACAAACAGCTTTCAAACGGCCCATGAAAAATGTTGGCACTCTCACCACCTCTTCTTTGGCAAGCCGTCAGCCAAAGGTTAGTAAGCACAGGATTTTTCCTCATCAATTGGGAAACTACCCCAGGGAAACAATCTTGGGGGGAGATCTTACCCTCTGGTACATTCCATCGATCCATTTCCTCTGTAAAATGCAAAGGTCTGCATCATTTTTTGCCAGATGAAGGATTGCCACATTCTCCCATGCTTAGAAAAGGAGTAAAAAACCTTACACGATGTATTTAGAAGAGCATACATGGGGCAAATTGAACTTAGGTGGCTTAGGTAAAATAAAACATAAATGTATTTACAATATTGCATAAGTAATACAACACCAACTTCCATTCCAAAATCAATCACATCAAAATAAAATAAGAAAATATTACAACTCACACATTGTAATACCTATAAATCCTTAATTTCTGTTCAACATTTTCTTTATAAAAGCCTGTTTAAAATACTAAACTTTTGATTCACTCCAGCTTTAACAGAATCTAAAATGATTTGTTCAGTGTTACTGATCACTTAGTCTTTGTCTTAAGTTTCTAGATTTCCCATTTTCAAATTTCCTCTTTTTAAATGTTGGCACCCCTTCTGCCATGTCTCCAAGGGAGGTGACTGTCTTCTCTTTAAATATCACTGTCTCATCTTCTGGAACATCTAGCACCGGTGCTGGGAGATTATCACTCTCTGTACTAGGAAGCTCCAGGTCCACCTTTTCACTGGGAAAAGAGAGGAAAACAGAGAAGGGTTGATCTACAGGGAAAAAACAACATGATGTACTGCAGAGAGTAACACAGTATCAGAGAATCACAGCATCCTTTGGGCAGGAAGGGACCTTTAAAGGTCATCTAGTGCAATTCCCCTGCAGTGAGCAGGGACATCTTCAGCTAGATCAGGTTGCTCAGAGCCCCATCTCACACGAATGTTTCCAGGGATGGGGTGTCTAGGACCTCTCTGGGCAACCTGTGCCAACAGTTGTAAAACATTTCTTCCCTGTATCTAGTCTAAATCCTCCCTCTGTTGGTTTAAAGCCATCACCTCTTGCCCTGTCACAACAGGTGCTGCTAAAAAGTTTGTCCCCGTATTTCTTACGACCCCCCTTTAAGTACTGAACGGCAGCATCAAGGTCTCCCTTCTCCTCTCCAGGCTGAACAACCTCAACGCTCTCTGTCGGTTTTCACAGGATTGGTGCTCCACCTCTCTGATCGTTTTTGGGGCTCTCCTCTGGACCTGTGCCGAGGGCTCCAGAGCTGGATGGGGAACTCTCATATTTAACTGTCAAACATCCATATTTCATTGTCAAAGCAGCTTTGAGCTAGATGCAGTTTTCTAGCCAAGATCATCATCATGACAGAGATTGAGAAAGAAACCACGGTCTTTTTTTCTTGTGTGAGGACTGGTTAGTAAAAAAAGACAGACCTCATTTTCTACAGAGCTCATACCATGGCCCAGGCACCCATGATGTAAACAGTCCTGTAAAAGAGAACAGGAACTGCATGTGTGTTAATTTCAGAATGTTGGAATGTTGAAAGTCAGTAGTTGTGAGTAATTAGAATCACAGAATTGTCTAGGTGGGAAGGGACCTTTAAGATCACCTAGTCCAACCATCGACCCAACTCTGATAAAAAACACTCACAAAACCATGTCACTGAGCGTGACGTCAACCCGTCTTTTAAGTACCTCCGGGGATGGTGCCTCAACCACCTCCCTGGGCAGCCCATTCCAATGCTTAATAACCCTGCCAGTGTAAAAAACGCTCTGAGCTGGCAATATTTCATTGCCAAAATGCTACTGAATAGTTTTTTGCAGGTGTCCATCCTTGAGGGTCTGCATGACAGAACAGAGAACAGGCTTAGAAAGTCAGCCAACGACCCCAAGTTGGGAGAAGCAGCTCTGGCGGAGAGAATCAGAGCTGATGCTGATCTGAGCAAATCAGAGACATCATCTAAAAATGACCAGTCGGTTTTAAGAGGTCAATGGCAAAACACTGTGCTCTATAAGAATAACCTGTGGCAAAAAAATACAATGGAGAACAACTGGATAGTTCCCAGAAAATGATCTAAACCTCAAGTCCATCAGGAATCACAGCACATAACACCACTGCCAAGAGGTAATCGTACTCCTGGCCAATCCATGCAAGAAATCTTTGAGTGCTCCCCAGTGCCAGCCTGATGTCAGCCCCTGTACTGTACCTAGTTTCAGGTCCTGTGCTTCAAGGAAGACATGGATCAGCTCAAGCACTCGAAACAAAGCCATGAGGATGACTGCAAGTCAAGAAAACGAGGCTGAGGCAGTACCCCTAAGACTCACTACTAAGGTTCAGTAGGTGAAGACACTTTTTATTGCTTTCCAAAAACCTGAAAGGATTTATCAGCTCTGGAGTGGAGTCAAGGTGCAGTTAGCTGGGCCAACGCAGGAGGTGCTGCACGAACTGATCAAGCGACATTACCATCTCCAAGGAAGTGCATCAGTGCTCAATTTAGTTCAAACAGTGTCAAAACTGCATCTGCTGATTAATTTAGAATTAGTGCTGGAGAACGGGGTCAAGTATGTGCAAAAAGACTGATTTCCTTCTCCCAAACTTGATTTTTTCCAGACTCCTAGAGGGACCCATAACAAGAAAGTGGCCATAAAAGAGCATGCTTCACAAGAAAACGAGCCATCTCGGGCATTATGCAAACAAAATAAACCCTTCTGATCTGATTCATGTCATGAAAACATCTGCAGTACATCAGCTGGACGTGGGAGAGACAGACAGCTTCCAAATTTAAAACTGACGTAACCAGATTACACACGTTTTGTCTTTTGTCTCCTTATTTAAATCATTACAGCAAGCATCTCCCACCACACTGTAAGAGCCTCCAGGACTTACCCATAGCCACAGCAGAAAAGGCTGTAGAGGATTTTGGTTTGGTTTTGCTTAACTTTGTTTTGAAATGAGGGAAATTAAGGAACAAGAAACAGTTCCAGATGAGGTCTTTCACTGCAACACGGGGTAAAAGTCAGATCAACAAAGTGAAGCATGTTTTAGGCTGTGTCCTTCAAGCCAACAGTTCAGAGTCAGTACAGTGCCACAGAGTGAGAAATAATCCACTGCTTGTGGCAGTAGCTCAGCCCAACGTACCAGGCTTAGGTACAAATTGCTCAGAATTTAAAAAAGCACCCTCCTTATGTCAGCAACTATTGATCCCACAGGGAAGGAATTAGAAGAACTCAAAGAATCAATTAGATGTGGTGTTGAGGGATCTGGTGTAGGGGAGAACTTTGTAGGGTAGGGCTGATGGTTGGACTCGATGATCCCAAGGGTCACTTCCAACCTGAATGATTCTATGATTCTAAAGCGATGCTAACCCAGTAAGATCAAGATCAGGTTGCTGCAATCCCTAGAAAATCAAGATAGATCTTGAACACTGTGCAAAGTTAGCCCAGCTAATCACTCATCAGAAAAAAAACAGAATTTGAAAGACTTTGAAAGGCTGAGGGACTTGGGTCTTTTTAGTCCGGAGAAGGGCAAGGGGAGATCTGATCAACACCTAGAAATACTTAAAAGATAAGTGGCAAGAGAACGGGACATTCTTTTTTCAGTGGTGCCCAGTGACAGGACGAGAGGAAATGGGCATAAACTTGTACATAAGAAGTTCCATCTAAACATGAGGAGGAACTTCTCTCCTTTGAGGGTGGCAGAGCACTGGAACAGGCTGCCCAGAGAGGTGCTGGAGTCTCCATCTCTAGAGACATTCAAAACCTGCCTGGACAAGTTCCTGTGCAACCTGCTCTAGGAGGACCTGCTTTGGCAGGGAGGGTGGACTAGATGATCTCCAGAGGTCCCTTCCAACCCCATAGCATTCTGTGATTCTGTAGTTTAGCCTGGAAGCGAAAGGCCCTCAGAAAGCTGTGCATGCTGTTCCACGGCTGGCAGCAGTGAAAAAGAGCTCCTGAGGGATCTGAAGGAGATTGCTGAAGGAGACAATGTTAAGGAACATAAGCTGAGAGTAATGACATTTAAATAGTTGGTACTGAGCTTCTGATGGGTGAGAAAAATAATGGATGGCAATGATCCTTTAATTTACTTTGTACTTGTGGTGAACTTGTATATAGAGGCCAAACCCCCACCACTATCTGCCATGGCGAGCTACTACTTGAAATAATCACTGCAGAAATGGTTATATTTGCACTACTGTTCCAATCACTGCTGTGCTAATTCTGCCAGAATTCAGAAGAAAAAGCTTCAGCTCCGAAAACAAGTATTTTGGAAAGAAATATTATTAAAATAACTACAGCGAGCAGATCCTCACCATTCCTCTTCTTCCTCTTCTTCTCCTTCTGGCTTAATCGCTTTCCATTTCCCATAAGGGTTGGTCTTGCTAGGTGCGTCACCAGAGCTCTCTTGGGAAGCTGATGAACTCTCCTCTTTATCTTCTTCTGACTTAACTTCTCGCCATTTCCCGTAAGGACTTAACTTTTTAGCTTTGGAAGGCTTCTTCCCTTCCTCTGACTCTTCACCATTATCTCCTTTCCTCTAAGGAGGAAAAAACCCACCTTAAGCAAACTCGCCTGAATAAAAACACAATGTAGCTTTATTTTACACTTTTATGTACTTTTCAACCAGGAGTAGCTTGAAACAATTAACTCACACTGTAATAAAATCCATAAATTTTTCTCCTTGAGCTTTCATCACATACAGAGGTGAAAACGGAAAAAAATAATCTAAAAAGTTCAAGTTGGAAAATCCCATCTATGACACCAAGGCTGAAGGTAGCAAGAGGTGGCCAACACAAACTTACATCTCGACAATGCTTATTGTGTTAAATAAAAAACAAAAGGGGCAAAAGTCACACCAAGCTTTCTGTGCCTGCAGACACACACGCTTCACAGCTAATACCCAGCAGTTCATAAAGACGTATTTTAGAATTAACTCCTGTCTATCTGAGAGTTCAAGTCTTCGCTGTTCTGAATTACCCGTTTCAGAAAAACCACCTGACCCAACCAGCGCCACAATCACACCCTTTATCTTGGGTTTTAAATCTGAAGACAGGACTATCTAATTGACACAGGCTTGGTACTGCACGCCACCAATGGTCTTCTCAACCAGCAAAGAAACTCCAACCATGCATTTTCAGCCAAAGGCATTCCCTGAAGATCGCCTGGCAGTCACATGTACCGAGGGGGTTAGAAGTCATGTGCTCACACTGATACCCAAATCATGTTGTGGATTTATTTCAGAGAGACGAGTGACCTTTCTCAGAGAACATCCCATTTCTGGCAGAATCCAATCTACTTCTGGTGGGCTGAAGGAAAGATCGCGCTTTCTGTTCTGGAACAGTGGCACTCATGGGCCAAATAATTGAATAACGATTCATTTCACTATTTGAGCGAGTGCAAACTTCTAATTTCAGTCATGTGGTTTGACCTCCTGCCAGGGAGCGCTGCCTGTCACAGGAGATAGAAGACGCAGCATCTCGGGCTAGAAAATGAATACTGTATGTAAAATAAACCCAAAGAGAGAACTTACCTTGACATTTCTCTCTGAACTCTCCCCTTCGCTTTCACTGTCCTCTGAGTCCGATTCAGACGCTCTGGAACCTGTTTCTGCCAGCTCTTGGGAATGCTTGTCACGTTTGGCAGATGAGACAAAACCAGCCGGTTTCTCCCAGGTGGATACTGCCCGAGATATTTGAATAACCACATTATTTATGTTTCTAGTTCTCATCTCTTCTTGCTTTGACAACATTACCTTTCCGAAGCAGCGCTGCCTTATGCAAAAATACAGCAAATAACTCAGCACGGGGCTTTTGCCTCTGTTAGGCACCTTTGTTTTAATGAACATAATCAGAAAGGTAACGTTTCACTTCCCAGCAGAGATAGTGCCACAACAGCTGAGTTCACTCTCAATAAAAGTTTGTTTAAGAAGAACATCATGCACCATGAACTGTGGTCTACAAGACTGTGGTCCCTTCTCATCCTAACACACGACAAACAAATTGCCCTCTATTTGATTTGAGTTGCCCATTGATTACAAAGGAAGGATGAGGCTAAGAGCCTCAGCTCTCTGGGCAGATACACCCCTTCCCTGTGCTACTTGGCTTGGTAACAGTAGGTCTCAAAGAGCTGTCAAGTAAATAAGGAAATAGAAACATTATTCTGAAAAGGTATTAAAGTATTTACTGGATATGACCTCATTTTCAGTGAGAGGGTAGTATTCCAGCAAATATATTGAGAAGAAACATTTAAATAGAAGTTGGCTCAATGATCTTCAAACTGCTTGCAGTAACAATAAGGCAAAAGTGCACCAACTTTCAATCTATAATTTTATTTAAGCTTTCAAATTCAATAAAAGTACCGTCTTTCCAATTACTTTATCCATTTCACAAGAAATCCCTAACTGAAAGTAGCATTTAACAGGTATGCTTCTAGATGTACCTTGAAGAGGTAAAGCTGTAAGAAACTGCCAACCAGCGGCTTTGAACAAACAGTTTCTTAAGGGCACTGCTGCCATGTAGTTTTAGAGCAGTAAGTGAGAAGTGGAGCAAGGTGCAGCCTCCCAAAGCATGACTCCTAGCAGAAGCTGAGCCGAGGGCTACCGGCCTCCTGAGACGAGACACGACGCTCAGCCCCCTCGGCTAAAACCTCGTCTTGTCTTCAGAGGATGGGATTAGCGTTACCAACACTGGCGAGCAGTTTTCAAGCATTTCCAAGATACTCACAGCTACATACAGGTAAGGGATCGCTCTAAAATCTCACAAGCCCAAGTTTTACCAAACACAATGGTTACAGAAACATTCTTCACAAGTTTCACATGTCTGTGAAGAGCTTTAAAATCAATACAACAAAGGGCATAAAATGTGCCTGAACTTAGACGGCAATGTTTAAAAATAACCAGCACCTCATTTCCCTTTCAAAAACCCCCCAAAAACAACAAACCAAACAACCCCAAACAAAAAACCCCAAATCATTTGAGCAGGGGAGCTGAAAAACTGAAAGGTTTTGGGTGGTTTTTTTAAACTCTTCTTGGCACAGCCAGGAACGCCGCTTCATGCCCAACAGCAGAAGGGAAACTCAGCAGCAGCACAAAATGATGCACTCTCCAGAGAGGCATCACTGACCTTAAAACGATTCAAACAGGTTTAAAAACAGATGCTTGTTCTGGGGGAGTAACCACAGAGTTCCCCATGTAGGGAAAAAAAAGAAATGGGGAAAAGAAGTAGGAGGTAAGATTCTGGACTCTTATCAATGCTCTGTCAGCAAGAGGAAAAGTTTAGGATATTCTTATTCACTTCTACAGAGCTGACAAAAAACAACAAAAAAAGAAAGAATCCTGCCCTTTCACAAAATTACGTCAATATATATGTAGACAAGAAAAGACCATGTTTTAGAGTTACCAGTTGAAGGTCTAAAAAACCTACAAAGCAACACTTATATTATATATTGCTCTACGATACAACTGAAAAGCCAGCATTGACTTAAGCAACAACTCTATTTCAGCTAAGGTAACAGCTTGAAAATGACAAAGCTTAGTGATGGCCTTAAACACCGTTATCTGCAAAATAAAACGCTGCTCTGAAAACCCTCTCTTCTGAAAGAGACTAACTGGAAAGCAAGCTCTCCTTACCTCCTGTTTGTGTGTTATAGTAATAGGTATGACCATCTTCAGTGACACCTTCTACCCACTCTGCTCCCTGGAAAAAAAAAAAAAAAAAGACACAAGAGCTAATTAAAAAAGTGAGTTTTAAGGATCAGCCTTTAAGGATCATCACTTCCGGGACAATTCAACCCTTTTTTGTTCACAGTAATTTTACTGTTATAAAGCTTGAACCCCTAAAGTTGTTGGGAAATATTCCCTTTGACTCAAATGAGATTGAATCGCTTAACAAGGTACTGCAAATGCATATAGACTTTTTTTTTCAAACAGTGGATAATTAGTGTGAGGCAGTGCAGTAAAGGCTGCCATACAGTTCAAATGACAATAAAAGTCATAAAAGGCCACTTCTTTTCTTTTCCAAACTATTCACACCTGAAGCTGACATTTCCTGGTTTTGTCACTGTCTATTAAGTAGAGACAAAAAAATATTGCTTTGGAAGACTCAGGGTTTTGTGCAGGCTATAGTGAAAACAGAACCGAGAAATACTATCACAAATGCAACATAAGCAAACAAACCCAAAACTGCTAAAATTTATTCCAAAATAGACCTTCACCAAAAATATTGAAGAAGCAAACTTTACAGGAATGCATGCCATGGACTGGTGAGGCCACCCCTTGAGTATCGTGTCCAGTTCTGGGCACCTCAGCACAAGAGAGATCTCGAGGTGCTGGAGCGAGTACAGAGGAGGGCAATGAAACTGGTGAGAGGCCTGGAGAATAAGGCTTATGAGGATCAATTGAGGGAGCTGGGACTGTTTAGTTTGCAGAAGAGGAGGCTGAGGGGAGACCTCATCACTCTCTACAACTGCTTGAAAGGACATTCTTCTGGTCTCTTCTCATGGGATATTAGCAATAGAACAAGAGGGAATGGCTTCAAGCTACAACAGGGTAGGTTTAGGCTGGACATTAGGAAAGAATTCTTCACAGAAAGAGTGGTCAGTCAGTGGAATGGGCTGCCCAGGTAAGTGCTGGAGTCACCATCATCCCTGACTGTGTTTCAGAGTAGACTGGATGTGGTGTTGAGGGACAGGGGAGAACTTGTAGAGTAGGGCTGATGGTTTGACGTGATGATCCCATGGGTCTCTTCCAACCAAAATGATTCTATCATTTTATTTAGTAAAGCACCAATTTCACTACTTTGCCCTACTAATTAATATGGAATGTGGCAGAAATGTGGTGTGTCTCTGTGGACAAATGAAGTTGTTTTGCAGAATCAGCCACAGCTAGATAATCAGTCATGACACGCGGCTTAACATCTTCCTCAAGAACTTGACTGCCATTAGCAGGTACACATACTCTGCTTCACTGCTCCTCAAGTAGCAACGCTGCCCAGTCCATTAATGCAGTGATGTCTGCATTAATAAATGTCTCTGTGTGTACCTGTATACAAACACCCACAGACCAGCTTCTGCACACACACACACACACACACACACAGAGGCATTTGCTTAATATTCTAAGCTACTTAACGTCCTTAATATTCTAAACCACTAAACTTTGTGGTTTGCTTTTTTTTTTAAAAAACACAACAAAATTAGGAGTTAAGGTTCTCACACCTGCTCTCTAGAAAGCCAAATATGAAACAGAAAACTAACATCAGTAGGTTCAGAGAGCAAAAAGCAAGCAAGTCTTCACTGAGCAAGTGTCCTCAAGGTTTGGCTCTCAAAAGTTTCAGTGTGGTAGTTTCAACAAAAGAAGCAAAAGGAAAATTTATTTTATGTAAGCAGGAAGAGGACAAAAGACTAGTGTTAAGTACAACTAATCCTTTTTGTTAAGAGTTCGATCCTGGAGGGTTTAGACCTGGTTCTTGGAGGTTTTCAGCAGCTGTTTGACGTGAGGCACACCAAGTAAATGCGAACACGCGCGGCGTTAACCTAACGGAAGGTGTAGCCTTTTACAGGCCTTCTCTGAACCCTGTTCTGAAGTGTCACAAAGCCTAAGCAGCAAGGTAACGTGCTGCAACACACGGAGGGCCTGTGACTCTCACTTGCACTACAAGTTGCAAACATGCCCTTTAATTTCTGGGCAGTGTGAGTCCTTGTTAGAGACCTGGAATGTTCCCGGTATCTTTAGCTCAGACTAAATAAGGGAGCAATCAAATGCTTGTTTTTAGCAATAGCGAAAATAACTCAAGACGCCACAAAGTCACCAAAGGGGGCGAGGGGGGAATGGCAAAATACAGCCATGTGGCATTAGCGAGATATCCAAGGGTAAAGGTGCACGCTCATGATACAGCTGAGATGAGCCAACTTCAAACGGCTGCCAAGAAGGCAGCTCCTTCTCTCCTCCCTCTGCTCTCCCCGCACCGGCATTTCTCTGATTACCCCAAAAGCTGATGCAAGGACATGAGCCTACAAAGCACTAACCTAAACTCTGATGTCTTCTCGCCCTAAACAAGGTCCCTGTCAGGGCAAATATGCACCAAGGACCATACAGGGTTAGTCGCTGGACCACCTCTTTGAGTGGAAGGCTACAGTAAGACTGGCTTGCAATAAATATTGCAACGCTAGGCCTTGACTGAAAAGACAGAAGTTGAAGTGCTGGTTAACAAGTTGTGCAAAACCCACAGGGTACAGGAATCAGAAAGCCAGAGGAGCACGTGATGGGCAGCTCTGACAGAAAGCGTGTGGCCTCTTGGGAATGACCACTGGATGGAAAAAGCCTGCGTTTTTGAGATAACACACTGCCTGAACAGGAGATGGCACACAGACAAAACTTGATACACCGTTTTTTAATTGATTCAATTGCCTAAAATATATACACATTTATAACCATTATAACTTCTGACTGTAGCTAACCAGGTAACAAGCAGAAGCTACCTGCTCCTGGAACACAATATAGAGCTACAGAGTGTCGAAAAAAACAGCCTCTGAAAAAAACAACCAGGCTTTTGGGACCTCTATCATAACAGCGACAATAACAAACAACCCTGACTGTAAATCATACTGTACTTAGGACATTTATCTTGAAAATGGGGAAACATAACATCATTTCACAGGAGTGTTGTAAAAATCCTATTTTTAATATAGTGAAGCACAAAAATCCCGGAGGGGTAAGGATCAGGGGAAAGCCCATTCATAGTGATAGGCAATCTTTCTCTCTTTGGACTATTTGGCAAGTTTTCTGGTGCCTTAAATAAAATAAAGTAATATTCTAAAAGGTTCCAAGGTTCCAAAAAGACAAACTATCACATCACTGTATCCTACAGTAAACACGAAAAATGGGCAAACAGGCATTCTTTTTTTGGGTTTTTTGTTTGGTTTTTTTTTACTGTCTGACAGTGCCGTCTCAATGTTTCCTAAGATAAAGGAGTCTTAACTACTTCAAATGTGTAAGCTTTGATTTTTTTAAAATACATTTTATTCACAAAAAGTAGACCAAAATGTATTCAGAATTTCCCCAAAGCTTTCAATTGTATGGGCTGAAGCATCAAAAACCCCCGTATTCTGTAAAAAAAACCCACAACCGCCACCATCACTCTCTTCCCTTGATAAACAAATCAGCCAAAAAAGGTTTGTAGAGCAAAGTCCGAGTTTTCGTGGAGCGTACCGTAAAGCATTCTGTACAGGCAAATGATGCTTTCCTAAGATCACTAAGGGCAAACCATTTATCTTCTGCAATCAGAAGACTTGCAAAGTGCCTAGCTTATTTCTGAGGAGTGTTTACAAGGACACACACACACACACACAAAAGAAAGTATGAAATAACAGTATTTGGTTACCTTTTGTGAGTTTTGAGAGTTGCCTTGGAATCCTTTAGGCTTCTCCCACTGCGATTCTGAAATGGCAAAAACACGTTTTGCCCATCATTCAATCCTGTTTAAGTTTAATAATACTTAGAAAAAAACAGATCCGAAGGGTACGACACTGCTCGTGCACACGTACAAGCAAGTAATATTGATACACCTCATTGGAATATCAACCACCCGTTGCCAAACCACGGTGTGAACAATAAACCAAAGTATCCCAATTGTTACAGTTGGCTTTACAAAGACCAAAGACCGCTGCTACACACATACTGGAATTTCAGTAGGAAAAAGGTGTTGCTTTTTAAATGGTAGCACAGGCCAGAGGAAACTAAACACACAAGGTTTTTATACCTTTTGGAAGTTATCTTGTAGGAGGAATGACTACGGTAAATACTAATGTCAATCCTTAAATTTATAACAAACAGTCTGTAACAGTGTGCTCTAAAGCAAATCATAACACGTAGCTCCTCAACAGAAGTCAGCCAGTTAGATAAACCCTGTAAATGTGGAAAGAAACAATCGGGCAGCGATCCCGAACAGCTCTCATTTACTTCACAGTCCTGATAAGAAAGCTTCTTTAGGAAGAACACAGCTGTCTTTTGTATAACTTAAGCTCTGAAAGGCTAAACTTTTCCAGAAACCAGAATTACTGCATTCTCTCATTATTAACAAGCGGCAAAACTCCGTCTAATTGTTCACATATTAATATGAGAGAGCAGAAGAGTAAAGAAACGCGGGTAGTCTTTTCTCATTTATATCCTATCGCTGTGTCTGCATGTGCTTCTCGCTAGTTTGTACCTCCTGTTTTTGTGTTGTAATAATAGGTATAGCCTTCGGGAGAAAATCCTTGCACCCACTCCTTCGTTTCCGTTTTTGAGGGCTCCTGAGGTGTCTTTTTTTTCTTTTCTTTTTTTTCCTTCTTTTCCTTCTTCTCTTTCTTTTCCTTCTTCTCTTTAGTTTCCACTGTGTTGCTCTGGGGTTTACTCTGTGTCGAACTGGGACCTACCTCATCTTAAAGAAAATAATACTCTCTGTTAAAAAAAGAGTAATAAATCGGAGCTTAAATATTAGTCTCCCTTGAGCAACAGCACACAGGACAAGTCGTTCTTATCAGCACTTTCACTCATTAGTATTACATTCCGAGCAGATAAGCTTAAAAGGTTATATTCAAAGAATCGTGCATGGCAGCGATACTGCAGTGTCGTAAGAAAGTCAAAATATCAAAAGATAAGTAACATAAAAACAATAAGGATCAAGGAGCTCTAGCTAAACAACAACAACAACAAAGAAACTAAAACAAGTTATAAAAAAAGAGCTGGAAACTACCAACTCTTTTTGAAGGATAGTACGTCCTCACATGGAGAGAACAAAGGCACTTGCAGAACTGCAAGCTGAGCAGGAGATTCTCATCTCCGTTTGACACCACTGGGAATCCAACCTCTCCTCCTCAATAGAAACTTTTGTCTCCGATTGGCAGAAGTCAAACATAACATTAACTAAGGGAAGCTGCACTGCTGATTCAAAGCACCAGCTACAGCCTGCTTTTTGTTATCACATTGTTTAAATTTTCTACTCGAAATCCTCTTGTTCCATGGACCAGAGGAGACCGTAGCTGAAAACATTCTGTACTGCAACTTCTCCAACTGGCAATTTCCAGAATCCTTCTTGTTCTGGGTGGGTTTGTTTGGATTTTTTTATGAGCAAACAGAGTCCTGGAGGCCTGCTCTCATGTTCCTAAAACCTAATTTAAGAAAATACACTCCTACTCAATATTCTTTCAATTCTGCCTTTAATCCTTTGGCAGCAGTAAGAACTACCTGGCTTAATTCCAAGCCTTTTCATGTCCTCTTGATATGCTTTCATTGCAGCCTCCTCCATTGCTGCAAATTCTTTTGACATGTTTTCTTCTTCTTTTGCTTTTTCCAAGCTTTTCTTTTTAATCTAAAACAAAACAAAACAAAACAAACCCAAAAGAATAAATAAAACAAGTCTGATAAGGAAAGAGATTAAAAATAAGTATTTGTGCAAATAAGATATTTGAGTTACCTCACTAATTCTTTTTGCCACATTTTCTTTATGATTCTTTCCTCTTTCATGAAAATCAATGCTCTTAAAAGCAAGAAAAAACCCAAGAAAAATGATATGCATTACACAATTTTAACGTAGTTCATTTTAGTTAATTAAAACTGAGTTAGACTGGACTTGGTTGAACAAGCCTAAATGTAACCTGTTCTGAAAACACTTACAGCAAACACTATAAAGCAGCTATAAGAATTCAGGAACACTGAAAAATGCTCAACATAGAAATGATGAAAAACCAGCATCACTCCAAAACGGCATCATAAAAATTCATAGTCTATAAGATTTATAATTTTTCAACGAATACCCTTCAGCACACAGGTTACAGACACGTAACAGGCAATCTGGGCTCCCTCTCCATGCTGCCCTTCCAAGTATCAGCCCTTGATAGGTTTTTTTTACCCTCTCTGTTTTCATGCAGACTTTTAAAAAGCATGTGGCTTTTTTAGAGTTCCAAGCGTTAGCTATGCTGCTTCTTTAGGTTATGCTAGGCTCCACAAATATCCCATCAACTTTAAACTGTCTGCAGGTCCACAAATCTGGGAAGAGGAAAAGGCAAGGTGGGAGAGTTGGGTAACTTAAGAACAACAGAACAGTCTGCAAGCCAAAAAGCTGCCAGAAGGACTGAAGCCAATAGGAACTGAACTGAACTGGAAGGAGTTCAGAAGCATTACAGGTAGGACAGTGGAAGTCCTCATGTGGTTCTCACAGAAAGTATCTCAGCTCATTTAGGTTTTCAAATGTTAGGTGACCAAGGCTGACCTAGGAACCCTGGAATTTCTTAGCACAAACTGATGTGCAGAAGATGCACAACCAGGGGATGATTCATCTCGTTTAAAGGCTGTTAAGTGAGATACATTACCCAAATCACCCTCCTCTTCACTGACTAAACCAATTAGCTCGTGCTTGCCATTCTGCACTGCAGGTATCTAACTGTAATCCCGATGAAGCTCAGCTCCAGGAGTACCCCTGGCGTGGAGTCAGGAATGCAGAACTTTGATAAGTGAGAAACCAATGGGTCTAGCAGCGCGCAAAAGGCATCTGCAGCCTTTCTGTAACCCAGTAACGATTCTGAGGGCTGCGTGAGGTCAAAGCAACCTTCTTTTAAATGCTTAGAGCTCTGGCTGTACCAGGCCTACCAGCCATAAAACGGCACATACGCCAGGCTTGGCTTTCTGCTTGCGGGTTAAGAACAGGCGTGGACAAAGTTTCAAGGCAGATCAAACGTTAAGTTGCAGAAGCTGAAGAAAAAGCTGGGTCAGATATTTCAGTTCTTATCGGCACTGCCAAGTAGAGCAGCACAATCCATCTTGTTTGCACTATCTGGCTCTCAACCTAATGTATTTTAAGTACCACAAGTATGACAAAGGCATTTGAAAACCACAAATTTCATGCATCAAGAGAATAGCATCAAAAGTAACGTTCAAAGCTCGTAATTCAAATTCCTAGTCTGTCAGAGCCACTGCCATAGTACGGGAGACCATCGTACAGGTCTGTTGTCTGCTATCCAGCACTTGCAGTAATCGCAGAACTTTTTGGGCTGAGATTTCCAGTAATCGGCCCTGGGGAGAGAAAAAAAATAGATGATGTATAATCTGAAGGAATAATCACAGCCACAGTTTTGTGTATATGTATATATGTATCTATATATATATATATATGCATATATATATATATATATCTTCAGAAACTAAATTTAGTCTTCTTTGGGTGGTTGAGAGCTAAGGGTTTGATTGTCTTTTTTCCTTTGTTTTGGGGGTTTGGTGTTGTTTTTTTCTAAACAAAGTACGGGGAAGAAGCATGCATAGCGATATTGACTACTGCCCCCCACAAAGTACAGCTCAGAATTAGGATTGTGCCCATCTGACCCTTGAAGATTGCACATTATTTTTACAGTGGAGGCGATGCTGTAAGAACCAGAAACACAAGAAAAGGCAAGCTAGAGATAAACAAGCAGCTCTAGATGCCCTAATTAAACACAGGACTGTCAGAAAAGTGCAACTTGCAACTGTTTTTCATAAAATTGCATACAATAAACGCTTTTAAGTGTAAACACTTTAGATTCAAAGCTGAATTCTACTTGGGGTACTGTACCCAGTGAGCTGAGCAACACAAAGGTGCAGTTCTGGAAAAGAGGAGCTACTGCAGGGAATCCTAGTCCAGAATCTGACCAGTGGAATCACAGACACAGCAGTGAGTTGTTTGGAAGTTTCCAAGTAAAAATGTGAGTATTTCTGAACCGTGCAATTTAGGTAAGTTGCATACGTGTGAGGTAACTTGGGGAAAACTCTTCAGAGCTCAAAAATTAGTAAATAAAAGCATTTAGCCCCAACACAAACCACCCCTCCAATGGCTGTTTCTTCATCAAAACCCATTTTCTAATGCCAGGTGAGGCTTGCATAGAAATAATTCCATTTCTCATTGGCTCGTAGCAACAGATGCAATGCCTTGGTTCAACAGAACACATTCCACCAACAGACTTTTATGTTTTGAAGTTAAAATGAAAAAGAAAGAGGGACAAAACCAAAACCAATTCAAGAATACGCTGAGAATATCATAAAAAGATCAGTCCAAGAAAATGTATCTTTGCCTTCTGCCTGAAGATCAGTGTTCAAGATCAGAGTTCAAGGAAAATACTTCCTGACACTTTTCATTCAATAAACACAAAATTTCTTCCAAGCAGGACGACAGCACCCTCAAATCTTATGATACCTGCAAGCAGATCTTTCATACCAGAAACTGACTGACCAATCAAACTCTTTAAAATTCAAGCAGATACCAAAATATACTCTCCTACCAGTGCTTAATGCAAACCCACCGTTTCTAAGAGGCTAAGATTATTTTAAAAGTGTTAAGTACAAAGGGTATCCTCGGCAGAAAACGTACCAACCTGTAAGCAACAGTATGTCAGCAACGCACAGCTTTTCAAGCAGTTTTCTGGAAAGCTAGAAAGCAGCAGCTGGGCTTCCCCCAATTTAAACAGAAATCCGTTCATCCCTAAACGGTCTACTTTAAAACCGGGCGATTACTTAGTCACACATTTAATTAAAAGGCTTTTGAGATTTATATATCAAAATGTCCTAGGGCCAAAGCCCGGGAAATTGAGCACTCTGGCTGGAAAACCAGCTGAGTGGGAGGGAGAGCTCAGGAATATCTCGAGGCCCTTTTTCCTATTTGAGCTATAGCTCCTAAATGGTCTCTAAATCCTTCGACAGCATCCAAGACAAATTTCCAGCTAAAAGCTGGGTTAACCTTCCTGAGTCGGTGGACCGATGCTGACAGAAAACACAGAAGCCGTCAAAGCGCCCCACACGGCGCGTTTTGGGGGTGTGAGAACATCCGCCTATCTCCAGGCTTAACCTAACGGGGCTGGCTCGCTCTCCTACGGAATCGGGTGTAAGGGCTGAAATTAAGACCATACACTGCACCCTCCAGACGTCAAGACCTGAGAGTGTGACGAGCTGTATTTTCACAGCTGTATTTTCCCACCCGTTTCTTTCCTAAGCGCTATGGACGCCACATCTGCAGCTACATGGAGAGTAATCGTGCCAGAGGACCCGAGGGCACGCCGGGGACTTCAATACAAACCCAGTGTACACGATAAGTCCAAACTTAAATCCTGCATTTTGTGATTAATGAAGTTAATCGTGTAAATTGGGGTCCCGATTCCACAACTTATGAGCATGACTGGTGTTATATGCCGAGTACTTCTCTTCACTTGGGTTCATAGCATCATATAGGTCGGAAGAGACCCTTGGGATCATCAAGTCCAACCATCAGCCCTACTCTACAAGTTCTCCCCTACACCAGATCCCTCAACACCACATCTAATCTACTCTTAAACACAGTCAGGGATGGGGACTCCACCACCTCCCTGGGCAGCCCATTCCACTGACTGACCACTCTTTCTGTGAAGAATTCTTTCCTAATGTCAAGCCTAAACTTACCCTGCTGCAGCTTGCAGCCATTCCCTCTTGTCCTGTCGCTAATTGCCCATGAGAAGAGACCAGCACCAATATCTCTACAATGCCCTTTTTCAAGCAGTTGTAGACAATGATGAGGTCCCCCCTCAGCCTCATNCCCTCTGTAGAGCATCCCTGCCCTCAAGCAGATCAACACTCCCACCCAACTTAGTGTCACCTGCAAACTTACTCATAACACTCACTAAAGTGCAAGCTCAGCTGAACCATCCAGCGAGTAATGCCTGCCCCGGTAAGAGCGATGAAGCCTGCAATGAACCGACGGTGCCACGATGAGAGTAAAGCAGAGAGAAGCGTTTGGAGAAGCGCGACCCAACTTTGGTGAGATGCTACAACGCTTCACAAGCTCTGGTCACAGGCCTGAAAGTTAATCCAGCTCGATGACAATGTTTAAATATGTGACTATTTTATTAATCTGCCAAACACAGGCCTGAGAGGAGGTGCTGTTAAAGTGGTACAGAAGCCCTTTATACTGAATAATTGTGTGCAAATCAAGGGAAACAGAGTTAATTTTAGAAGTCATTGAAGTTAAAATGGTACAGCTTTTAAGAGTCCATATCTTACGCCTGTGCTTACATCAGTAAAGTTAAGATTGATTCACGTTTTCAGCTTTATAGCTGGGCCAACCTGCTAAGGACCATCAAGCCGACCAGCTAGCCATCACCTCCACAAGAACTGTTCTCCCTTTCACTAAAAAGAAGAGACAGCACAGAGCACATCAAGTCTGACTTGGCCAGGTTTGCAAGGTCGAGACTTCAGCACTGTACACATCTACCCTGGCATGGCGATCCAAACCGGAGCTTGGTGGTCCAAACCACCCTAAGAGGTGGGCAAGTTTTACTGTGAAGCTTTACCTCCCAGGAATGGTTCCAACAAAGTCTGCATGGAGCCTGATTTTCTAGAGCTGGCTGAGCAAGTCAGCTTGGCAACCTGCTACCTAGCACACAGGGACCAGAGCTGCGCCAACACATATACTGGGCAACTTCTGAACAAACTGCTGTAAACTTTCAGCCACAGTTGGAGATCCTGTACTACCTTGCGAAAAAACGTGTGTCTCCTAGAGTAATAGCGATTTTCTTTCAACTGGTCAAACCACCCAGGATCAGAATGCGTAACAGTTCCAAGGACTAAAGGGGAAAGGAAGGAAAACAAGATAGTGAACATCAAAGTGTTTACTTGAAACTTTAATGAAATGACAAACTCTTTGCTGCAAACAGCTGTAAACTGCAAGTAGTGACAATCTGGAAACCATTTTCAGATTTCTGAAATTCGTCTAAAACTTCAGAGGGAGGGAGAAGATGGGGAAGAACAAATAGCAACTCTATCAACAGCACCTGCCACATTTGCCATCTCAAAAGATAGAAAAAGGTTTAAACTCGAGAGAGGAAACTCCAAACCTTGGGTTTTTTTTACTTTGCATCATTTACTTCTTGACCCATGAGAACCATGCAGTTTACACTGCAACGAGTGGGTTACGTGCTCCTACTGCACGTGAACCACACGTTTGGGAGCTCACCAAGGGGACAGCCTGTGTCAACAATATTCAGAAAGTCACTTGTGAAGTAGCTCCAGCAGTACTGGAGTCCAGGGCCCTAAACCACCAACCTGTGAGCTGCTGCTCCTCACGCCTTCCAGTATTATCAATGCTCTAACAGGTGGTGCAGTCAAGTTTCCTTATATAGGGAAGCTTAAGAAACCCCCATAAAAAAGCTACCTTCAGCTGAGACAGTGTTGCTAAACTTTACTTTGAGACAGAGCTGGAGGTTTTTGTTCCTACCATATACTGGCTGAAACTGAAAGGGGGAGGGAAAAAATGGGAAAAAAACCAACACCACAACAATTGTTTCAGGTGGTTCTGAACACACACACACACACAATGATTTGGCCACGTAAACAGAATCTGGAAGCATTTGCTTTGAACAGCTCTGTTCTAAAACACCAGCCTTGAAACTTGGCAGAGATGCCGGGGGGGGGGGGGGTGGGGACAGG
>VZTM01028319.1:58002-80800 GCA_013400555.1 Jacana jacana | reverse complement strand
CCCCCCCCCTCCCAAGTCACCCCTCACAGTGCCGTGGAAATAATAAGTAATAATTAAGTAACGTTTAATTCACCGTGTGTGACAGGCCACCTTTTTTGCTCTGGTAGCTCAGAAGGGTGGAGGAGAAGCCGGCCGAGTGAGTCATGGGTTTAGGAGGCCCTCTGGTTCTTCCCGGCAGAAGCAGGGTGGGCGTCTGCCTGTGTCCCATTCAACATGTGGGAGATAAGCAACTCGCTCTTAATTCCACTTCTAATTTATGGTGGAAGACTAAGGCCGGGGGTAGGTACCACACACGCCCTGCCCTGGGCTTGCCACCGAGCAGCCTGGAAAAAGGAAGGCGGGGTGGGGGAAGTAAAGGCTGCTTGTTCTGAAGGAGGACTTGTGGTCAGACTGTCATAGCTAACCGCGGCAGCTATGCGTTTGTCAGCGTTTCCATTATAAGGCTAGGGTTTTGGTTTTTTTTATGTAGTTTACAACTTGGTTATAAAAATATGCACTGGGTTGAAACTTGGTTGGCAGCCTCTTCTCCAGAAACATCCCTTTTAAGCAAATTTTGAAGTTACTCTGCTTGGAAGCTAAGTGGAAATCTATGGAAAATACTTGCTTTTTCCAAACTTTAAAACTTGGCTGCTAACGCGCATGAACGCATTTACAGCTGTTTGACCAAAAAGAAGATAATTCCCCCCCCACAAAGTTAGTTAAATTAGGGAAGAGTTTCCAGGCTTGGCCTCTGGAGGCATTGCTCTTTACCTGTTAATGAGTGCAGCAGAGACTCTGGAGACTCTTGCGTGGTCCGTGCTGCCTCGCGTTGGGGCACCCACCTACAGAAGTGATGTGGGGGCACTGTGTGCCCGCACAGCTCAGACCACAGAGTGCCAGGACAGTTTGAATGCCTCAGCACCGCAGGCAAGAAGCCGGTGTTAGAATGAAGGCAGAATATTTTAACTTTGCACTGTGGGATTTATTTATTTAACCTCGCCTGTTCAAGTGCTGTTCCTGAGACAGGGAACAAGCAGAGTATTTAAGCGGTGCCGTTTGTATACCTCTGTATGTACATGTATCTGGATCCTGTGAAACATGCCTGCCACCCAGTGGATGTAGCTGATCACTATATACTCAATATCCTATATATTTATTACCTCTCCGCCCCTCCCAGCTCTACCCTGTTGTAAGAGACCATAAGATTGCAAGGCAGAGTGCTCAGGCATTGTAAAAGTGACTAGCTCACATTCTAGTGCTGAACCTATGTGTGATGATGGTGTCCATCGTGACATGATCCGCCACCATCTTTCCCAGCCAGCTTGTGTGATGAACCAGAGGTGCATCCACCAAGGTACAGCAGTCAGAAGAAGAGACGTCAATGAGGCAGATAGTTCTACGCAGAGGTAGAGATGGTTTCATGCCTGAGATGTCTGGAGAATTCCATCTTGCAGCCCCTGCTTTTCCTGTAGGATTTCCACATAAACATAAAGGTTTTTGCACATGGACTGTTAATTTTTCTAGTTGCCTGGCCTGAGTCCCTGGGATCTGCTGTGCAGTTATGCTGACCTTGGCCATCTGGAACAAAAAGTCAACAGCTGTTCACTGTTGACGTATAGAAGATGTTTTCTAAGTCTAAGCATGTTAGAAATACAGGTCTTGAGTGTCAGAGTTGCTTGCTCAGTGCCTGTGGACAGATAGAGCTTTCTGCTATACTCTTTTCCTATCTTAGTTTCCCACTTTTAAAAAAAAAAAGGCGGGTAACAGTAACCTATATTTTACAGATTACTGTAGTGGTGAGGACCATAATAAGAACCAGGGAGAAAAGAAATAATTCCCTCTGTGGTTTGAAAGTGTGTAGTGATGCTCTAGAGAACAAAGGCAGAAAGAGAAATTTGTGTGTTAATTGTAGCAAAGCTTCTAGTGGAAAAAAATCTGGATCAGGTCAGTTGCAAATTAGAGGTTGATCTCCGTGCATATAAGCACTAGGACATGATTTCAATTACTATAGACCACTTAGTTCTAATAATTCCTAAATTCTGCTGCGTTAATAACATTTTTAACACTGCTTTTTTGTATGTAATTTCCTAGGTTTTCTTTCCCATAGGGAAAGAGCCAGAAAGCAGATAGGCAGTCTAGGGTAGTGTGCTTTTGTTGCCATCCATGCTGTAGCAGGAGAGTTGGACTAGATGATCTCTAGAGGTCCCTTCCAACTCTGACAGTTCTGCGATTCCATGATCCTTCATCAGCTGGATTCCTAATGTAACACCTGAGATTTCGCTGTTGGAGCTCTCTGTTGAGGGTAACTCTTGGTGGTAGGTCATGGCTGTGGTCTGTGTTGTTGCAAAGACCTGTAGGACAGGGTAGGGAAAGGGCAAGGAGAAGCAGTACTCCTGCTCGTGTCCCAGGTACCTGGTGCCATCATGGCTTCCACCAGCCCCTATATGGAAAGCCTGGAGCCTGATGCACAAAGTTCAGTTCCTCTTTGGAAGTTTGGCCAAATGCAAGTGGATTTTTCGTGAGGGCAGCAAAAGGGGCACCTCCAGTATGGAGGCTCCAGCCCTCCTGTCAGATTCCCGATCTGTCGCCAAGAGCTGGAAGGGCGCTGTAGCCTTCCAAGTTTGCCAGAGATTTCTATTAGCATTGAAAGACAGCATTTTCCCTGGTCTTGTTCTGAAAACAGCTGAAATGTTTTGGCTGAGTTCTGCTAATGGCAGTCTACCTCTTTCTGCACCCCTCTCGCAGAGGCAACTTCTACAACACATGGAACAAAATTTAGCCTGAGGCAGACATTCAGCTTGGAAAATTTCAACCCAAACAGTCAAAGTCTGGCCAAGTTATGAGCAGCTAGAAGCAGCATCTTGCCCTGGAAGTGTTCAGCAATTGCTTAATAGGCAGTGCTAAAAGCTTTATCTATAACGTGTGTGTGATTATGTACGTGGAAATATGCTACAGAATTATTAATTAATAGGTGATCCAGTTGACTAATGCAACATTCGGTTGTTTCTGATGTGTATTTTTTTATAATAGACAATCAAACCTAATAATACTCTTTGGTTAATTGTATGAATGCTTTTCTTTACTCACATTATTTATTGTTGTTTTCCTGGCTGAAAAATTGAGAAGTTTAAAATGGAGCCTCTGAAATGAATGACAAGCCAGGACTTACTGGTTCGGAGTCTTTCAGAATGACTTAACGATTGTTAAAGACCAATTTACAGTAGAGCTCGAGCAAATTGCTTCCCGGCGTTCTCAATTGTAGAAAACCACATCTCCCAAATTCCTAAGCTATTCATCAGCTGCTCTATTGTAGCAGACTCACCCTATATTGTGTCCCCGATACATCTATTAGCTCTGCAGCGACGTGTGAGTTTAAAACAATTGTGCCACGGGGGCACTGCGGAATAAATACCGCAAACATTGGCAACGGGGCTGCGTAGATCTCCCTCCGTTCGGAGGGGAACTTAGGCGTGCCTTCCCGCTATGGGAGCGCAGCTGTTTCTCCAGGGGTTCCCTTGGGGGCTGGATCTTGGTTGAATATCGTTGTAGTTGCAGTTTTTGTGATGATATCTCATGGTTACCAATAGATTACACGCAGTTCCGTGGGCGTGTGGATTGAGTTACTAGTATGGCACACTCTTTAAAAAAAAAAAAAAAGAATAATCACAGAAGGCGTTTTTCATGCAGCCAGATACACAGGAACCAGGAATGCAGTTACACCAGCAGAACAGGAGACTGCCTTCAAACTGGTTATTTGAAAGAAGGCCTAAGAATTCGTGCGCAGAATCATCTCAACAGGAGTTTTCATTGTAATGCTGCGACTGAAGTGTGGTCTTTGGCTGGATGGCAATATAAATAGTGCACAGAAATAGGAAAGTATGGCATTAGTAAGATCACAGGAATTCTGTGTCTGGTTTTGCTGTTCACACGTGAGGAAGGAGGTGAAATATTAGTAAGAGTTTAGTAACAGAAGTGATCCAGGATTTGAAAACTAAGCTTCACAAGAAAGGCTGTAAGGATTTTATTGAGTTCAGAAGATACCAAGAGGGGAATCACAGAATCATGGAATGTTCCAGGCTGGAAGGGAACTCTAGGGTCATCTAATCTGACCTCCCCACAGTCAGCAACTAGACCAGGTCGCCCAGGGCCTCGTCAAGCCTCACCTTGAATATGTCCAGGGAAGGGGCCACAACCACCTCCCTGGGCAACCTCCTCCAGTGGTCCACCACCCTCAGAGCAAAGAATTTATGCCTAATATCCAATCTAAATCTGCTCTTCTCCAGCTTGAAGCCATTGCTCCTTGTCCTGTCACTGCAGGCCTTTGTAAACAGACCCTCCCCAGCCTTCCTGTAGGCTCCCTTCAGGTACTGGAAGGCTGCTCTTAGGTCTCCCCAGAGCTTCTTCTTCTCCAGGCTGAACATCCCCAGCTCCCTCACCCTGTTATCATTCGTATATTTTAGGAGAATACATGACACTTACTTGACCCTGCAGACACATTCAGTGTCTGGGAGCTGTTTAGGTGTGTTTTATTGAAATTATAAGTAGCAATGAGGGAAATAAAGCACTGTAGTGGACTTGCTGCTGCTGGGAGTGTTTAAAGTGAGATGGGATTTCCTTCTTGAAGATGTGCTTTGGCTTGGTTCAGTGGAGGACATTTCCAGTGCATGTAGAAGAGGGAAGGACTGTGCTCTGTTCACTGATGTCCTTCCCTGGATGGAGCAGGCAGGATTATTCGTAGTGCTTTCCATGTATTGGAACATACACTGCTGCCTTGGAAAAGATTATAATAAAATGTCATGCTTCAGAACTTGGCTGGTTTTCCCTTGGGTCAGGAAGACCATTTTTTTCTTGGTCCTTGATTTGACTTCTGGGATTGTGATTAATTATTGTATACTCTTCACTTACCTCCAGAGGATCAACATCTGGTTGCAGCTGGAGGCAGGATATTGGATACTTACCTTCCTCGCTGACTTTTTTCTGTCAGTAGGAAGTACCCTCGTATTCCTAGGTTGGTGCACCATCCATCTTTTTTTCCTTGGGATACTGATAACTATATCCAGGGATGAAGAGTTTTCCTCTGCCTTTAGATAGGCAAGGACATCGCTCACCATTCAGAAGTCAGCTGCTGAGGGTCCCTGGTACTTGCAGGCCCAGTCTCCCCTTAACCACAACTCTGTCCTTTGGTCACCCTCCTGTAGCCAGTTTTCCTGCTTCAGGGAGGGCACCGGAGAGGGGGATGGGGGCGGGGGTATGTGTGTGTATGGCTTGGCAGCGTAGCACCCCTGGCAGACACTAAAACAACAGAAGTTAGGCTGCTGAAATCATTTCGTAACCACCTGAACCAGGTGACTGACTGCTGGAATCAAGTCGCAGCATCACCTGCGGTGTTCCTTTTCAGGCAGCTTCACAAGAAAGCTGAAGGTTTAATTTGGCCTGGGAATTGCACTTAAGCCTAGATAGTTATGAGATCATAGAATTGTCTAGGTTGGAAGGGACCTTTGAGATCATCTAGTCCAACCATCAACCCAACTCTGATTAAAAACAACAGCTCATCATTAAACCATGTCACTAAGCACTATGTCAACCTGTCTTTTGAATACCTCCAGGGATGGTGCCTCAACCGCCTCCCTGGGCAGCTCGTTCAATGCTTAATAACCCTTTCAGTGTAAAAGATATTCCTAATATCCAATCTGAACCTCCCCTGGCACAACTTGGGGCCGATTCTTCTTGTGCTATCACCTGTGACTTGGGAGAAGAGACAGACCCCTGTCCCTCTACAACCTCCTTTCAGATAGTGGTAGGGAGTGATAAGGTCTCCCCTCAGCCTCCTTTTCTGCTGGCTGAACAACCCCAGCTCCCTCAGCTGCTCCTCATAAGACTTGTGCCCCCGTCACCAGTTTTGTTGTCGTTCTGTGGACCTGCTCCAGTATCTCCATGTCTTTCTTGTAGTGAGCGGCCCAAAACTGGACACAGCACTGGAAGTGGGGTCTCACCAGTGCCGAGTAGAGGGAGATGATCACCTCCCGAGTCCTACTTGCCACTCAGTTCCTGGTACAGGCCAGGATGCTGTTGGCCTTCTTGGCCACCTGGGCACACTGCTGGCTCATGGTGTTTTATTGTTCCACAGTTCATTCTTTTTAATATGACATTTTAACATTTTTTCCTCTGCCATCTGAACTAGAATAAATATACTTGAAGCATTAAGATTTTTTTTGTTGTTGTAAAAAACGTACTTTATTGTACCTGCTGTAGGGTTCCTGGTACTCAAAAGCATGCCAGGATCTGATGTTCAATATTTCACATAGTGGTCTTGATTAGGGCTTTTCCATTCGTACTTTAAAATGGCCTATGAATGTTTTAAGGTAACAAATAGCATTTTCTATACGGGATGACATTACTGGAAATTTTCCCGTAGAGAAGAACTGAAACTTGAGGAGCCCAAGTTCTTGTAAATCGGTATCTTTAGACTTCTCGAAAACATGCATAGAAGTATTTCCACTTACTTGGAGATACTTAAATGCTAATGTACTCCTCTCAAATGTGATTTCTTAAAACACTTTCCTCAGCTGCCTTATTGAGATGTGCATGTTTGAGGAAATAAGGAGAGTGCAGCCTTCCAGGGTTTGGCCCGTATGCCTATCGCTGCGTTCACGTGAATTAATGGTACTGCTCGATTGATTTCCAAGAGGTAACGGGATCCCACTCACTAATAAAGTACAAATGAGGTTGGATGTTTTTAAGAGCTCTAGTCAGGTTATTTAATCAATTTCTTCTCAGAAAATGGCAAAGTCGGAGAAGCGACAGTGAATTTTGAATCCCATTTCAGTGTTCTAACAGTTGGATAAAACTTGGATTAATATGGAGATGTTAACGAGTGTCGCCACGTGATGTCTGTTTTGACAGCGCAGTCGTGGGTTGTAGTTCCCCACCTCGTGACATCTGATCATGTTTGCAGTGTTTAGGGAGTTTTATTGCCTTGCTGGTTGTGAAGTAAAGCTGTGTTTTGGGCTGAGATTAAAATTTACACAATTGTTAAGTGACCCGTGTCCATCTCGGGGACATAGCAGATTTGAACATCTTAGTATTAAATAGCTCAGCTATATAACTGACTGTTTGCACGCCTAACAGCACAAACTGTGTGTGTGGGGGATAATTATGCACCCCGACAACCCAATTACAAAGGCTAGAAATATTGCTAGGACTGAGTTCCCTGCCAGGTTTGGTTTCCTCCTCTCCCTGGTGCCAAAGGTAACTGTAGTTGAGAGAGCCAAGTGTTTTGGTTGAATGTATTATGCCATATCCACCGTGTGTCTGCAAACTTCCCAGTGAAGAGGTAACCGTGCCTGCTCCCCAGAATCGGTGTAGTTTCCTTCTTTGATTCATGTATGTACTTCAGTCTGCAGAAATATCTTTTCTTTTGTTAAGACCTACTGTTTCATGTTCACCCGGGTGTTCTAGGCAGTGTGATATTCCCCTCTCTTTCCTTCTTTAACACAAGAGTGACGTTAAGCAGTTACAGTGTCTGGAGTCCCTGGTCATCCAGGCATTGAGGAAATCTGATGAGGTGTCCCAGCTTGCTTGACCTTGTTCTGCGACTTGTTTATGTGTCATGTATTCAGGTAGGAAACCAAGCCTGCTCTGAGCCCTGGCAGAAGGTCGCTCACATATTATCTGCTGTGGCAGCTTCTGTTTCAACATCTGCTGCTGCTTGGAGAGACAGTGCCACTGCGTCATCTCCAGCAGCTCATGGGTTGAGCCTGTACCGGGTGCTTTTGGGGTGTGCTTGGGCATTTTGGGGGGGGTGGGCCACAAGCTGGTGGCTAAGAAGCAGAACCACTGGTGGGAAAATTCTTGGATCTGCAACTTGCTGCAGACTTTCAGAGCCCTTTTTTGGGCAAACGGGAGTTGAACAGCATCCTGGTCTTTAATTCTGTGCTCTTTAATTTTGTTAGGAGGGGAAGTTCAACGAGAAACAGCAAAGTTTCTCAGTGTGGGTCAAGAGAATGACAGCAGGCAAAATGCCTGTTTTGAGGGAAACTGAAAGAGCCTACTTTGTCACCCTTTTAAAGAATTGAAGAGGTGAGGAGGTTGTGTTGCTCTGTGACACAGGATTTGCTATTTTTTTAAGGTAAATGACAGAGGAAGTGGTATTGCTGGTTAAAGTACAGCAAGGCTAGCCAGAAAACAGAGGGTGACTGTACATAGAGTTTATATACTGCTGTAGGAAGACTGATCCAACATGTTGTGATGATAACGTGTTACTCAAAGAACAATAAACCTCTAGGAGAACAGTGTAGTCCAATACAGTTTCAGAAACTTCAGTATTTTGAGGGAGATCAACTCATGTAAACATCAGCAATGTGCAAACCCAGTAACTAACTACAGATGACTGAATTCATTCATGCATCAAATAAGTTTCCCCTCAAACCTTAAGGAAGACTGTTCCTTTTTGGTACAGCGTGAAATGACAGTGGGAGACAGAGAACCCCAACACCTTCTCAGTAGGACCCTGTGCCTCCTCCCTCCCATTCTGCTTCCTGGGGTGCAGATGAACCCAACAGAAAGGAAGCCGCTACCAAGCTCCTGAAGAGGGTCCAGTGCTTGAATATTTCTGGCAGTGATTTCTCCAAACAGATACACTTTGGGCAGCTCTTGCACAGTGCTTTTTCTTGCTTTCCTTGCTCGTGCCAGACAGCACCTCCTAATGAAATGGCTGACATTTAATTGATATGGATCCCAACTGCAGACAGCTGTCTTCTAAGTAAGATGCAGGGCCTGAGGGACAGTTGCTCAAAGGCACTGTCTTTTTCATGCTTAAAAAGTGGCATTTTGAATGTGGAGGAACAGGCTCGTGACGTATTTAAGAAGTACAGGGTGCCCTGGGTCTCCACGCCTGTGACTGCTGTGGATGTGATGGCAAGCTCTCTTCTCCATCGGTCACCCCCCAGCAGCTTGTCACTCCTCTGGCTGGCATCTACTGCTACACTCCAACCTGCCAGCTGAACGCGGGAACCCTTCTGTTTCTGCCATAGTTATTTTGCTCAACTTAACACAGTTTAAACGGTAGATTCATTTCAGCCAAACTGAAGCGGGCTCTGGTACCTGTACGGAGAAGCTGCTGGGGGTGGGCTGAGGAAGTCGGCGATGTGTTAGTGCAGACAGTGGTAATGAGATGTGTCTGCAGTCTGTTGGACTGCCAACCTTTCTCCAGCCTCGTGCCGGCGTTTTACTCTTACGTTGAAAGCCTGGGAGAGGGTAGTTATACCCACGTGTAATTGTGTGCAGGGAATCGGTGCCGCAGCACCTGCCAGCCTGCACTGAAGTACTGCTGAGCCTCTTTTTCTTACCAGTTCGGTTATCTGTCTGCTCTGGGGAGCTGTCTTTGATTAGGTGCCTTTTCAACTGAGACCTTCATCTTGAGCCATCCAAAACAAACTTTTAGGGTTGGGGTTTTTTTTAGGTTTTCCTGATTCAACACATTTTATGCATTAACAAATTTAGTCTTTAGAGTTTGTAAAAACTTTACTAAGGCTTTTTCAAATTCACTTTTCAAATGTTAATGTTGCAGCACAGTGAAACCTTTCAGCCATTACAGGTGTAAAATTTTTAATGAATGAATGACCTGGCTTCTGACATAAATATATTGCAGGCAAGATGATGAGAGCCAGAAGTATACTTTCATATTCTTGGCAAATGACCATTTGTGAAATTTTTCCATGACACATCTATTGATCTTAAATGTTTTTAATTTCCTTGTGTTCACATTTACTGGTATATTTTCCTACTCTTTCAGGAGGGGAAGGGGGTGATTGCATCACTATGTACCTCATTCAAGGTGAATTACTGCAAATATATTACGTAAAGTCTGATGTAGCTGCTTGCTTTGCCCCTGAACGTGGTTTCTGGGGCAGTCTGAAACAGAGGTCAGACAGCTGAGTGGTCATAGCACTTTTTCCAGGATGTTGTTTGCTTAACAAGGCTCCATATTTTTTTTCTGTGAGAAAAGCAATACTTTTAACTTTTGTAGGTGTCATGTTCTGTCCCTCTGAAATAAAAACTGCATCAGAAATGGGGGTTTGCAGTCTCTGTTTTACTGTTGCTGTGTGATGAGCAGCTGGAAGGTCAAGTCATCCGTGAGGCTGTTAAAGTACAAGCCCCCCTCGTCACCTTTGCTGGCTAGGTGTGGGGGTTTGGTCCTTTTCCCCAATCAGTACACATTTGTGGAAGAAGATGACTCCTTGTGTGTTTACATGAAGGTAGTAATACAGGGAATTGCCTTTGTTGTGGAGAGTTAGTGTTAAGTACTGTTCACTTCTTTACATACTTTAATACTCAGCTTAGGTTCCAGGTATTACGTCTTTGCTTCAGTACCGGTCAAGAAGATAGCTTACTCTTCTGAATTCTCTAATCCTCCCTTTTCTTGTTTCAGATTGTTCTCAAGATATGCAATGACATTAAATGTAGTTAGTGACGGCATAGCCCATTGGAGTTTCTGGTTCAAGATGTGGTGGACAACCATCCTTTCTTTTTTTTTTTTTACTATACTTTTAAGGTAGAGAAGGATTGGTTATGTACATGTTCAGATTTAGGTTTCCATTCTGTATTTATGATTATCAGACTGAGCAGTAATCTTATTACACGTGTTTCAACAGGCACAAGTATTTGTGCAGGTGTAGTTTAAGGGAGAAGCATAATTCTGGTTCTTTTGTGTAGCACTGCATTCACTTCTGCAGAATGACTGTATTTTAACAGAGGAAGCTGTTCTAAATGGGAAGTATTAAGTAAACCACTGAATTTGGATGCTGTGTTAAAGAAATTGGAGGACTGATGTGAAAAGCTGGCTTTATGAACACTGTCACTGGTACTTTTTTGTGTGTGCTCCCTCTTATTTAGTCAGGTTTCTAAATCATGTTCTTCAATATTTTAGTAAACTGAAGACAAGCAGAAATAAAAATCCTAAAGGTGTTTTTTCAGCATTATAGGTAAAACCCTTTCTTGAGATTACTTGTTTTATCTGCCAGATATCAGGTGAGGAGATCATAGAATCACAGAATGGTTGGGGTTGAAAGGGACTTCATAGATTATCAAGCTCCCTTGCTCTGGGCAGGGACAGCTTCCACTGCACCAGGTTGCTCAAAGCCCCACCCAGCCTGGACTTGGACACTTCCAGGGATGGGGCAGCCACAACTTCTCTGGGCAACCTGTTCCAGCATCTCACCATCCTCACAGTAAAGAATTTCTTCCTAGTATCTAAGCTAAATCTCCCCTCTTTCAATTTAAGTACTGACTATTAAGTAAGATAAGTACCATGCCTGGATTCTGGCTGGAATGGGGTAACAGTTTAGGCGGCTTAAAACCAAACGCTCCTGTGCTTGTGCTCTGTGGAGCCACTGCAATAAAACTTCCATTTTTATTCCAAAATATACCTTGAGTGTTCCTTCATATGCTGGAGGAATAGGGAACAGAGCTGGGGATGAAAGAAAATTAGGTAAAACAAATTAGAAAGGGAAGTAAATAGAAGAAGGTAGATCCAAATTAGTTTTCTGCTTTTAACTGTCAGGATATCAGCCAGGGCAGTGGGATGCAGAAGAAACTCTTGAATAGTCCTGCTCATAAAACTGAGATAATTTAAACTGCTGGAGAGTAACTGGGAACTTGATCAGTGCACACAGAAGAACATTGAGTTGAATTCACTACTCATAGTGAGAAATAGAAATTCCTCTCATCCAACTTGATGTGTGGACAGTTGTTTACTGAAGAATAGGGTTTTTTTTTAAGAATTTATTTTTAAGAAAAAAATGTAGCTTTCACTAAACAGAGGAAAATGGACTCTCATCTGAACGCTGCTTGCGAATAACACCGAAGAACAATCATCTGTAGTTACAGCTTAGAGATCTTTCCCCTCTTCTCCCAAGCATTGTGTTGGTGTGGTGTAGTTTTGAGGAGCTCAAGAGCATGAGGCATGGACAGGCAGTTTTTTCACCTAATTAATGATCAGATTCTTTTAAGTGAGTGTAGCTGTCAGTGACGTGCCAGAGCTTTCCCAGTTGGGTATGACCAAGAGCTCAAGATCTCCCAGATCATTTGAGACAGTGTGGGCTTACTTTGCTGTGCTTTACAAACAGGGAGGAAGGTACAGAAAGCCTTGAGCAACTCTGTGGGGAATGAGGTGCTGGTTTCAGTTTGGGATTGGTGCCAGTGATCAGACCCAAGGGGAGCATGATGGGGAAACTGGCAACGAGACCCCATCAGGGACGAGGGGGAAAAGAGTATATGAACGAGTAGCTTGCTGCAAGCTCTGTTGTATCTCACTAGTGATAATTGGTTTGGGTTTTTTTTCACAGGATTCCAAGTCTGTATACCTTTGGTGTTGAACTTAAATGAAAATAAATGGAGGATGGGGAGGCATCTTTTGGGGTCTTGGACAAGCACGGACAGCAGAAGCGTGTTTTTGCTCTGCTCAGAGTCAGAGAGATGGTGTGGATGTATGAGTGTTGGACGGGGCTTTGAGCAACCTGATCTAGTGCAAGGTGTCTTTGCCTGTGGCAGGGAGGGTGGACTAGGTGACCTTTGAAGGTCCCTTCCAACCCAAGCCTTTCTGTGATGGTGTGTCAGGGAGGAGTTTTGTAACAAAATGGACCCAGAATGTTCCAAAATGTGCAGGGGGTGGAAAACGGATGTGAGGAGTGTCCAACTGTCATGTTTCAGATTAACTGGGAAATGTCGTTCAGATCTCCTCGTAATTCCTTTCCTTTGTTTTTCTGAATATGCTTCCCAACACACCGGAAGCTGTATAGTATATATATATTGTATATACAGTCACATAGCGTATATACACCATATAGAAAAGTATACTCTATAAATATAATGATTTGGGGAAAAGTCTTGATACTTGGGAGTCAAAATGTTAATCAATTTCTCATGGTGTGTTTGCGTCTACCGTAACTAATTCTGCTTATTTCTCAGCTTTGTTAGAGCACAGTTCAACTATCTTGAGGTGGTGTTCTTCAGTTACGGTCTTATTTTGGCTTTATTCTTTCAAGTGTCCCTTGGACTGACATGTGACAATATTTGCATAAAACTGAACCTTTATGGATCCAAGGGGAGTGACCTCCTGTTAGTACATGTCATTCCCTCTTTTTTAAGGCTTGTGTGGTTATGCCAGTAATGATGTTCTGCAGTGTGGAAGGCTGATGGGCGGAGGGGCGAGAGCCTGACTGTATTTTCTTTAGTTAAGTAAAACTGGGAAGGAGAAGGCCTGTTTACACCTTATATTAGACCCTCACCCTCTTGTGTCTGTGTGTCCCCCCCATTTTGAGGAATACAGAAGCATAGGAGAAAACAATCCTTGAGCCAACCCGACTGCTCAAGGATAATATGCTGTTTTCCACATTCTTTTCTTTTGTTTTGTCAATTTGGATTAAAAGGTCTTTGCTGTATTACCTTTGGCCTCCTCTCTTTTCCTGTGGATTTGTATCCAAAGTGTGCTGCTCCCTCCTCCTCGTTTCTCTCGCCATAGGCTATCCCCTTGCCATGTCACCTCAAAAATGCAAACGTACGTGGCCTGGAGAGGCAGGTGTGTTTCCAATGTGTTTGTATAATTTTATACAATTAAAGATGGTAATCCCTGCCCCTCCAGGTCTGATTTCTGCCGGAATGGTGCACGTATCGTGGTGCGCCCCGGCGTGGCTTTGAAAACGCTCACCGCATGTAAGTCAATTAAATGAGACAGATGGTGTAGGATGGTATATTTTCAGAAAGTAAGCAGAAATAATGTCCCTGACTCTGTTAGAATCACCTGGAACCAACCAAAACCTTGGCATAAGTTATTTGGGATCTGCTGGTGGAGCAGCAGCCTGCTGCATGCAATTAGGGATTAGCAACAAAGGAATGAACGGATGCTTGTCTAGGTTTAGGGGAATTCGTTTTCTCGCGGAACCGAGTGGAAGGGAGAAAGCTGCTCTGAGCTTGTGCAAAGCAGCGACGACTCATATCAGAAAACCAACAGGCCTGAGTGAGATCCTCAGAAAAGCTGTTTTAATTACTCTGAATATTAAATTAGTTTCATGTTACTCTTAGGTTGTGATTGAAATAAAGCCAGATTCATGTGTCCACGGTCACAGATAGTGTGTATTTGTCTGATATGAAAAGCTGGAAAACATCTCTAATGTGTCTTGCTAAAAAGGAAGAGCATTAGAAGTTCAAGAAATACAATTGGTTGCAGAGAAGCAGTGGATGAAACACTCTGCATCTAGGCTACCATCCTAGAATGTGAGCACTCTACCTTCAAATTTAGGTCTGTGTGAGGGAGTTGAAATCATTTCACTCTGGCTAGTGGGATGTTTTTCATAGCACAGACGTTTTTAAAGCTGATACAGCCTCAGGAAATGCAGGACAAAATGGGTTATAGGGTTAAACATATATAGTGAAATGCTAAATTGACTGTATTAGACTAAAATAATAGACAGAAATGTATAGTACTTTTAATGAAGTATTGAGAATTAGGACAGGTTACTTGAGGAGAATATTGAGCTCCCTTCACCAAATAAATGACCTCTGTTAGTAGAATCACAGAATCGTCACAGTTGGAAAGGACCTCTGGGATCACAGGGTCCAACCATACACAAAAACACACCCCACACCCTACAGTCTCAGCCACTCGAGCATGCCCTGAAGTGCCACAGCTGCATGTTTCTTCAATACCTCCAGGGATGGTGACTCAACCACCACCCTGGGCAGGCTGTTCTAGTGCATGACCACTCTTTCAGTGAAGTAATTCTTCCTAATATCCGGTCTGATCCTCCCCTGCTGCAACTTCATACCATTTCCTCTGGTCCTGTCATTATTCACTTGGGAGAAGAGGCCAGCACCACCTCTCTACAACCTCCTTTTAGATAGCTGTAGGGGGGCAATGAGGTCTCCCCTCAGCCTCCTCTTCTCCAAACTAAGCATGCCCAGAAAAGCACGCCCTAGAAAGCAGGAGAAAAGTCACATCTGTGGAACCATGCCTGCCGTAACGTCCCCTCATTCTCTTAGCCTTTGGCTCCTGATTTTGTTTTCAGGGCGGCCTAAATCACAGAGTCAAACAAGGTGGTTGCTGTGAGGCTTTTAGAAAACACACTGCAGTAGCAGCACTTCTTTTTGGCACTGACCCTCTCTGCGTGTGATCACATCCATCCCTGAATGTGTTTGAGTCAATCAGATGTGGTGTTGAGGGATCTGGTGTAGGGGAGAACTTTGTAGAGTGGGGCTGATGGTTGGACTCGATGATCCCAAGGGTCTCTTCCAACCTGAATGGTTCTACCATTCTACCTTCTGGGATAGATCTGGCTGCCGTACCTCGTTTTTACAGGCGAGTGACAGTGATAGAGGTGGTGGTTTGGTTTCTTGGAGTGATCTGCAGGATTGTAATCCCACCAGATTTGCCAGTAGGACTGCTCACCTGGATGGAGATCAGTGTGGAGATTCAAGACTGATGGTTTTCGCACCTTGAAATGTAGCTGGAAAATCAAAATGTTGGTCTTCCAGCAGCCCATTCATCTCCCCTGCAGCCCCAGGTTTCCCAACATCCTCCTTGGTGAGTTCTGCAGTCTTTACTTGTTTGTTCTTCTCCATGATGTACGTATTCACCAACTGGTTAGTGTAGCATGTATTTGGATAGGCAAGCCTGCTGCTACCTGTATTGATTGTCTCCTGAGCAAGCAAGTAAACAGGTCATGTTTCTAGCTAACGGTTCTTTAATAGCCAGTTCTCCATCTGAATGTGTTGCAATGGAAAATAGATGAATAGATGGATTCACATGAGTTTACTTTTTTGGCAAAACTTACCTTTTTTTTTTTCCCCCCTCCTGCCTCTCCAAGTTAGCACTTTTATCTTGTTCCTTTAATTAGACCAGCTGGAAGAGGAGTAATAAACATGCTTTCCTTTCCTTTGTGTTCACATCCTGAGCGGTGCAGAAATACTCTGTTGCATTCTCATAAGCATGTAAAATATTTGTGGAACTCTAGCTCAACATTTTTCTAAAAAAAACCTGATGTTTATCTGGATTTCCTTTAATTCCCTAAATTTGGCTTGCATCTGTACAGGGAGTCGGCACAAGTGTGCGAGGCAGCCAGTGTGGCCCATCTGGGGTGGTGGGATTGAGAGGACCACGAAAACGAGAAGAGAAGCAAGTGGGTTTTCATCTGACTTGACTGGAGCAGTGGAAAACTTTGCAGCCACCACCCTGGCGTGTGTATACGCAAGATGCTCTGGGCCCTTGTCTAAAAGGCAATTGTGAATAAATAATTCCCTTGTATTTCTTCAAGATGTCAACAATAATTTCCTGTAGCACCGCTGACTTTCTGGGGCTGCCCAGTCTCCACAGCCTCGCTCTCTGGCCTTTAAAAAAAGATTAATTAAAAAAACCCCAACCAACAACAAACCAACAAAAACCAGCTGCAAAAGTATAGCTTTGGGTCCAGAATTGTTTAGTTAAGGGCGGTGCCTGGTGGTTCTCCCTTAGGAGGGGGGTTGATGGGGAACATTATGATCCTTCCCCTGATCCTCTTGCTGTGTATAAAGGCCAAACAACAATAGCAATGATAATATTGCCGTACTGTAACTTCTGTGCATATCTCTATGCTTCTCCCTAGCTACACCAAATACTTCCTCTGTGATTAATAGCATTCCTTGCATAGAAGCTTTTACCAATCTCAGCTTCATTCTTGATTTGATTTTTATCCTGATAAATATAGACATTAAAAAAACCAAAATCCAGTGTGAACACTGGGTATTTTTCTTTCCTCTCCCCAGTATGTGTTTATTATTCATGAATGTGTTGCAACATCCAAAAATGTAATGAGTGACTCACAGAATGAGAAGAGGAAAAATACAGTTATAGCTCTTTAATGAGGATTCCTCAGTGGACTACAAGTGTCCCACTTAAGAAACCACTGTTTGACAACATAGAACCCACCCAGTCCTTGCTTTTATGTTCCTTCTGTGTGCATTTGCAACATAGTTTCTTTTGGTATATATTTTTATTCATTCATTTGCCCAATTTATTTATTTATTCTGTCATATATCAGGGATGAGGTTCTGACATGAAGAACAAACAAAACCCAAAGAACAACATGTTTACAAATAGTTCTGGCGGTTTTTTTGGGCTGGCTTTTTTTTTTGTTAGCCTTTGCTCTTTTCCTTTCTAAGTTTACTGTTACTGGCATAGTAACATCTCTAATAGTTTTGTGCTGAGCTTATATTCTTAAAAATTAGCCTTGCGAGGACTCCAGAGCAAACATAACCATCCCGTTAAAGCAACACAGCTCTGAAAGAGTGTGATGGTGGGGGCTCTGAAGCTTACTTTGTGGGTTGATATCCAGCACCAATCTACTTCAAAAATCAACACTGACTTTCTTTCTGGAAAGATTGCTTCTTATTCTTGGAAAAACCTAACCTTTCCTTTCATAAGTATGTGGGGTTTTGGTTTTTTTTTTTTAATTTTAACACTTCATTAATTCCACGTCATTCCTAATATTCCCTCACCTTTGTGTCTTTCTTCCACAATAGCCAGAACCCCATATTTGCTTAAAAGCTTTGTTTGGAGTGCAAATCCGTAGAAATAGGTGACCTCATGCTTGTCTGCACACCCAGGTGATAATTTCCTTTGGAAAGCTGTGGGTCTAGTGTAATCTTACTGCAGTCAGGACTGTGTAGACTTGTATAATATTAAAGTATATTTTTTAAAGATTTTTCAGGGCTAGTACACGTATTTTGTGAGAATCTGGGATAAAAACATTGTGTTGCTATGCCCTTGCTGGTTCTAAGGGTATGCAGTAATGATTACCATACAAAAGTGAGGTCATTTTGGCTTTCTTTGTTGCGAATACGTGGTAGTGAGGTGTTCTGTCCATAAAATAGCATTACCATTACAGTACGTAGCTATACTTGGGCATTGAGTAGACTCTCCTGGCTTGTTTCAGAGAGTGGGGCTGTCTTTTCAAGCAGTAAGCTCTTCTAGACGGAAAAAAATAAATCCAGAGTTACCCATTTGTTGGTATAAAAGACATTTCTTTGCCCGTTTACTTTCCAGTCTTTCCATTAGTTGCCTTATTTGTTGTAGGGGCTGTGCTGAAAGAGGGTCTGGAGATGATGTTGAAAGATGTAAGGGATGTTGGCCTTTTTTTGGATCAGTTTAGTGATCCTGAACGAAGGACTGGGAAGCAGCAATTGATAAGTGAGTTGGGTTTCAGGGTGCAGGAACCTTAACTGCCTGTCTGAATGTGGTTGGTGATACCATGAGGTGAGCCACTAAGATTTCTCCTCTCTGTCACCGAGAAAGCCAGGTAACTAAGCCTTGCATGTGATCAAAAACATTTGCAGACTGTGGTTTAATTCTTTCTGGCTTGTGAACCAGCGCAAGAAGAGGATGGGGAGAGAAAAGTCTGGTTGGGGTGGGTAGAAAAGTGTCAGAGAGACACAAGCTGGAGCCTGCAGCTTCTGGGTGAGTGGATCAGTGGTTATCCTGTCTCAGAGCTGTACTTGCTACCTGGATTTTTGCAGTTCTTTCCCTCTGAAGGCTGCTCGTCAGTAGGAAAGAAGGTATAAGCACATTTTAAACCGCTCTCAGAAATACTGAGAAGCATACTTCTCAGCAGAGGCAAACCCATAACAAAAGGAGGAAGGAAGGAACTTAAAAGAACAAGGAAAAGTGACTATATAAGTAGATTTTCCTAGAGGCTTATCACCTCTGGGATGTGACCCAGGAATACCTTAGAGGTGATCCAAGAGGAATTTGTGCGAGGCTGCACAAGGTCAGGGGTTTGTAGCTGTGTGGGATGTTGCTGTGCTGCTGGCACAGGTGGCCACCTTGCCAAGTCTGCCTTCACTTGGGAACACTGGAGGCAAACTTGGAAGCGTAAAATGGATGAGGATACAGCTGCCTGGTGCTCAGCTGCGAACCCGTTTGGATTCAGACACCTCTCTTGCCCCTTCTGCTACCAAGGGGTAATTTCTGGATGCCTGGGAGTTCCCTGACCGCAGACTTGCAGAAGACTTTCCTGTGTATTTGGAAAAGAAGATGACGCTTACTATCTGAAGGATTCCAGTTAAACACGGGGTGGTCAGGCTGCCTTCCCTCCCAGCTTCTGAAAAGAAGAGTGGCCTGTTCGTATGCGCTTTGTTTGCTACCACCTTGCCTTTCCTACAGTTCAACTGAAGTTCAGAAGACCAGCACAGTGGGAAAGCAGGCTGTTTTCTCTCAAATTCATTGTGCTCTACTTTCAGCCTATACTCAGCGTGCACTAAAACATCGCGGAACCATACCTTTAAATTGCAAATTAAGAACTGACAGCTGTCTGAGCTGCACTCCAGGTATCTGAAACCCTGGGTTCCACATTTCTCCTGTGAGATGCTTTTTTACTGAACTCTGTGAAAACGCAAGAGGTTTGTAGACAGCAAACAATTGCCTTAAAATTATCAGAAGTATGTGGTCTGAATTTGTGATTGTTAACTAATACGGCGATGAGAACTTTTCTATACTTAATGTCCTGTAGCAGAGACTGCCTGTGGGGAGAGGAGTAAAGTTACCTTATCTCCTGATGCAATTTCTCCATGCATAAATATTTAGGTCATTATGCATCCGGCAGTGTTAGGAACCCAGAAGAGTTCCAATCTGTGTTTTATGTGGCACCTACCACAGTGGGAGGTGCCAGTCCCAATTCCAGAGTGCTGGGACAGTAACATCATGATAGATGGATATTATATTATATTAAAATGTTGTAGCAGAATACTGTTGTTTCTTGGTGTTGTATACAAGGAGAAAGGAAGGTGCAGGAGTTTGGGTGCTAACTCAAGATTTTGGGTGAGGGCTGGAGATACTGGGATCCTACAAAAAAACAAACAAATACAAGCCAGAAGCTCTTTAATTCAGATTTTTGTCCGACCTTGAGCCAGAGTGTGATGAGACCTCGAGCCTATGTGAGTTGACAGTGTGAGCCTGAGCTGAAGAGCAGTGTGGTGGGTTCTCCTCTTGCAATAATGGAGAGGAATTAGCATATCTTGAGCTGCTTTAGGAATGGCACTATGAGGTCCCACATAAATGGGGGCTCGCTATGCTTCTCATGTGGTGACCTTGTGTATAATATAGCAGGAAAATAAAAAACAAAGCTTTTAAATTAAAGTTTCTGCTCTCTTTCCTTCATCAAAACAATATTTTCTCCTCCCCAGCTCCCATCCAAAACCAAAAACTGAACACCATCATAAACTTCCCTTTTGGCCCATTTTAATGAGACTGAAATGTATCTATCTGTCTTTCAGATGGGGCAGTATAGCCTCGAGAGCACATCTCTCTGGTCTGTTCTTGTCTGGCTTCAGAGCCTAATGCCATCCCTTGTGCAGAGAGGCTGTCAGAGTCACCTGCTGAAGAACCATCCCATCCCATCCCATCCCATCCCCTCCCATCCCACTCTTGTAGACGTGGAGTTTTCAAAGCCAGCTGAGATGGAAGAACAGTGATTACCAAACCAGGGTGTGAAAGGAGAAGCAGCTTCCTTATAGAATCATATAGGTTGGAAAAGACCCTTGGGATCATAGAGTCCAACCACCAGCCCTGCTCTACAAAGTTCTCCCCTACACCAGATCCCTCAACACCACATATAATCAACTCTTAAACACATTCAGGGATAATGGTGACTCCACCACCTCCCTGGGCAGCCCATTCCATTTCTGTGAAAAATTCTTTCCTATTGTCCACCCTAAACCTACCCTGCTGCAGCTTGCAGCCATTCCCTCTCCTATCACTAATTACTTGTGAGAAGAGACCAGCACCAACCTCTCCACAATGTCCTTTCAAGTAGTTGTCACATGTGCAGCCAGCAGAAGTGGGAGGTGCATCCAAGTCTCTGCCACCCCAGCCAGCATGAGACCCACTCGGCTGCACCATTGCCTTCGGGGTGTCTCTTGGCGTGCGTTTCTCCGGGAGCCGGGGCTCACGGCAATGTGAAAATTGCATTATGCATTATTTATTTATTTGTGCAGCACTAACTTTTCCAGTGGTGGGTATCCACCCTGTGCGGCTGCACAAATATTTGCACTGGGAAACAGCGAGGGGAGTAGCTCGGTGCGAGGACCGTGCAGTCGGGACGGAGCAGAGGGCTCAGGCTGTTTAAATTGGCTTAAGCCGTGCCGTTGGTCAGTGTCTAGCTATGTCTTTTGGGCGAGCGATGATCTCAGTTTCGTAGAGCTACTCATCCCAGCAATGGGCAAGGCCACTTCGTTAAGCCAAAATTATAATGAGCAAGAAACCTGATACAGTTCTAGGGCTGAACATCCACCTGCGTTCTCTCTCTTGCTAAATATGTTTACATTTTACATATGCTTCTAAAAAAACACCGCTTCCAGCAAAATGTTTGCCTTGCTCGTGCTCAGGTATCACTGCGGAATGGTTTTTCAATTCAGTTGAGTGCCTGGAGCAGACCGTTGGTTTTATTCCCCTGTAAAACATAACTATTAGACTTTCTTTAATAATTAAAAGGGCCCTCTCCCTCTGCCAGTGTCACACTCCCCTTGTAAGCGCTGTGCACCTGGGTCAGATTTCTCCCCTCAGTGCCCCAAGATTTCCAAAGAACTTTGCAGCACAAGAAGCAAATACTTTTAAATGTGACATTGGATTAGAGTCGAGCTGTTGGAGAGAGGGAAAATACATCTGTTGCGAGAGGTGAAAAATAAATGGAGACTAAAATAACACTGCGGTGTTTCCTCCGCCTGGTCTGTTTTCAACTGAGAAATTCAAATGAAGGCATTTTAATAAAAAGCTCTAGTGAAGCTACTCTAGTAGTGACTTAGTTGATAGCTTTGCTCAGTAGGTCATAAAAAACGTGCTGCTGTTTCTCCCGATCTTCTGCTAAAGCAAGCTGTAAAATAACGTGATAAAATACATGTATTTTACATGTATATTATACATACATATAATAAAATTGCAGCTGGATAACTGCTCTTTAAACAATAAGCTGGGAGCCAGTTCTGCCTTTGAGTGCCATGCAGGCATAGGACTGAATAGAGGACATAGGGACCGAATTACCTGGACGTAAACCCAGAGTTTTCTTCTCGGTTATTAAACGTAACCAGTAGCCTGAGATATAAATGTCCATAAAACAATGAGTTTTGCTCAGTAAACCCTTGGTGGGTCTACTGTTTAATGGTTACTGGGAGGGGGGTAGTAATAGTTTCATATTTTTAAACTGCACTTAGGCATATTTGGAATTATTTCAGTGTGTTTGCTAGAAGTAGCTTCAGGGTTTTAGTCACACCTTCCCTGCTCATTGCAGGGCTGTCTCTGCTGCTTTCTTGCCTCCTGAAGGAGCCTCCCAGCTCCTCGCCTTCTGCTTGTCCACATGGGCTTGGGTCCTTGTGCCATGCCTTAGAGCCAGTGTGCTCTGTGGGCTCTGTCCTTCAGGAAACTGGTGGAAAATGGATGTCCATTCTGGCCTGACAACAGATTGTGCATTTACCCTTCCCACTAAACCAAGGTGGACACAATTCTATCCTCCCTGCCCAGTGCCATGTTTTTATGACTAAATTTCCGTGGGGCTTTTCAGAGTCTTCAATGAATCCCTAGAGCTCATTGCAAGCCCTTGCCTTGCCTTTGTTTGTGAGCAGAGCAGCTTCCAGCATGGCATTTATTTGGCACCTAAGTTCACGGAATCATGGAATTGTCAGAGTTGGAATGGACCTCTAGAGCACATTACTCAGGACTGCATCCAGGTGGGTCTTGAAGGTCTCCAGAGAAGGGGACTCCACAACCTCCCTGGGCAGCCAGTTCCACGGCTCTGTCACCTTC
>VZTM01028319.1:0-57226 GCA_013400555.1 Jacana jacana | reverse complement strand
GGGACGGCGGGACGTGGCTTCCCTTGGGCCGCTGGCTTCCGACGTGTGGGCCCCCCGCCTGGAGTAGCTCCCCTCAGCCGTCCGGAGAGGAGTTGGAGGGGGAAAAAAGGAACTTCTGGTAAAGTGCAGCGCCCTTGGGAAAAGAGGGAAAAAACCCAAATCGAACCGGGTTTTGGGGCAGCAGCGCCCAGAGGTGCCGGTAGCTGAGCCCGTGGCTGTGGGCAAAGGGCAGTGCCGCCCCTCGCTGCGCTGCTCTGGACCTCAGGCTTTGTGAGCCGATCGTTTAAAAAAAAAAATAATGTTTTTTTAATAATTTTGTTGCCTTGGAAGCCCGTGTGGAGGTGTCAGGCAGGCTGCTGGTCTGGCCCCCTCAGCTGCCGCTCAGCTGACTCCGCCGCAAACTAATTGTATTTATTCCCAAGCTCTGTTTACCTGGGACCCGGTTGGTGTGGTCCGAAGCCATCCCGGCAAAGCCTTACTAATCGGCACCTACCAGCACCTTGGCGCTGCCGCCACCGCCCTTCTGCCCTTCTTCGCCCGATGTGGTCCCTGGCGGACCTGCAAAATGGCAGGTTTGTCCTTTTCGAAGATGGGTCGCTCCCCGTGCCCGCCACCTTAATGCTGCCTTTCTCTTTCTGCCGAAACAAGCTCCTCCGGTGCCATTTTTAAAACAGGAGGGGTTGTTTCGTGCGGGGTCGCTCGCCTTTTCCTGCAAATGATGAGGAAACAATAGCACTGGGGTATGGTGTACACGGCAGAGGGACAGGCCAATTATAAAATGGGCTCAGTGGCAGTTGTAACGGGAGAAGAAAATCCTGTGGGTAGTTGTTAGTGTGTCAGATTGCTTTTTAAACTTGCAGTGGGTGAAAACCGCCTTGATTCTCCTAATTACGTACAACAGCGCAATGGTTTGGGAAAGGATGAGTGTTTCCACCTTGTTTATAGTTGAACAGAAATATAGGTAATGTATAATAATGGTACCTTTAAAAGTGTTGTCTGGGTATATAACTTTGGACCTTACCTTTCAGTCCTTTGGTTGAGAAATAAAAGTTGAATATCCTCTTACTGGAGAAGAGGCGGCAGTGAGCTCAAACTGTCACACACAGGGGGTATACTTTACAGTTTAAGTTGCTGTATGGAGCCTATATCTTTGGAGTATAATGGAGTCTTGCTTAATTCTGCCATTGGTTGCAGGGGAGGGAGAGAGGGAGGCAACCATTAAGTAAATGGTCATGCTTTGGGTGAGGCTGCCTCTCGTCTTCAGCCTTTCCAGTGTTCGCCCCTATCTTCCTTCTGCATATTATGGTATGGTGTGTTTTTTACCATGTTTTGATTTTACGTTTTGCCTTTTTTTCTTTCTAAAACCAACAGTTTTTGCCAGAGTTCGAGAAGTTTATTTGTTGTGTTGTTTCATGTTGAAAACTCCACTGAGAAAGTGATAAAACTACAGAGGAAACACTTGGGGGAAAAAAATTGTTTTGAACTAGTGAGAGAAGGGGTTTTAGTGGAAAATTCTTTAAGGTATTTGCATCTTCCTTGTATTTTTTTGTTGTGAGTTTTGTTTTCAGAGCAACAACTGTCTGCCGCGCTTGCAACTGGCAGAGCATAAGCCTCCCTTTCCTTCCCTTCTTTCTGCTGTACCGAGCCCTGACGAGATACCCAGCCTTAAAAACTTGAGTTATCCTAAGTCGGCTCCAAAGCTGCAGCTGCTTATCTGGGGCAGGACGGGGTTTTTGTGTGCTAAAGGGTAAGTTGCTGCTGCTGCTGCTTTCTCTCGAGCAGGGCTTCATGGAGGAGCAGTTCCTCTTTGAAGGCCAAAGCTGCCATGTTCAGACCCTCTTGCTGCGGCCCAAGGACTATGCCAGGGCTACAGAAGCATCTAGGGTGCAGTGGTGTAGCTAGGAAAAGGTGATTTGAAAGTCCTCCAAGCCTTGCAGATGACAGTTTGTGCAGATCTTCTAGAAGGCAGAGAATTGGATTAGAAGGGTCAGAGAAATGGCATCAGTTTGTGTCAACTTTTATAGCCAAAGCCTGTGTTTGTCTCGAACCACCCCCCCTAACCTTTCTGTTTGTTTTTTTCCTGCACCCTAAGGCAGGGATCTCTTCGGTTTGGATTGAGTTTGTGATTGTTGAGCGATGAGCCATGGGAGTGGTATCATTAGATGCTTGTTAGCTTGAACGTTATTTCCAGACACATGCTTTTACAGAAGTGCCTGTTTTCTAATGTGCTCTTTTTTTTTTCCTGGTTGAATATTGGAATTGCCGAGTCCATGATCTTGGCACTCAAATGAGAGAAGGGCAAAGAAAAAAAAAAAAGACATGAACGTCCAGATTTGAAGAATGTTGTTGACCTGGTATAGCCTGATGTTTCAGTGTTGCTGCAAACTCACGCTCCAGTGGTGCGTGCTGCTCTTGGGATGCTTCTGTGTTTATATATAAAAAGTAATACATGAGGTGTAGAAGTGTAACCTTTTCTCTCTTCTCAGCACAGCTGTGCTCGGGGAGGGGACTAGAGGAGGACTGTGTTGGGTGAGCTGATAGAAAAGACTTTGTATGAAAAACGCGGGATTTCCCTCTCTATTAGAAGAAAAGCTTTGATCTCCAAACCAGCTTTCACTTCTTGCAGAGTTTCTCAGCTTTGGCTGGCAGATCTTGTTGTTTTCACTGACAGTCTCGGTAACTTGCTGGAGTTCTGTTGGGTGTGCGAGGAGCAGCAAGGACTTTCCCCCGCCGGAGTGATTCAGCACAGGAGTGGCAGGAAGGTGGAGTTCACCTTTCCAGCCGTGGTTACAGTCCCTTCGGTAAAATGCTGAAAACTTTGCTACCCTGAGCCAGTGATTTACTGTGCTTATCCTTTTAATGCCACTGATGTGCTTTGGAGATTATTTGCTTCCTTAAATCTTACTTAAATGTTGCTTTCTTAAATCTTACTTAAATGTTCCTTTGCAGATAAAGTAGTTGACAGAGACTACACCTAACTGAAATGTGAAGTCTCTTGCTTATCAAAAGTCTGCAGCAGCCCTGTGAGAAGCTCTAGACATTCTCAACTCTCCTGACCTGAAGAGGCTAATCTGTGTAGGGGTAGAAAAGGTTTATTCTTCACTACGGGCCTGTCCTGCGGCAAAGCTTCCCACTGTGCCAGCCTTTTGTGCTGAAAGGATCCCATTAGATAGGGACTGAAGTCGATGCATTCTTACCTTGATGTGCTTTAGGCCTTAACTACCTGCCAGCTCTCTTTAGTGATGAATCAGATGGCTAGAGCTCAGGTCATTTGTTTGTCTTTAAAGAGATCAGTCATCTTGGGTCAGGTGTGACTTTGTCCTAAGTGCAGGTATGAATGTGAAAATTATAGCCATTTTGTTAGCCTGGAAAGAACCTCTGATTCTTCAGCTTGCATGCAAACATTACTTCTTTCTGTGCTGGGGGAAAAATCTTATGGTTAAGATAGCGTGCTAGGAATGGGCATACCAAATACATAGGTTGGAAACTGTGGGAAAGGGTTGGTTTTGGATGGATTGGATGTCACTTGTCTGCTTCTATGATTAGACATTTCAGTCTATTTCTAGAACACCCTATATTTAACTCATCCCCAGCATTTCTGTGTGAATATATTTCATTTTGAGGGGGATGTTTTGTGCTTCTGGAATGGTTGCTGTTGGCGTACTAACGGCCTCACCGCTCCCACTGCACCCTCCTTCCTCCATTGCCCCACTCGCCTCCTTGTGTGGTGGAGGCTTGACTTCTTAACTGCGCTCAGTCCTCCCACGTGACGACATTCTGGGGTTCAGAATTAGAGGAAAGGGGTGTGCTTGGTTGATTCAAATGGTTGTCTGCCATTAGGAGGGGAAAAAAAGAAGTGTTGGTCATACGTTGTGGCTGCGTGTGCTGTTTTGTCGGGCTGTGTGCTCCTCTAGAGTTACTAGTGTCGTTCGGGGGCATCTTTTGGCAAAGTTGATAAAGCTCTGAGGGGTTAGGAGAAAGCTACCTTGCTTTTACGAGCTTTGTATCAAGTCTCTTCTGCTGTTCTCCAGTTCCTGGCTATCTGGGTCTTTGTTCAGTTTTATATTGCAGCGAGGGGAAGAAGCAGCAGAGCGGGATTGTGAAACTACGGTTACAGCTTGTGATACCTTGGGCTGACCACTGTCAGAAAATTAATGTTTAACTCGCTCTTCCAACCAGACTCAATTTCAAGTTAAAAGCAAGTTGACAAAAATACTGTTAGTTTTCTCCTTTTTGTGCATGCTGCATGTGCTGCACTAGATCATTTTGGAGCTAAGAAGAATAGTTTCCCAAGGATGTGATGGCATGGTTTGTTTTTAGAGGAGGCTGTCTTTCTGACCAGAAGATGACCCTCTTAAGAAGACCTTTCATTAAATCCGTATCTTGAAGGCACCAGGGTTTGCCCGTTGTCTGTTGAAAGCAGAACTCATCCTGATGTTGTCCTTGGGATGGGGGTTACACTTTCCACTCCTGCTCTCTTGGTATGTTTGCTGTTTTGAGCTGTTATTTTTCCCCCTCTCCAGAACCTCTCTAAGCTATTTACTTGCTGTGGCTAATCAAGCTTTTTGACGGTGCCTGTAAATTAAGCATGTGAATGTGAGAGTATTAGCTACCAAAAACTAATTACGAAGTTTACATGCCCTGGAGTGCAAAGGGTCTCAAACCTGCTCAGAGTGCAAGAATTGACTTCCCCAGCTCCTGGTGCCTCTGAACCAGGTTGTCAAGAGCTCTGTGAGCCCAGCAAAGGGCCTCAAGGTGCCCTTGGTGTTGGGTTTTTTTTTGTTGTTATTTTTGTTTGCTTGTTTGTTTGCTTTTCAAAAAAAACCAACTTTTGTTTATTTCAAAAAAAGAAAAGAAGGAACTGTAGTGAGGAAGTGTCTTCTCGGGGGCTTTTTTCCTGTACAAAGGTGGTTTAGGCGTATGAATGAAAATGAAACTTTCTGTGTTGAGAAACAGTCTGGAGTTTGAGTGCTAGGGGTGCCTTGCGGTGGTTTTAAAAATACTGGCCCTTTTCTATTTGGAAAAAATATATTTCTTGTAGTATCAGCTAGAGTCAACAAAGAAATAAGTTTCTTTTGAAGCAGCTAAGTGGAATAGAATTTTAGTTTGTCTGATAGCCATTAATTTAGACCATTTGCAACTGGGCTCTGGTGGGATTTCTTAAGAAGAAAACAAGAAGAATTAGTTACCATTGCTAGACTACTCTCCTAAATGTACACTTCGGGAAGATATATGTCTAATTATACAACATTCAACCATTTGATTTTATAAAAATCTAACTGTCTTTTCACACAGTCCTGTATTAAATGTTATTTCAGTGGCAGTGGACTAGAAATGATTCTCAACAGTAAGAAATGTCAGGAAACTTTTGCCAAACTACAAGATAAGGGCTTGGTCTTGCAAATGTTTTGTTTAAAAATAATAGGGACATTTGATGAAAAGGTTTAATACTTTTGAAGCCACGTAGTTAGAAAGGGTAGGTGTTGTGTCTGGATCCCAATATTCCTAATGCTTAAAGCTTCTTTTACTGTGTTCAGGTGGAGCTAAGAAGCATTTTGTTAATTTGAACTGCCAGGCTTTGTAAGCAAAAGAGCCGTCATGACATTTTATTGATAGGCTGAGTTTTAAAATCTGTGTATTTGAGGGGATAGACGGTAGCAGTTGTTAGTTAGAGAGAGCTCGTTGGATAAAATAGCCGCTGCCCCGAGAGAGGAGATGCAGAGTCACTGATCCATACGGGCTCCACAGATGCAGCATGTCTGCAATAAGAAAAAAAAAAATTAAATCAGTGGGAAGTTTTGTGGGTTCACTTTTGCTGCCTTACATGAGAATGTCTAGATGGGGTGAAACTAGGAAAAAGTAGACTGTGCGGAGAAAGCAGCTTCCTGACGGAGGCTGCCTTGAAAGAGCCTGCTATGCCGTCTGGCATGAGCAAGCCTGGAACTTACTGACTAGATTGGAGAAGGTTGCTCGTGTCTCTGGCACCTCCACGCACCGTGTGCTGATCCAGCTTATCTGCAGACTGGAGGTGCTTCAGCCTCACCCCTGTCACTCGTTTTCACTGGAGAAGGCTGGGTGCATAACCACCCTGCTGAACCCACGCAACAATGGTGTACCTGGACAGGCCCTGAAGCACCCGAGAGAGGTTTGGAAGTTTTACTCCAGTAATGACCTGTCCTGGAGGCGTTGGGTTGTAAATCCTTTTAAGGCTCATTTAACTCATTTAGCATCTGCCCAGCCCCTAAGCTTGCCCTTAGGTTCTTGCCTCAGCAGTAACCTGAACTAGTTGAGCTGAAGTTGTGATTTAAACTCTAGAGGTATGGTTTTGGTGAGTGTACGAACTTGCAGCAGTCTGATTTAGTTTAAAGTGTGCCCTTAGTGAAACAGAGGTGGGCATGATCGTTCTGAGATGTTTCCATGGCAGGAGTGCTCATCCAGCTGCTTCAGTGCTGCTTGAAGGGTGGCACCCTCATTTTTGCTAGCTGACAGTGTAGGGTTGTTTTTTTTCTGGGGTTTTATTGCCCTCCCCTCCCATCTGCAATCCCAACTGTTTGTGTGAGCAACCCCTTATCTGGTTCAACTGAGACGAGCCAAGTTGGCAAGTCAGGTGTCGGTGCCATGGGAAGTTGCTGGGCTGGCTGACTGAACCAGGGTAGGGATTGATTTCAGACTGGTGGAGCTGGGGAGTTTGTAAGAGATGAAGCTGAAAAAGAAGGGGGAGGACTAAGTAGGATGTTTGTCCTTGGAAGAGGACCATTGTGCATGGCCGAAACGTCAGCAAAATAATAATAATTACGACGTTTAATGTTCTTTATGTTTTACATCTAAACTCTCTTGTTTTCCCAATGAGTTGTCTGAGCCATCACAGCTAGATCCTTCTGATCGAGAGGAAGAGTGTGTTGACTAATAAATTAGGCTTTACCCAAAAGTATGTAGAGGCATAAGTCTTGATAGTATAAAATGGAAGGAAAAGGATGTTCCTTGTTGGCTGGGGAACTTGAGCAAATAAAAGCTTTTAGTGGAGGGAGGGGAGAAGGTTGGGCTTTTTTGTTCTTTTCCCTTCTGGGAGAAGAGGGGGGAGGAAGCACAGGGATGAGAACAGCACTGCTGTGGCTTTCTGAAATAATACTTTTGGTTTCTTGCTTTGTTCAAAATATTCTAGTTATTCCTGTCTGCTAAATCAGGTTATTGAAATGAAATGATCACCTTTGCTCCGAGCCTGGAACAATACAGGGGGTAAGCAGGTGTTTGGGAAGATTAAACCTCTTACCTCAGCTAGAAAATGTTCAGAATAGAGCTGAAGCTCTAAGGATGCCATGTTCTTGCTGAGGCTAAAAATGTAAGAATGAGGAAGAATTTAAGAAGTTGATTATGGTCAGTTGCCAAGAGCATTGCCGTGATAAATGATTAACTCATTGCACTGTACTGCCTCGTAGTGCAAACAGAATAGCTGGTTATTGTGCTCTGCTTGGTAAGTCAACACTGTAAAAAATTCCTTGGTTATCTGGGAAATGTCTTCTTTGGGGTGTTTGTTAAAGGGACGCAGTAGGATTAAAAATCATGTTTCCCCTCTGTCGCAGCTGGTTGCAAAAAACCAGCAATATGGGGAGGTGCTCGCTTTCTTGCTGTGCGGGGAGCCCAGGCAGCGGGTGCCCATCAGCTCGGTTTTGCTTTTGCTCCGCTCTCTGGGTGGCTCTTCAGCCCCAAACCTGCCCCAGAACTGCACCGGGGAGCAAGGCAGCAGAGAGGTGAGACAAGTTGACTCATAGCCGTCCTGTGAGGAAAGCAGTTCTCTGGAGCTCCCTCCTCCCCTGTTAGCTGTAAGCCAGGGGGGGGGAGGCACGCAGGGGGCAGGCGGGTGCCTGGCTGATGCCACGCCGTAGCAGCAGCCATCATTCAATTTGTGTAAGAACTGAGGCATCCTGATTTTTAGTTTTGGTTTTATAAGCATAAATACCTTTACCCTTCTGTTCTTGCTTAAAATACACAGAACTTTGAAAACTTAGACCATCTTAAGGTGCCTCAAAAGCATTTCTAAAAGAGCACCCCACCCTTTATTCTAGCCCTATGCTTGTGTTGCATTAATTTTGTGGCTAATTTTGTGGCTATTATATGCTTGTAAATGTAACTTTTTTTGGTGTTATAATTAGAGCTAGTACAATAGTAATGCACCCCAAAACCAAAAATGCACGCAAGATTTTTGAAATGTTTGCTGTAATAAAACCTGTAGTTCATTAGCAGGACACAGATGAAGTTTCAGGGTTAAAAAGAATATCCAGCCTGAGAGTAAACCGTTTCTGGATCAGTGTCAGTATCTGCCACCCCAGTTTTCTTAGGAAAACATTGAATCCTGCCAGTACATGTTGCAAGATATGACCAACGTGACTTACAAACTAAGAAGCGAATCTACAAAATGCTGTTGGCTACATAGTATTGTTGGAATCTGAGATGGAAAATACTTTTTTTTTTTTCCCCCAGTTCTCTTCTAAGTCCTTTTGCCAATCCAGCAGAATTTGGTAAGGCTCGACTCTGGCTGCGAGGCTTTTTTGTTCAGAAAAGCTTTCGAGCAACCATTGCTGTCTTTTTTTTTTTTCCCATTTGTTGGCTGCTGGGGGTTACTTGAGGAGCTGTCAAGTGCGGGACTGGTGTCTTGAGTGGACCTCAGAAACGCTGCAGAGGCAAGGTCCTGCTAAAACTTCATCCACTGGCTTTGCGTTAGTGTCTGATCCGTCCTGGTTTAGGGCTTTTCTTCTGACTTTCAAGACATGAAGGAGTCAAGTGACCAGTGACACGGAGGGACATAGTCTTGTCCATTGAAGCACTGGACAGTTGCGGCTCTCTGGGAGGGCCTGGATGGTCACAGAGCTCAGATGGGAGCACGTGAAAGCTGGGGGCAAAGCATGCTCTGTTGGAGGAGCCTAGCTACAGAACAGGTTTCTAGTTAAATAGAAGTGAGGAGAATTTGGAGACCGGTCATTTTCAGGGACTTGCAGATCCCTGACTTTGAGATGGGTGTTCTACTAACAGTGCCAGTCATCATGTGAAGGCATTTTTATTCCCAGCTGTTCCTGGATGGGGATGGAGAGCACCTTAGGATGGAAGGGCATGTTAGGATGGCGACCCTTGGTTCCATAATAAAGGGTAAAATGTGGCAGAAACTCCATGAAATCCAATGAAGGCTTTTTTACTACTTTTAAGTTTATGCAGAAAATGTTCCTAGACTAGAGCAGTAGATGACAGTCTTAAATCTACTAGATATCTACTGGTTGATACATTTTCCAACTTGATTCCATGAGTTGACACTTCTGTTGTTTTAGTTGGCAGTCCTGCAGACACAGCACAAAATTGGGTTTCCTCAGTTTTATACCACCAGTTGGCCACAAGTGGAGGAAGGGTATGAGGCCATCTTAATAGTTTGTCATCCTACCTGGAAGTGCAGTTTTTAGGCTGGCTGAGAGAGGATGTTTTCTGACGGGTGACGTTGAGGAATGATTTAAGACTGAGCAGAAGACTGCTTAGAAGAGGGGCTGAGTGGAGCCTGTAGCTTTGCATATAGGTACTGTAGAAATTCACAGCTGTGCTGGAGTTTCTGCTTTTCACTGAAGTTTTGCTTTGTCTAGCAGTTGATCCTTTGCTTACTTAAGCTATATTAATTCTTGTGCGTATCCTGTTGGTGCTCAGTGCTTCCTCAGCACTTCAGCTTTGTGGCAGACCTAACAGGTGTTACTCTAGGTATTAGTGGTAGAAAAGCCCCGTAGGTCATCTATCTTGTCCCCTTCTCTAGGAGGGGATGGTCCCATTAACTAGACGTGATGGTTTCATTTTTGAAGATTTCTGCCTGTTTGCTTCTTCATCTGTGAAGTCAGGTAGCTTGGTTTCTCAGTGGTGTGGAAGAAAACCATACTCTAAACCCTCCAGAGATAGCTTGCATGCTCTCCTGGGCCGTGCCAAACGAGAACATGCCACCAGCATTCCATGCCCTGCTTCGGTGGCCTTCTGGGACCACATTTCAAGAGGCTTGACCTCATTGCTTTCCACCCATCCAGCGGGCTGGCTTTCTGTGCGTGGGTTTAACTTTATTGAATTTTTTCCTGTTGATTTTTATTTATTTATTTATTTTTAAGTTAGCACAGAGTTTCTCCCCCTCGTGGGAGGCCGTAGCCCTGAGGGTGGGGGACACGACACACGTGGCTGTGCTGGCAGGAAACGCTCGTCGCTGGGTGCTGGTATCTTCGGCTGGGCTTCCTGTCAGTTAAACCACGAGCTGGGGAGCAGATGCACCCAGAGATGACAACTCTGCCGTCTGCCCTGGGCAGCCATTGAGTAACAAACTGTCTTCTCAAGAGCATACTCCTGCCCGTCTGCTTTTGACATTGTTATCTGTCCCAGAGCCTTATTTGGATACCTGAGAGTAAAGATCAGAATTGAATTAGTTCAAGAGAAAGCAGTACAGGAACTTGTGAAGCACGAACTGTAAAAGAGTAGCTGTGGGAGTTATCCTAATGCAGCGAGAGCTGGGGTCTGGTGTTTCTTTTTCCACTGCTGCCAGCGTAGGAGTTCTTAAATGCACATGAAAAACGGTCAGATTTGGGCGTGAAGTCACGCAATTTCACTAATAATTTTCTGGGCGGGCAATTGCCTCATTACTTGACGTGGTGAGTTTTATTGTAAGATTCTGTGATCTATGGAGTGATTTTTTTTTTATATATATATTTATATATATATACATAGTTACTTTTTAAAAAATTATTGTATTTTCTTTGAATTTCCATCCCGTTGGGGATCTGTGTGTTTCTGGGGCAACGCTGGCTTTCAGTTAAGCAACTTGTTACGAGTGCACAGAAAAAGCACATAAAACCTTCTACTCTAAAAGATGCAGTGGTTTATAAGTAGGTCTCATGATTTGTGAAGCTGTGTGTGTTATTACAACATAGGTATTTTATTGAAGCTGGAACTCTAATAATACCTTCCCCAGCATCAGATTTTAGAGAACCGAGTACTCTGCGCATCAAAATTAGGTTAGAACTGAAACTGTGTGGATTCATTTCAGCCTTTTTGCCTGATCTGATGCCTTTTCATTTCTTCCTCACGTGGCAGCATAACTGCCAGAATATTGGATTTTTTTGCTTTAAACTGTTTATTTATTGACTAACTAGCGTTGAGCAGAGGCGTCTTTGCCGTGTGATAAAATGTTCCTGTACTTCATGGTCTTTAAAAGAGAGGCCTTCAGTCTGAAGGGCACATCCTCTGGGTGGGGAAGAGTGGAAAGGTTGTAGAGGCAATGGATTGGATGTGTAAGGGGGTTGGGTTTTCTTTTTCTTTGTTTCTTGGGATTTTCTTCTCCTGACTCCTTGTGGGTTATGGAGCACGGTGCACTGCATCCTGCACGAAAGGTGGGGTGGAGATGTCCTGTGCTTGGCAGAAGAGTTGCTCTCACAGCGGCAAGCACCACTCGTATCTCTTGAAGATACCTTGACCTCCAGGGAGCAGCTCCTGGTCTCCCCTGGGTTTCTGCAGGGCCAGGAGCTGGCACCACAAGGGCAAAACTCTGTATTTTACCTTTGTGAAAGGCATCAGCTCTCACGTTTCTAACATAGCTGCACTAGAAGCCTTTCACAGTGACAGGGTGCTTCTGCTGACCTTTTTTCCTTTCAGTTTTAAGGATGGTTTTTTTTAGTACTGTCTTGTTTGAGAGAGGAAAGGTACAAATGGGGCACAACACTTTGGGGGGAAGACGTAGTAAAACCTCCATGAAACTGTTCTGGAACCCTCTGGAGCCTTGAAAAAAGGCTCAGTATAGTTTCCTTTTCCCTACACACCCATGATTCTGCTAATTTATTGTATCTGTGATCACAGCAAACAACTGAGACTTCACACAAGTAGATGAAATGAGAGGCAACAGAAAAGACAAAGAAAGGAAGCTGGAGGATAAGTGAAGGGATGGATTAGAAGCTATGTAAAACAACCTCTCCCTGCATTGCCTTGTTTACGGTACTGGTTAATCTTCCACTTTAATCTCAGTTTTCCCTTGCTTTTTGTTTTCTTTTTGGCTCCTAACTGTGTACAAGTTGAATGTCATGCTGGGGGAGGAAAGCATAGGGTCGAGGTGATAGAATGATTTTTATCTCTGGTTTCTGTGATAATTTGCCAGTTTTCATGAAGGAGCAGATATCTGCTGAGGAGCTTCTTGTGTGATGAGGCCATTGTGCTGTGAGACTGGACTGCGTGCTTCAGGCACACTGTATGCTTGTTTTCCTAGAGACCTAAGTGAAAATGGGCAGAGGGCTGGAACATCTCTCTTGTGAAAACAGGCTGAGTTGGGGTTGTTCAGCCTGGAGAAGAGAGACCTTTCAATATATAGATGGGGCTTATAAGAGAGATCGAAAAGACGTTTTTCCAAGGCCTTTAGTGACAGGAGAAGGGACCGTGGTTTTAAACTGAAAGATGGGAGATTTAGATTGGACGTAAGGAAGAAATTATTTCCTGTGAGCGTGGTGAGGCACTGGAACAGGTTACCCGAGAAATGGATGGCCCATCCCTGGAAGTGTTCAAGGACAGGCTGGATGGGGCTTTGAGCAGCCTGGCCTAGTGAAAGATGTCTCTGCCCATGGGAAGGTGGGTTGGACTGGATGATCTTTGAAGGTCACTTCCAACCCAATCTGTTCTATGGTTCTATGAATTGAGGCTGGGTTCAACTCTTGATAATTTAGGCAACTCAGCTAAGTGACTTAAGGAGGGGCATCTCCAAGAGATGCAGTCCAGTTTTCCTCCCATTGATTGTAAGGAAAACACTGAGCAACCAAAGTCACAGAATCACAGAATGTCAGGGATTGGAAGGGACCTTAAAAGATCATCTAGTCCAATCCCCCTGCCAGAGCAGGAACACCTAGAGCACATCACAGAGGAACATGTCCAGGTGAGTTTTGAATGTCTCCAGAGAATGAGACTCCACAACCTCCCTGGGCAGCCCCTTCCAGTGTTCAGTCACCCTCACTGTGAAGAAGTTTTTCCTCATATTCAAGTGGAACCTCCTATGTTCCAGCTTGCACCCATTGCCCCTTGTCCTATCATTGGATGTCACCGAGAAAAGCCTGGCTCCTTCCTCCTGACACTTACCCTTTACATATTTATAAACATTAATAAGGTCCCCCCTCAGCCTCCTCTTCTCCAAGCTAAAGAGACCCAGCTCCCTCAGTCTTTCCTCATATGGGAGATGCTCCACTCCCTTATTCATCTTGGTAGCCCTGCCCTGGGCTCTCTCAAGCAGTTCCCTGTCCCTCTTGAATTGAGGGGCCCAGAACTGGACACAATAATCCTTTCTTAAGTCCTTTCTTATGGAGGTGTCTGAAGTTCTAAGAATCAATTTGAATTTAGAGGACTTAATTGTCAGGAAGAGTCCTACTTTTGTAGGTCAAAGGCCAAAAACCTGTCATAGAAGGAAATTGTTTCCGGATGGTAGAAGCTGTGTGGCTGCTCAGCCCTTCTTCTGTGTGTGACACCATCAGGGTTTCTATTTTGGGAGGCATGGCTGGACGTGTGCAACAGCCCTGTTGGACGAGACCTGAGAGTGGGCAAATGCACAGGTGCACATTTGCCTGCTTGAATAAGGGCATGGGATGTGGTGGTGCCTTTGCCTTTGAATCCTACATAGCAAGAGTGGTCACCTCCTGAGCCAACAAGCTGCATATCAAAATCGTTACAAGCCTGGGTTCCATGATATAAGGATATGGGGCAACGAAGCTGGTGAAGGGCCTGGAGCATAAATCTTATGAGGAACGATTGAGGGAGCTGGGACTGTTTAGTTTGCAGAAGAGGAGGCTGAGGGGAGGGAGACCTCATAACTCTTTACAACTGCTTGCAAGGACATTGTAGAGAGGTTGGTGCTGGTCTCTTTGCATGGGCAATTAGCAATAGAATGAGATGAAATGGCTGCAAGCTGCAGCAGGGTAGGTTTAGGTTGGACATTAGGAAAGAATTCCTCACAGAAAGAGTGGTCAGGCACTGGAATGGGCTGCCCAGGGAGGTGGTGGAGTCACCATTATCCCTGAATGTGTTTAAGAGTTGATTAGATGTGGTGTTGAGGGATCTGGTTTAGGGGAGAACTTTGTAGAGTAGGGCTGATGGTTGGACTCGATGATCCCAAGGGTCTTTTCCGACTTAAATGATTCTATGATTATTTGTTCTAAAGAGCCAAGGGGAGGCAGAAAGAAGTCTCCAGGCTCGTGAGCTGGTGAGTGTGGTGAGGTTGCGCTCATTTCAGGTGCAGGATGAGATCAAATTGGGCACACAGCTCAGCCCAAGGTGACCGGGGGCTTTTGTGTTTTCCCCAGGTGATTTGGTTCCTCCCCCAGCCCTGCTGCCTTGCTTCCACCTGCAGCTGGGGAGTTAGGTTGGCTTGTGGAGCTCATCAGTAGGGGCTGTGGCTGGATGGCCCAGAGACGTGCACAGCAGCCACCTCTGATGCTGGATTTAGTTCTGCAAAAGACACAGGAACTTGAATGATGAAATGAGGAAGAGGTGAGGCTTGAGTTTCTTACACCTGCTTTGTAGGGGCTCTGAAACTTTCCAGAGCACCCTGATATTGTAGCCCTTTTCATGTAGCACTCATAAATTCTGTGTCTAGTTCCTTAGCAGTGGATTCCTCTGTCTCCCAGGAGCAGGTGCGTGCTCATATGAGAGTGACTTTGGCTTCGGAGCGAACAGTTCCCCAGACATTACGAAATGTGAAATACTGGCCTGCCCAGACGTTGCCTTCCCTGGAGGGACCTTTGCAGACCCCACTCCTCTTCCACATCACTCTTCAGAGAAATCTTTTTGCTTTTTTTCATATTAATCTTCTTGGTCTTTAATTTGTGTTTCATCATTGCTTGAAACCCCACGGTGGGAATTGTTAGTCCAGCAACAAGTCAGAAGGTAATTTATATTCTCTTAGTAGCCAAGTTCACTAGTTTGAAATTCCCCAGGCAAATAGTCTCCATTCTTAATCCCACCCTATGCAAATACTTGAGAACATAGAATTCAAGCCACGCTGATCTGTAAGAAGAAAAATGTACAAATGGCATGGGAATATTAGTTTTGTCTTATCCTACATAACTGCGAGTTACTGTATTTATTACTGTAATTATGCTAGGCGTCATGAAGCACACACATTGTCAGAATAATCTGAGTGAATACACTGCAGTTTAGAGTGCATTAAATTTGGCAGCTTAAAAAGTATCACTTAACTTTTAATTATGGCTTGAGTGAATATTCTTCTCCACTGTAGCTGTGTAAGCAGTCTGTCTCCCCTTGCAGAGGTTTAACAGCATGATTTTAGGTGCAGTATTCTCTGTTTGGTTCTTTTCTTAAAATAAAATTAAAAATAAAAGACTTATTTCTGCAGACATTTAAGTGAATCAGATCTGTCACGTGTTATGTCCTGGATAGATGTTCAATACATCAGAAATGCCTGTACTCTTCGTACTGTTAATGCTCCTCCTCCAGTTCAGGCAGCCTTCAGCACCTCATTGATTTAACCCAGCTTTTGAGTTAAATGGGGAATTTGGCTTTTGGGGAAGGGTAATACAAGTAGGTGAAGCACATCATTTTGAGAAAGGCAGCTTGTCAGTTGAGGAGATGACCACTCTTGCTATGCAGCTGTTAAAGGCAAAGTTACCACAGTAGTCCACGTTCTCGTACTTGAGGGTACCAGTGGATGAAAAGCTGGGCATGAACCAGCAAGGTGTGCTCACAACCCAGAAAGCCAGCTGTGTCCTGGGTTGTATCAAAAGCAGCATGGCCAGCAGGTCCAGGGAGGTGATTGTGCCCCTCTACTCTGCTCTGGTGAGACCCCACCTGGAGTGCTTTGTCCAGCTTTGGCGTCCTCAACCCAAGAAGGGCATGGGCCTGTTGGAACAGGTCCAGCGGAGATCCATGAAGATGATCAAAGGGAGCACCTCTCTTATGAAGAGAGGCTGAGAGAGCTGAGGTTGTTCAGCCCGGAGAAGAGATGGCTTCGGGGAGGTTGTATTGTGTCTCCTAAACGGGGCTCATAGGAAAGCTAGAGACAAGCTCTTTAGCAGGGCCTGTTATGACAGGACAAGGGGCAATGGTTTTAAATGGAAAGAGTGGAAATTTAGATCAGATATTAGGAAGAAAGTCCTTACTGTGAGGGTGATGAAACACTGGAACAGGTTGCCCAGAGAGGCTGGTGGGTGCCCCATCCCTGGAAACATTCAAGGTCAGGTTGTACAGGGCTCTGAGCAACCTGATCTAGTTGAAGGTGTTCCTGCCCAAGGCAGGGGGGTTGGACTAGATGATTTTTAAAGGTCTCTTCCACCCCAACCATTCTGTGATTCTGTGAAAACAGCACAGCCAGTTCAGTGAACATCTGACTTGGTCAACACCTAGAACCTGGGTGTAGATTAATGCATTTTGAAAAGCTGGCTGAAATGGGACAAACTTAGCCAAGAGGGAAACAAAAAAACAAGCATTTGCCTCTCAAAACAATTTTTATATCAAGTGAGTTAATGCTGGTGATGCTAATAGGAGGAAGAAAGGAAAGGTAATGACAAAGGTTGGGGATGAAAAATCCCAAACCTACAGTCTCTCTGCAGGGATGAAGTTGTCATTTCGGGAAGGTTTAGAGACGAGACAGTTCTGTTCCTTTTGCTGGGTACAGCGGAGGAGGTGTAGTCAGTGTGGCCATTAGACGAGATTATTTGGATAGCCTGCTCCACACCCCTAAGTAAGTAGCTGTCTAGTAAGAGGGGGGTTTGTGTACCACACACGTTACAGCGAGAGCCCAGGGTTTGGTGTTTGGCTTCTTTTTCTTCCTTTTTTTTTTTTTTTTTAAACTTTGTTTTGTTTTTTGAAGTCCCTCTGCCTATATATTGCTCACTTTTACTAACCAAGGCCATGTCCCTCCCTCCTTGTTCTTTGTGTGTCTGTCTGTGTTGGTGCTTTTGTAAAGTTGTTTCCACTCTCAAGTTCAGTTTTGAAGGAATGTTTTTGAGGGTATTCCTTGAGTTGAGAGCAAACTGGTTGGCGAGTGACTTCGCTCCCTTTCCTGCCTGCCACAGGAGAGCTCACTGACCGTGTTTACTTGAGCATATCTGGAGTATTTTGTTGCTTCTTGCCTTTCTCCGTGGTGAGCTGTGAGCAGGAGCGCCGGTATGAATTACCCATGCAGAAAGCACATGCCCGTTCAGAGCTGTGACAACTTGTGCCGAGGGAAAACGTACAGTTACAGCCTTCTATCCTCAATGAGCCTTCGCCTTTCTGCCCGTGAGTTTGACAGCTTAGATCCCTCATTCTAGTGCTTTCAATACATTGAAAGATTATTTCTTTTGTTAGGCCTGTAGATGATACGTGAGTTGCAGCTACAGTGATCTGTAAAATATGATAAGCTGGAAATCAGGCAGAAGAGTTGCTTTCAGAAAGGAGTAACAAATCCCACGCCTTCATTTGGGAGGCTGTTCAGAAGGTGTGGAGTTTGTTTTGGTGTCCCATTTAGGAGAAGGAGACTGTCATGGCCTACATGAGTTCTGTTTACGTGAACGCTCTGAGCGAAAGGTCCTGATTGAGCCAAAAATAAAGTTCAACGCACTCAGGCTAAAAAGGCCTGGTTACGTTAGAGAAGACAAACAGTTGGGGAACAAAAAATCCCCCCAGACTTGTCAGTCCTGTAGATTAGTGGGAGGGTGCTCCTGAAGTCTGACTGACATCTCTGACGTCCCTGTGTGCAACTGTTCCTTATCAGCCTGCCCGACTGCAGGTACGGTTTCGTACTTTGCATCTCTTCTTATATGACCTTGCATTCCTGTTTCTACAGGCTTTGTTGAACCAGGTACTTCTGCTTGTGAAATGTTAAGAGGTGTTGGCACTCACTCTTGGGTTGGGATTTTTTGTTGCTTTTTGGGTTTGGTTTTTTGTTTTTGTTTTTGTTTTTTTAAATCTGTGTGAAAGCTTAGTGTAAACATCAGCTTTGGGATTTTGACAAAGTAGGAGATTTGTCTTAATTTTTCTGACAGATTTGCTGACAGAGATTTGTCTCTCCCGTCCCAACCTCATAAATAGCTCCCTGACTGTGCTAATAGTATTGGACTCTTCAAGCTCTTAAAGTAAAAAATTGACAAATAGTACTTGTCTTAGTACCCTCATCAGACTATTTCAGAAAGAACTTACAAGAAGGAATCTCTGTGCTTGTGGCTGTGAATGGGTGACAAAGTGGACCCTTGGGGCTGTATAAGGAAGGTGTGGGTAGGGGCAGCCCACGGGGGCTGTGCTGTGTCTCATAGGGCTACCAAGATGATGAAGGGAGTGGAGCATCTCCCATATGAGGAAAGGCTGAGGGAGCTGGGTCTCTTTAGCTTGGAGAAGAGGAGACTGAGGGGTGACCTCATTAATGTTTATAAATATGTAAAGGGTGAGTGTCAGGAGGATGGAGCCAGGCTTTTCTCAGTGACATCCAATGATAGGACAAGGGGCAATGGATGCAAGCTGGAACATAGGAGATTCCAGTTAAATATGAGAAAAAACTTCTTCCCAGTGAGGGTGAGGGAACACCGGAAGGGGCTGCCCAGGGAGGTTGTGGAGTCTCCTTCTCTGGAGACATTCAAAACTCGCCTGGACGACCTGATCTGGGTGTTCCTGCTCTGGCAGGGGGATTGGACTAGATGATCTTTCAAGGTCCCTTCCAATCCCTGATATTCTGTGATTCTCATCACAGACTGGACAAAAGAGGTCACCTCTTGCCTGGTGTGAAAAACCTCACGGTGTTCTAATCATTGGAAATGCGTGACTGAGTACTTCCATTTCTGATATTTGTGGGATAGAGTTAAACGAGGATCTTTGTGGCAAATAGATTAAAAAGCTTCAGGCACAATGATTTGCAAAAAAATGTGTTTTAACTGATAAGCTTTATAAATAAGAAAGACTGAAAATCTGGTGCTTCTATCTGTATCTTACCCACGTGTCATTGTTAACCACAAGACTAACTTAATATAAACCTATGTGCTTTTCTAAATCAGGAGCCAGAATCTCTCAAAGACTGAAACCCTGGTTTAACGCTGTGTTACGGAGAGCAGCTCATAGCTGCAGTGCTGTCTGATTTGAGCTCTACTGTTTCCCCACACAAGCCCTCCCAGCCTTTTTTTTGCTTTGCTTTGAGTCGGTGATTCTCGTCTGAAGGGTTAAAAAGTTTATATATAAAGAGAATAAAGCTCTTTGTGTGTGTCTCATCTGTGCTCTCCGAGTTCGCTCGCTTGGGTGAGTGCAACGGTGTCAGCGTTCACCTCGGGTACTCTCAAGCGTTAGCCAAATGGACCGCTTGTCCCAAGAAAGGAGGCTGCCTGAATGGCCCTGGGAGAGTTGTAAGGACATATATTTACTTGTTAAAATGCTGTTTAATTCCATGGTGTGTGATCTTAGGAGACTGCTGAAGTGTGTGCTGCAGAGGTGGGATCCTGGTGAGGTGTGGAGCTGCACTCTCATGGAGTGTGCAGCAACCTTAGTGCCTGTGTTCATCTCAGCCTTACTGTGCTGCTTTGAAATCATGGGGAAACGCATATGTTTGCTGGTTTTGAAGGGTTTTGTGGATTTCCTTATATTTTGTGGATTTTCTCAATGCTGGCAGCTGGAGAAAAGGAAGGAGCACAGTATGTTGTCTCCAGTGGTTGCGCCCTGTCAGCGTCTTGTTTTCAGCCAGCTCCTGAACATCCACTATCAAGTTGATTGCATACCTCTTATGACCTCCTTTCACATGGAGTAACCCATTCCTAACAGCCTGGTCTAGTGGGAGGAGTCTCTGCCCATGGTAGGGGAATTTGAACTAGATTATCTTTAAAGTCCCTTCCAACTCTAACCATTCTGTGTGTGTGTAGCAAAGCTAAGGTACCTGTCATACATAAAATATATTGTGTGGTCCTCTGACACATCACCATGATGGCTGATGCTCATAGGGATGGCCACACGTCTTGTAGAAAGAGAGACATCGCTGGTACTTTTTTTCCAGCATTGTACAGTTTAACTCACAGCTGTCTAAACTGCAGACCATCGACTGTGGAAACAGGATTAGCAGCACACCTTCCAGAAAGGAAAGGTGGGCAAAGAGCTGTCAGGGGGAAGGTGGAAGAGCCAAGCCCAGGGCAGCACCACGTCCTGGATGGGCAGAGGGAAGCTGGCGGTGCTGGGAGGGCTGTGGGCTGGAAACACCATCAGCTTGTGCCATGCCCGTCATGTGCTGAAGATATGTCTGCCTGCCTCCTGCTGTACAGCAGAGTCAGAAGGGAGGCAAGAAATTAGTGTCATTAGATGATCTTGAGCCCAGAACAAGCTGTTTGGGGTTTCTGAGACCTGTTAAAATAAGCGGCAAGTGCTTGCTGGCCATGGTTCTTATCAGAGGTAGGAGAAATCTTTCTGCTGCTGGGTCTCCAGGTTTGTTCTCGTGGGTGTCCTGGAGCTGCTGTTCTCCGTGTAGCCAGCCTGTGCCCTCCAGTTTGTAAAACGAAATCTCACGCTGTCCTCTAGCCGTCGGGTAAGAAGGAAAAATTACTCCTCTGCTGGGAATGTTTTTGAGGTGATACTTTCTAGAATAAAAGTTCTTCCCTGCTGGTAGCAAGGGTTAAACGTCGAGGGCAACAGGTATAGGCAGACCTAGGTATGCGATGTGTTTGACTGTTTTGCAAGGTGCTATAAATGTTGGCTCCCTGAAATCTGATCCCAGGGTAGGACAGCGCAACTTAATGAAGGAAAATAGAGAGCAATGTAAAAGAACTGGAAATTCAAGTCTGGCTGACTAATACCAGCCTGCTCCAGAGAGTTTTGACTGTTCCTGTTGCTGACAGCTGACAGCGAATGGGAGGCAAACAGCACTTGCCTAATCCGCTCTGTATTCATCCAGATTCTTTAAAGACGCTGCAAAGGTACGACCTTCTAACGTTCCTCAGCCTGGCAGAGCTGCTGAATGCAGCCTTGAAGGTACACTTGGAGCCTGTGCCTGTCGCTGTTTGAGAAAGGGGAGGCTTTGGCAAGTTCTGTGTCGATTAGTTTGTGGCTCATTCTGGTTGGTGCACGTCAATTAAATCAAATTCAGGCTTCTGAAACTGCCCAAATACTCAAACATAGGAGTGCAAATCGCACAGTATTTCTGTGGCTACAACAGAGAGTCATTTGGAACTTTTTAAAATGTTTCGTTCGTTGTGCTTGACAGTCCAGTTGGAAAAGCTTAAAAATTAACTAATTGCAAAACGAAAGCCACAGAATGTTAGAAATTCCTGGTGCAGGAGTTGTAACGGGGATTTTTACTGAGCTTGGTCCTGCAGCATCTTGTGCAGAAGGCTGAAAGGAGTCCTGTGGGAGTTTAACTCTCTGACCTAGAATTACCGTCGCTTGGCTGGAAAAGGTCACCTGGAATAAGAAGCTTTTGACTTGAACCCGATCTCCGCTGGCCTTTCTTTCAGTTCCCCCCTTTTAATGTATATATTTTGTGAACAGCTATATTGAAGTTAAAAACAAACAAACAAACAACCCCCAAAAACCTCTGGGTGTTGGCTAGCAGAGTTTTCTTTGGAAAACTTTCCTTCAGGTGATTTAAGAAGAATGAGTGCCTTACTAATTTGCGGGCAAAGTAATTTTTGGAGGACGGTTGACAGTTTTGTATCAGTACTGGGTACAGACTGGCAACTGGTAATTTGTGAAGTTTGGCACCTGGCCAAAGCAATTATATTTCGTTTCCCCTGATCTTTCTTCCTCCCACTGCCACCTCTTCATTCTCTCCTGTGTATGCGTTAATCAAAAGAGCAAAATCTCTTGGGGTCAAGCAGTTCCCCCCCACCTCCCCCCGCCTTTTACAAGTGTTTTACATCTGTTTTAGCTGTCTTGGAGCCCAGCCCTTTGGCACTTTCTGTACTGAGACTCCCTTTGAAATCAGAGAGATTTGACTTATCTGCAGCTCTCTTATTATAGTTGCTTATAGGATTGGGGTCTGAATGCTCCTTAAAAGCTGCTATTAAAGTCCAGAAACTGCCCGAGGGTGCCTTTTCAAACATTTCTTCTGTGTCACTGGAATAATTCATGTTGTTTGCAGAAATTTCTGAACCTGATTTAGGATCTTATCGATTTACAGTTTTCTTGGTATCTTTTTTTAACCAGCTTTTTGAGATTTTCTGCAATATAAAAAATAGTAAGGTATCTTTTGATACACATGTTGTTTATCAGTGCTAGCGAGCTAGTTATCCTGTGACAACACAGAAACCAATCCTGTCTCTGCAAACTTACTATTGGATGAAATAGCATTTACAGAGTGTTGTAGGAGAGGAAGTAATGAAAGATCTTTTGTTTTCCTTTCTCTCCCTACTTAGTATCACTTACCTCTTGATGAGCTGGACTATGCGGACGCCTGCAGTGTCATATTAGACTTGTAGTTCATCTTTTATGTTTTTGGAGTATTTAATGGATTCTTCTGATGGAGAGTGAGTCCAGAAGTGAGCCGTTACAGAGGATTTAAAAAAAAAAAAGTACAGCAAAATCCTGCCTGCAGAGTTGTGTGGTTGCAATCTGCATTACTGGAGGTTTGCCTTCTGTTATGACAGGTCTTTTCCATTCTGTTTAAAAAGAAATCCTTATGTAATGAAGCTCATTTGTTCTAATTACATTGAGCTGTTTTTAAAACATTTTATAATTTTCCTAAGCTTTTGACTTCTGTCAAGTCTGCAGCAAGGAGTTTGAGCAAGTATATCTAAGCTGATGCATTTTTAATTGCTTGCTTTTTATCCTTTCAAAACTAGCTGCTTCTCAACTTAATTGAGCATCTCCTTGTTCGCATTTTATCAACAAGGAAACACGAGCACCTGATTTGTTCCTTCTCTTTACCAATAGTGATAAATTAACTGCAAAGGCAGAATCAAAGGACAGACCGCGTTAGCGGTTCTCAAGAGTTTTGGACCAGCAAACCACAGTCCCCAGGCTCTGCATTTACTGGAGATTAGTGTGCCTAAGTACCATTATGGTGGCAAGAAGAGAAGCAGGTCTTTGCTGTGAATGTTACTGTTTTAAGCTCCATGACATATTGCTAAACAAGGCCACGCTTTCAGAAAAGTTCTTCATAACAAAACCTGATGGATGGTAAGATAAGAGGACCCTAGATAACCCATCACCGAGTTCTTAGAAAGACTGGCAGTCATGCTGTCAGTCACCAGGAAGCTTGGTGTGCTTGAGGCCAATGTTTTTGAGGTGATGAAGGCCTGACTTGCACATACTCTTCTCCTCTCTTTGAGAGTAGCTACAGACAGATGTTATCTTTGCAAGACTGAGATGTTGGTGTGACTCTGTTCCCCAGGCTGGCAGACCAACTGCTAGAGTTCTCACAGGCTGGGCAGACTATGCAAGGTCCCTGTGCACTGCCTGAGGGGACAATGTCCTTTTTTTGGCTGGGGGTGGGGTCCAGTTAATCTCATTTTTTTTGGCCTTCGGTGGATATGGGGAAGGTCAAGCTAAATATCCTCCCAGTGGAACTGAGGTGGTGGTGAGCAGCAACGGGTTGAGATAACTGAACTGGAAACAGAGAAGGAACACTTCTGCATATCCCGTTGTTGTACTGGGATGTGGGAAGTTGTGGGGATTTTGCTTCTTCAGTAGACAAACCAGCTACGGTGGAAGTAAAAAGTCAAGTTGATAGAAGGGTATACATTTCATATAGAATCATATAGTAATTAGAGTTGGAAGGGACCCCAAAGGTCATGTAGTCAAATCCCCTGCCATGGGCAGGGACATCTTTCACTAGAGCAGGTTGCTCAAAGCCCCATCCAGCCTGACCTTAAACAATTCCAGAGATGGGGCATCCACAACTTCTCTGGGCAACCTGTTCCAGTGTCTCACCACCCTCATAGTAAAAAATTCCTTCCTGATATCTAATCTAAATCTGCCATCTTTTACTTTAAAACTCTTACCATTGTCCTGTCGCTACATGTCCTTGAAAAACCTCCCTCCCCATCTCTCCGGTAGGTCTCCTTCAGGTACTGAAAGGCCGTTACAAGGTTCCCCCGAGCCTTCTCTTCTCCAGGCTGAACAATTCCAACTCTCTCAGCTTGTCAACGTAGGAGAGGCGCTCCAGCCCTCTGATCATCCTTGTGGCCCTCCGCTAGACTCACTCCAACAGGTCTATGTTCTTCTTACCTTGAGTGCATACATACACACACAAAAACCAGGGATACAGCGTGTAACTGCAGCTGACAGCATGTATGCATGTATCCATGTAAGCAGTTAGAGTAAATGCTATGCACTGAAGCAACTTTATGTGCCTTTTATCTAACATAATTGAAGTAATGCAGTTTATCTGTGAGCTGAGGCTTTAGTAACCCAGATTCAATCTGGAGAAGTTTGAAAGCCCTGCAGATACAGCTAAGGCTGCTAGCTCACATAACCATTGCTGAAGATTTACCCTCTTCTTCTCTTTTATGCGCCTGATGTGCCAAAAAAGTGCAATTTAGGCAGCTGCAAAATGGTGTTTGAATTCCGCAAGGAATTTTGATATGGGGAGGGTGCAGGCTGGGAGGGAAGTAGTTCTAATCTCTGACATGATTTGGAGAGGAAGGGAGAGCTGGTGTTGTGATGTCCCATTTCTCTCTTCTTGCTCCCAGCCTATAGAAATGCAAAGTTCGGTTCTTCTCAGGTGAATGGGGAAGCAGGTGAGAGGACTGGGACCCTGGCTTCCCCCTGGAGTGCCCTTGTTCCCTTGCTTTAGGGCAAGTTACAGCTAACTTTTCCTGTTGTGCTGGCTCTGCTTGGCAAGAGCACTTTGTGGAGAGGTGACTAAAACCCAGCATGGCCTTTCTCTTGCCTGATGGGATTAGGGAGGCTGGCTCTTTATTTTAGCTTTATTCAGAGCTCAGCAGCTTCAGTAGTAGAGTTGGGGAGAGCCATCCTTGCCTCAGTATCTTTTTAGCTTGCTGTTTAGGGCTGGCCTTTTGGTGATAGTCTGGTCTTTCGTTGCTGCAGCATAAATCAATTATTTACAGTGCTGTACATCTACACGCCTACACCAATTTGGGGGCTACCTTTATGCATCGAGCACGCTGGCGGGAGAAGATACAGAGGAAGGAAAGGCCTCAGCCACACTAATTTTCTTCAGATTTCCCAGCAGTGCTCCTCCTGGTTGCTGGGTTTGTGTACAACAGCTGTGTTATGTGAATGTGCTAAACAAAAGGCACTTAAAGAGTACCAGGGAATATGGGAGATAGGAAGAGGAAGGTTTTCAGGGGTGGGGGAGCCTGTAAACAGGGCTGGAGTTGTTACTGTTAATGGTCCAGAAAGGAATCTTGCCTGGTTTTAAATGTCCAGGCTAAATCAAGTAGTTGCCAAAAAATAAAAAAAAAAGGATACCTGTTGAAAAAATGATTTATTTTTTTTCTTTGTGACAGCAAAGAGGAGCTTGTTACTTATGTTTCTGCTTCCTGCTCTCTTTGGACTAAACGTGCTGTTATGTGAGATTTAGGGAGGGGGGGGAGGTTCATTTAACTTCTCTTGTATTGACAGAATTGTGTGCCTGTTCTTTTTACTTCCATGCTTGTTTATGTTTAACTGATAAACCCTCTTACCCTCTGTCCTCCTTGCTGTATATGTATTGAGAGCCCGTGGTGACACAGGCTGGTTTCCAGCCTGGCTGCAAAACAGGGATTTATTGATACTGATGATTTCTTTGTCCTTAACCAAAGCTCTGCAAAGGTCACTCCGTTGACTTCTATTATGTCAGCTGCTTTTTGCACAGTTTCCCCTGGGCAGCGTGGATGCTTTCAGAAGATTTCAGGCTGTTCCTTACATTGTTTCTTTTCTTCCTCAGTGATACCTTCTTACCGTGTGGCTTTCCTGTCTCCTTTAGTTTGTGTGAGCATTTGAAATACCGAGCCTTCAGAAACTTCTTTTGCCAAGTAACAGTTATGAACTTGTTCTCCTTGCTTATTATTGCGCCGACTACAGATGGCCTGGGTCTAAGGTGGTCCAAAGCTCTTGTTCTGTGCAATTTCTTAATACTGCTGAATAGGAATAATCAACCTGCAAAGAATGCCACAGCAGACTGTATTGCTAGCAGTTATGTTCAGTTGTGAGGCATCCATAAAGAGGATCATCACGGGTTTAGGATTTCTGCCTTAGGAGAACTGTGATACCATTCAGTTTTTCTTCCCTTTTTCAGAATACCAGACTCTATGACTTGTGCAGCATCTTAAAAAGATGTGACTCTGCAGAGGGTGGACTGGCTCTGGCTTGATCCATCCTTGACGCATCCTTAACCTCCACTGGTAGAAGGGAGTCAGAAGCTTGAGTGAAGTGGGTCTATGTGTTTGACCTCACCCAGAATGCTTTTTAGTCCTTCAGTCCAAAATTTCCAGGTGATGTCTTTATTATTCTTTCATCTTTTTTTTTGTAGAATGGTTCATTTCCCTCTTCCTGCTGCATCCAAGATGGTGTTGAGATAGGAGTTCAGCTTTGCATTTCTGTTAGTCACAGCTTTCACACTTCTAGGCTAGAGCTGATGCTGCAGACTGTCTTAGAAAATCATTGGGATATTTCAGTCCCGAGTTAGTTGGCCCTTTGCTTAATGAGTCAAGCTGTCTCAGCAGTAATTTGGGATTCAGATCCGCATTGGAATCCTAAAGCAGCCGAGCCGGTTTGTAATTATAAATGTACGAGTGATCTTACTAATTTCACAAAAAAAGGCAGTGTGGGATGATCACAGTCATCTTGATTCCATGATCTTTAATAACCCTGAATGGGACTGGATCCAGGAGCTGGCTGGAGGCGTCTTTCAGCTTAGCTCTTGGTACCAAGACTTCAGCCTTCCTGGTCTACAGCTGAGCTTCTTCAGCACACGTTTGGGTTTGTGCCTCAACCACTTCCCCGGGCAGCCCATTCCAATGCTTAATAACCCTTTCAGTGTAAAAAATTTTCCTAGTGTCCAATCTGAACCTCCCCTGGCACAACTTCAGGCCATTTCCTCTTGGCCTAGTTCTCCTAAGTTTTGTTGAACTGGCTAAATAGGGCTAGATTTAAGTGCAGGTTATGCATGGTGAAGAGTGGTGGGGAAAAACGTGATTCCTGGCTGGAAGGAATCCTACAGGGAATCTTCTGGGATACTGGAGCAGCAGTGTACTAAGAGTTAAGCTGGCTGAATGTGCTTTTTGACAGCCTGGTTGAGGAGGTTGTTTCTAGATGTCGAAATCAGTAGAGGAGGGGAATTTCCAAGAGGGATTGAAGTAATTTATTTGTATGTTCAGTTTCAAGGATTAAGCAAAATGAAGAAGTTTATATATATTGCTGTGTCTTAATACAGCTTTTTAGAATAGGTTTGTACAGCAACTAGTAAAAGTAAAAGCAAAACCTTACTTACTATGTAGTTCTGCAAATCTGATGTAAACTTTATGGTAATCTGTAACGGGCTCCCTTTCTCCTAGGACTGTTTGTATGTGGTCACGCTTATTGTGTGTGTGAATACAATTTGCACATTTTGTGCTGTTTGCAGATAATGAATTTTCCACTCACAGATGTACATAAAACCAGGCAGGGAGATTAGTGCCGTTATATATCAAAAACAATAGTCATGTTTGTGTTAGCCTATAGACAGCAGGATCCTGTGATACTTGGAATAATGAAAGCACAGTTTATAAAAATAGATGGGGAGGGAAATGTAGCTGGTTTAGGATTGTGCTGGCTTCTGTGAAAAGCTGCGTTTGTTTTCTGTATGCCATAGAAAGTGGTGTGGGTTAAAGGAAAGTACTTCTGCGTTATTAGCCATGCCCCAATAGATCACTCGCTGTTCCTGCGAGTTCACCACTGAAGAGGTGATGAAAACTTGTCTGTAAATAATAAGTTTGAGTGTCTAAGTGTAGATATAGAAGCCCACTAAAGCCTGTTCGCTCACTTGTCTTTGACTTTAGTTGTAGTGTTGTGGTTCGGTGGCTCTTTTCTTGTGAGAAGGATTCAGTCTACTTTATTCATCGATTCCTTGGCGGTTGTGGAGAGGGGGTGTAGGGGGAAGGAACAGTCTGCTATACAGTCCTACCTCACTGCGTCACCGTGGGGCAAAAGTTGTAAAACAGCTTTTAGAATACCCGCTCCTGCAACAGTATTGGATGATGAAGGGATATCAACAAAGTAAAGAAGTGTGACTATTCTAAGTGGTGTTTATGTGGATCCCTTTGGGTTCAAATGCGTTAGGCTGCTGCAGTCTCTTAAATGGTATTAAATCATGATGGTTAGTTTTGCATTGAGGGTTTTGTTGTGGGTTTTTTTTATTTAAAAAAAAAAGTAAAAAAAACCACCCTCTTTAAGGCTTTTATGAATTTTGCTGCCACAGCTTTTGGCTCTTACGCATTTAGTGTGCACCTTGGTGTTGTAATATGTACTGTAAAACATTCATGTTTTCAGAATAATGATCTTGTGCTAATGAAAGAGTATGCCAGTTCCCAGTGCATGCAGGGAACTTTTAAAATCTGTCTAACAGTGCTTATATCTCCAGTTTTCCTTACGCCTCATGAGCTTACTAGGTAGCCTGTGTCTCTGACACTCCATTTATCCTGATTTTACATTGATGCTGTTAATTGTTACAGACCTTAGAAAGTGACTAGACCTTAAGAACTTGTATTGCTCGTTCATTCATGTGGCTTTAATTAGTGTTATGGAGATGATTATAAGCCTTTGCTGTATTTTGGCTCTCCTTCTCCCTGGACAATTAGGTTAACCCCTGTTTTAAAATAAGTTTCCATTTGGGAACTGAGGAGGTTCTTGTAGGTGCCTGGTGATCTTTGGGAGTTACTCTTCACTGATTAGAGGGAATGCCTTCAGATATTATTATTTCATCTTGTTGGAGAGTTATAATTTATTTCCTGGCAATAACCAAATAGAAGTAGAAATTTAAATAAATTTCCATACTTGTCCTCTTTTCTGAAAGAGCTGGTATGTCCCTGTCGACATATACTGACCCATTTCACTCACTGTAGGATTAAACCATGCATTACATGGTTATATACTTTATTTTGAGGCATACAAAGCTGCTAAGAGGCTGGGATGGGACAAGTTGGTGTTAGTCCCACTGTACTGGCATGTATGTAACTTTTTAATAGCATTCTTATCTTCTCAAAGGCCAGGCCAACTAAGTAAATTTAGGTAAGCTACCCAGGATTATATGGTTGCATGTAATGTTTTCACTGCCTTAGCCTTTCTGAAGTATGGAGAAACCCTTGGAACTATCCAGGGCATCCTGCAAAACGGCCAGGGCTTGAGGTCAAACAGTCATGGTACCCAAAGCATATCCTTTTCTGTTCATGTATGTAGCTCTCATTAGTGTAAATATTCTCTATTTAGGGTTGTGGCTACTCTTACGAACCCTTTAACAGTTAATTAAAGCAGGCTTTGGAAGTTGGGGAGGTTCTCCTGTTTGCATAATCTTGGGTTTCCTGATTTCTTAGAAGGGTAGGATCTAGGGACTTAAATGCTTGAGTGCTCTGCCATCACTGCTTAGGAATTTTGGAATACCACAATCTATATGGGAAAAACAGCTGTTACATTTCCTAGAGTGAGGGAGTATGAGCCTGTGACATGATCCTCCCTAATTAAATTGCTTGGCATTGGGGAGAGGAAGATGCCCTCCTTTTTCTTTTTTTGAGTTTCAGGCTACAGCAAAAGCAAGGCAAAGTTAAACCTCCTCTACAAAGGCAGGTGTTAATCCTCTCCCATGGCACTGAAGTCACCCAGAGGCTTTCCTGGGGGTCTCAGTCTGGATGGGTACGTGTTAGACCCCAGCAGCTCTTCATCAGAGGCGGTTTACATAATTTTGATCAAAATGCTAGGCTCCCCGCATTTTGCTTCCTTAAAAACCTATGGATTTAAACTCCTAGGCTCCAACATACTCCCTGAGGTTCCTAATTTTAGCCACCTGTTTCTGTTACTCTTTTGAAACAGCAGATATTTTTTTTTTGTTGATGTATTGGTCACCTTAGTTGTATAAAAAGATTAGGTTTTGTGCTCGCTTTTTTCCCCAGGGGTGATAACGGCCCATCTCTTCCTAACCCCGTGTCAGCCGTGTTTACCTTTGGCACTGATGAGTAAATGAGAACGTGGGAGCTGTAGGCACGCATCCCTCCAGTGAAGCTGTTTACATTCCCTAGATTGGGATATTTTTTTCTCTTTGCTATTGTGCTGTGCAGTTTTTTTCGCTTGTTCTAATTTGCCATGACGTGGTCAGTGCCGTTTCCTTCCGGCTGCTTGCGAGCCTGTGCTAGAGATAAGGAGACGTTTACAGAGCGTTTTTAACAAGAAGCCGAAGATCTGCTTCGTGCAGGAGCTCGGGGACCCTCTGGATTGTACAGAGACTTTTATTTGCTGGTTTCATCTGGGCGACGCTGTGGGAATCAAGACCTAGAGCATTTTACTTGCAAAATAACAACATTGCTAAGTTTGAACAGTGTGTGGAGAAGAAAGGTGATACACTTGAGAGGTCCTACAGCCGTGTAGGTCAGTCTGGGTTTGGTGGTGTTACTCTGAATATACCTTAAAGATGAGAGTTACTAATGAATGTGAATCAAATTCAAAGATGGATTTTCTTTCTGTTGACTTTGGTAACTTTTTCTCAGTCTCATGCCTTTAATATTAAACACTCTGAAACCGATGGCTTACTTCCTGAAACGGTTTCGTTTTTAAGGGGATGACAGTTTGCGTGTATTAATCGGTAAAAATAATACCTCTGAAGAGGGAAAGGTGTCTGACTTCCTTGAAGTTAGACTGAACGCTTACAGTTTGGAGCAAGCTTTATTGTTACTGCTACTACTTCACATAGCAAAAGCGATCCTTTCTGAATTATAACTTCTTAAACTTTTTTCTGTCCGCAGTGTTAAACGCTGTTGAGGTGGGAAGAACAACTCAGGAAAGGATTTCCCTTGGTTTGTTTCCCCTCAAGAAGAGAAGAACCCGGGAACACCGATGATCTGAGAAATACGAACGCTGATACTTGATTCGTTCTGTGATCCTGCCTTTCTGCCCAGCTGGACCTCGGTGACTCTCTCTGCTTTCCCACGTTGGAGACCGTCTTTCTTCGTATGTGGAGCTGAGACCTGGGAATGCGTTATTATGGCAGCAGTTGTACAGCAGAATGAGCTTGTGTTTGAATTTGCCAGCAACGTCATGGAGGATGAGCAGCAGGTACGGAGCGGTGAAAGAAAACGTAGGCCTACAGGATGGTGCTAGGAATGTTACGAAAACCTGGGGGAAAAAATGTGGTGTAAAACACAGAGAAGCTGAACGTCGAGCTCATTATTGTTGCAGCAGATCTTTGTGCTCTTTCAAAAGCTTCCTGTTGCTTCCTCTAACCCGCAAGGGCAGAACAGAAATTGGTTTAAAAGTTCTAACTTCTGCAGTATTGCAGAGACATCCTCCTCTGAAAATGGTTTTCCTGTGTTGCTGATTTGCACCAGTAGAATCCACCCATTTGTGATGCAGAATTCTCTAAATTCTGCTGTTAGACAGCGGTTTTGACGCTCCTGGTGTGCTAGGATAATATTCTGCATAAAAGTAATGGCCACCCTACAGATAACTACAAGGAGAAGTAGGTGCCTGCTCACTGGTTTTTACAGGTTGGTTTCTAAATTGTGTTATTGTACGTTGGCTATTCAGAAATAAGCTTCAAATTAATTTCAAAGTGGTTTCTTTAACACTGCAGGAAAAAAATATATCTGTCTCTATCTGAGGAGGCTCTCAGTTAGCTGTTGATTATCTAAACCACATCCTGTGAGTCCTGAGGCTTCAGTGAAGGATTCCTATTGTCAGAAATAGGTAGCTGCTCTGTAGGTGGCGGTTGATAGTAGGATTTTGCATTTGTTAACAAGAAATTAGGTGTCTGGGTACTGTGTGGAGAGACAGCTCTTAAAAGGCTGCGAAATGCCATGACAAACTGTTCCTCCTTTTTGTGAATGTGAAAAGCATTTATCCTCCTCTCTTTGCAAAATACTTTTGGCTGTATAATCTTGTCTGTGGGGTTTCTGTGTGGCCTAATGTCTGGCTGGGTCAGTGGCCTGTTTCTGCTGTCAGAATCATGAGATCATTTCAATGAGTGTTGTCTGTCTGAAGTGCTAACTCAGTTTTGGGTGGAACTAGTAATGTAACTTCCTTCCCTGTATTTTTCCAGAGCTTGTGGTAGCGTGGGGATTTAGATAGGGGAATTGCACAAACATAGTGGAAAACGAACCTTATTTATTAGCTCTGTTGTTCATTGCTGGGTTTACTCCACAAGGCAATGGTAGAGGGGAGAGTTGAGATAGGGAGGGCTACTTCAGGGCAGTTTCTGGAAAGTTTAATGTAAGCAAATGTGGTTTTGTTCAGTTCTGTCTTTTGCAACCTCTTTACTTTAAGAATATTAAAGAGCACTCAGTAGGGCAGTAAAACTTACCTAAAAAATGCTTTCACCAGCTTCAGGACAAACTCAGCCTTGGCATTTATCCCAAGTAACTCCTAGTCCAGATGAAGCCTCCAGAAATAAGGTGTCCTGCGGCATATCATAAAGGTGATGAAATCAAAGATGAGAAAGACCAAAGAGAGCGAGCGCATAGCAAAAGATCTGTCCCTGCCAATGGTCAGGTGCAAGCTTCTCTTGGATCACTGGGTTACCTTAGTTCAGGTATCAAAGGTACAGATAGCCAGCTAGCTGGCTGCACAAAGGTAGATCTTAAATACTCAGTTGTAGAAAAGGGATCCTGCACAGGGAAAGATCTGGGAAGCTGGAGCAAGATTGAGCTCAGACAAGGGTTTATACTTCAACATGAAGAGGAAAAGACTGATTATGTGTATAACCTCGTTGATCTTCTTACAGCATAGGAATTGCTTTTGCTATTCCTGAAGCTTTTCAGTTCCAGAGAGATAAACTGTATTTAGGGATGGGTAACTCGAATTGTACTTTGCAAAAAATGTAGCTCCAGAACTACTCTTGTGTTGGTCAAAAATATTTTTTGAGCCTCATCAGCATGCAAAAGGTGACATCTTTAGACAAATGGTGTCAGTTTACTGGTTTTTGGCTCACTCATGTTGCGATGCCCCCAAAAGCTGGCTTTGAAAGAACTTTGATAATTTTCTTCCTGTCAAAGCTTTTTCTGGAGCCCTGTTGTGTCAAGAACTGCCAGGACATGGAACAGCTGCAGGGAGAAGTTTGGGGTCTAGATGGCAGCTATGCTCAGGTTTTCAGGGAAGTCATAATTCATGGCTATTTTTTTTTAGTTATTCTTTTGGGGTTTTTTTAAGTATTGGTCAAACAACCGTAAGTTACAAACAGTCCCTTTGCAAATGTAAGCATTCAGCCAGTGGCAGAGGCCAATGGGAAGGACTCAATCACGTGGTGGCCCCATGTGAAAAGGAAAGGCTCTCTGTTATCAGCTCTATTCTTTGCAGTTCAGAAAATGATGGATTTTTTTTTCCTAATTTCTCTTTTTCTTGGAGGGTTCATTTATCACACTGTGTGTATGTGGTGAGGAAGAAACGGGGTGAAGATCTCTGTGATTTTGGGAAGGGAACTGGTGCTACTGGTAACCCAACTGGCTGTTGCTACGTGTCAGGGGTTCTGGTCAAATAGACTGTTTCCCTTTTTTCTTTTTCTTCTACTTGATTTAAAAAGCTGACTAAAAGCAGCCACAGGGGCTGGGTACGTACTAGGAAGTTCTAAATGATGCCAGGGACATGCTGAATCATTGCAACCATTGAATTGGGAGGAGGGTCCCTGGCACGACTGCTCTGTGCCAGCAGGTGCTCTCTCGAGTGGCTCTGCCAACGGGTAGTAACCCATGCCTGAAGACACCTCCTATATCTCTGAGGGATGTTTCTGTCTTTTCCTCCTCCTGAGGAAGAGGGGTCCAAATCCTCAGGTTGGGCTGCGAGTTCTGCATCAGCTTCTCACACCTTGGCTTGCTCTTCAGCGTTGCCATGGGAAGCATTCTGAAACATTGAGTCACCTGGTCAAGGCCAAGGTCTACTTTTTTCCTTGGCTATTTCTAGCTACTGCAGAAAGTTTCCCCCTTATCCACTTGCAGTTTTGTGAAGACTTTCAGGAAATGATTGTGAGATCCATGATGAGGTTATCTCCTCAGGAAAGCAAGCGGCATTTATCTGCTTCCAGCATCCCTCTGTGGAACTTGGTAATTTCTCAGACACTGGCTGAGGGAATGCCTTTAAAGTCCAGAGGCTGCCTCTGCTGTTGGCACAGGAACTTGTGCAAGATAAAACCAAAGCCCATTTTCTAGTCACCAAGGTCACTTTGCCTGGTTTAATTTAGGGGGTTTTGTTGGAATTTTTTTTGTTAGGTTTTTTTTTTTTGGTCTTTTTTGGGGTACTTGTTTAATTTTATTTTTTTTTTAATAAATGGTCAGCTGTGTTGCAAGTCTGAACTCTGTTCCTCTGTTAAAAAGCCAGGGTTTGTTTTTTTCCACTGAGGTTTCTTTTCTTTTTTTTTTTCTGTGTAGCTTTTCCCTGCTCCTGTCTATCACGTGTCTTTTTTCCCCACCCATCACTTGCACAAAATTTATTCCACACCAGTTAAAAGCTAGTCACCTATTCCTGGGACAAGTTTTCTTCCTTGGAGGACATGTAGTACGAGAAGATGGTACCTCCAAAGCAAAAGAAATCCCCTTCCTTATTTTCCATTTCCATAACCAGGGTGCTGGTTTGATCTTCTTTCAGTTGGTGGCAACTGATGAGAAAACTCTCAGGAAAAAAAAAAGCACCACCTTGTCAGCATGTCAAACACCTGGGAAGAATTTGAGAGCAGGAAGGTTGCTGCCTTTGGCCCCTGGATGAGGGCAGGGTTCAGCTTTCAGGGGGCCATAGAGCATGACCGATGCTTTCAGGGACCTGCTCATGGGACCTTCCACGGACTTCAGCTTCTGTCTGAAGCTTTGCGCTCCTCCAAATTGTTAAAGGTCAGTCTACTGGACTGGTTTGTAGATAAACCACAGTGAAGAATTTGGTGTCTTAAGATTTTGGAAGGTTTCAGCAGTAGCTCAACTCCTTTATATGTCCAGTAGACGTGGGAGATGCGTTGAAGCCAAGCCAAAGCTTTGGTAGAACTGACGTCACATTTATCTATATTTTGCATATGAAGCAGCAGCAGAAGTAGGCAAAAGAAAAAAATCACAAATTGTTTTTCTATGGATTTATGTATTTATTTCTTGAAGGTCCTTGCTGACACTTTAATTTGGGACTCTCTTTAATTTTTGGGATCCTTTGCACTCTTCCTCTTTGTCAGCGGCTGTAGAACTACCTTTGCACTAGGAGGAAATCATTTTGTGATCGTGCTGTTAGAGAGGTAATTCGGTTTGTCCTAATTCAATCACTACCTTCTGCTCCTTAATTTAACGTTGTTTTCCCTGTGTGTAATTCTCATTACACACTAGCATCAAGGGGAGCTGTCATAAACCTGGGCTCTTCTGCAGTTCTAAACCTGTACCAAGTTATTTCTGTGTCGGGCAACAACAGAGCCTACGGGAAGCTTTGGCTTGGGAGTCAGGGGCTTTCAATGAAATCCAGGACATTATAGAAGCACCGAGGTGAGATTTTTTACCTCTCAATAGTCACAAATGTCAGCGTAGGTTAGTAGTAGCTTTTCAAACCGAGTCATTTAAAACTGAATAAAATGCTTGTTAAGGAAATTGTAACCAATTGCAAAGAAGTAGTGACGGTGTCTGCAAAAATGCGTTTCAAATTAGATTTGTTTGCAGTTGCATGGCTGCTTTTCTTTCTGAAAGCATATTATGTGCTTGTTCCAGCCTTTCCTTTTCACAGCCGTGGCAGGAAAGAAAATCCATACTTTGTTCCTCCCTATGGTAGGAGTTGGAAGGAGGTATAACAATGTTTTATAAATAAAAGGCCCACGAAGTGATATTCACTCTGGTTTTCCCAGCTCAAAACTCTTATCAATTTAAAAGAAACCACAATTAAAGTGTCTTACCATGTGTGAGCTGCTTTTCAGTTTGTCTCTTGTCTTTCCTTGGATGGTTCAAGTGACCAGGTACCCCAGTGCCATGGGGGCTTCTCTGCCTGTAGACCGACACAGTAACCGTGTTGGAGTATGCGTGTGAAGGTTGTTTGTAGACATGGTCAAAATGCAGTTTAACCTTGCAGAGGAGATCACAGCTGGTCATACAGATCAAACCAACTGTTGCTGAGATGGGTGGCACCAGCACTACTCAGTACCATGGGAAATGTTTTGGTCAGCGGTGAAATGTGTTTCAGTATCATGTGGGAGATCAGTAATTAGGTTTCACAGCAGGGTGACAAGTAGGGTATAATATAAATAGGGCCAAAGCCCTATTTCTCAAAAGAAACTGAGCTGAAGACGTGTGACAATTGGTTGGTTTTGTCTGTGTTTCCTTTGTAATTGTGAACCGGTTTTTTATGACTCCTCCCCACTGAAGAATGACAGCGGCGCTGGAGCTGGTTTTGCCTCTTGGAGGCCAAGTCAATGACGTGGGTGTCAGTCATTAGAGAAGGATGGTGCTGAGCCAGACTAAATTTTTCTTACCCAGAAGGAGCTAAGGTGAGGCACAGGCAGCTCGATACGTTGCTGTAGATGCTGCAGCTATTGAGCTGGTGCCACGGCAGAAGCAGGGAGGAAGGAACACCTCGCTTTGAAGTCGTGGTGGGGAAGTGGGAAGCCATTTGCTGATGAGTAAGACAGATGCCTACATCAGAAATAGACACCCCAACGCCTCCTTCCTTTTATAGTCAACAGAGAGGAATAGGTGTTTTTAGGGCATAGTTCATCCTATAGCGGCACAGGAGCCTAAAACTGGGCAGAGAAATTGTGCCCTGGAAGTACCTCTTTCTCTCTGTTGGCTCTCAAGGGTTCCCAGCTCAAGTCCAAGTGTCTGTACAACAGTTGTCTGAAGTTCAGTGAGATGAACTCCACCCTTACTGTCTGGGAACTAGAGCATGATGGAGAGGGCTGAAGTCTTCTTACTTGCATCTTCCCTACCTAAAATCTGTAGTTTTACCTGCTCAGTATTCTACTGAGCTCAGTATTCTGCTGAGCAGGTGCTTGCAAACTATGTGCTCTTCTTGCTTGCAGGTGACAGGCGCCCGAGTGTTGTATTTAATCCTTTTTAAAATTTATTTTTAAATGTTGCTACCTCTATAGGGCTACAAAATATGTAACTTATAACCCAAAAAATTTATATGCTGTGGCACATTACTGCGATTGAGGTATTTAAACTATTTTCAGAGCAGGAATCACTCTCACTAATGAGTCCCTAATGGGCAATCTTCCTTCTAGTTTGTAGAACATATTGTTGAAAACAAAATATTGTTATCATGCATACAGTATTTTATTTTTCTTCTCTTTTTATAGTCCTTATCTTTTTTATTATTATTTATGTGGCTTTTATTTAATCAAATCTATTTGTTTATTCTTCCCTGAAATCAAATAGGATCAGGGATGTTGGGGTCAGTAAACAAACAGAATGCACAATGTGAATGTGATTCTTTTTGAGGAAAAGCTGGGACCTCTTGGCCATCTATGATTCCTGGTTTCTCAGCTCTGGCAAGATGCAGCCTTAGATAGAGGTGGCCACGAAGGTGTGGGGTAGAAGCTGTCCCGTTGCTTGACTGGATATACACCCAACACCTGGCAATGTGGTTGCACAAGGGGGCTTTGGTAATTTCTATGGAGTTTGTACCATGTTACTCTGTTTGGAAGCTTACCTTTTGTACCACGGGTAGGTTATATGTTGAGTGTTTTCTTTTACTGTTGTTGAGGTTTTTTGTTTAGCAGACGGTCCCTGATAGAATTACTAGTTTTGTTTCTTCTCCCCTTTTTCCTGATTGCCCTTTGCCACAGTTGTTGCCGAGACATGTTTTACAAAACACAGGGCAATTTAAAGTGGTGATTAATGCCTTTTAAAACTTCTAATTGCACTTTCTACTTTCAGTACTTGCATTGCAGACTCTTCCCTAGCAGAGGTTTTACCTCCATAGCTGTTTACTATGTTGAGCCAATAGGTCGGACACCATTTTCTGTTGGTGGGGGTGTTGCATAGTGGTGAGATTGTGAGACCTAAGCAATCCCTAAGAACGTTCATAATTGTATAATTGGGATTATTTTTTTTTTGCTTTGTGTGGTTAAATAAAAAGCCTGCTTGATCCATGCATATCTACACTCTTTTCTGTAGGGTGGCACCAAATGCATGCGTTCTGGTTTTCTCAGAAATGTGTTTTAGCAACTTTCTGGTTTATTGGAGGTTTTTTGGTTTGTTTTTAAGGTTTCCACATTCATGATGTCATTTATTTTAATACTGAGAGAGCCTTAGAGTTACAGCAGCCTTTCTTTGAGCCTGCTCTGTTATCATCAGCTATGACTTTCTTCCTGCAAATGACATTTATAAGACTCGCTTTGGAAAATATTGTGTCTGTAGTAAATGGTATTTTCTGAAAACCTCTTCCTGTTGAATGGTTGCTTTTTCAAAGAGCACGCATCTTACTATTATTACCAGTCAGCTTGATCTCTGTTTTCCCAGCTGCTTATTTTCTGTATTTGATTCAAAATAACTTTCAAGGCAGAAAGGTGATGGATGTCTGAAAGCAGACTTAGCAAGAAAACAGAGGAGAAGTAATGTCAAGTGACTGAAGCTGTAAGAATTAGAGAGGGGAAGCATTAAGGCATGTGTATCAAGCAGTCTCTGTTACACCCCTTGCTCTTGTAGCAAACATCCCCTAAAGCAGTGATCTTCAGCTAGTGTCCCATGGGCAAGCTTGGTGCCTATGGGAGCATCATAGAATCGTAGAATTGTCTAGGTTGGAAGGCCCCTTTTAAGGTCATCTAATCCAACCATCAACTTAACTCTTGATTAAAAAAAACCAAACCAAAACAAAAAAACCCAAATCATCACTAAACCATGTCTCTAAGTGCTATGTCAACCCGTCTTCAGAAAACCTCCAGGGATGGTACCTCAGCCACTTCCCTGGGCAGCCCATTCCAATGCTTGATAACTCTTTCAATGTAATTTTTTTCTAATATTCAATCTGAACCTCCCCTGGCACAACTTGAGGACTTTTCCTCTCGTCCTGTTGCCTGTGACTTGGAAGAAGAGGCTGACCTCCGCCTCTCTACAGCCTCCTTTCAGGTAGTTGTAGAGAGTGAGAAGGCCTCCCTTTAGCCTCCTTTTCTGCTGGCTGAACAACCCCAGCTCCCTCAGCTGCTCCTCATAAGCCTTTCTCTCCAGACCCCTCACCAGCTTTGTTGCCCTTCTCTGGACCCGCTCCAGCACCTCAATGTCTTTTTTTGTGGTAAGGGGCCCCAAACTGGACACAGTACTGGGCCTCACCAGTGCTGAGTAGAGGGGGACAATCACCTCCTGAGGCCTACTTGCCACGCTGTTCCTGGTAGAGGCCAGGATGCTGTTGGCCTTCTTGGCCACCTGGGTAACTTCATCCACTCCTGACAGCCACAGGACTCCTCCACGCTCAGCTTGATGGGAAGAGCAAAGGATTAAGGTGCTCACAGGAAGTTGCTTGCCCAGTGTTATCACCAGCAAAGTTTAGCATTTACTCTGCTGTGCCACTCCTCTGTATTGTCAGGTTTTGTGCTGCAAATTAGTTGTGGGAGTTTGGTATTATCTACTTGAGTAAAGTCAATATGTTAGACACTACAGTGATGGTAGTACTCTGGTAGACAGACAGCCTCTGGTCTGTAGTGTGCCACTGCTGCTACTTGCTTTCATGTGTTAAAAATCATCTTCCTTTGGTATTCCCTCCTGACTGTCTAATATTCAAGTGATGTGGGTCTGTGGAAGAGTTAATCAGTAAGTGGTTAGACTGGATGTACACTAAATACTATTATCACAGAATATCAGGGATTGGAAGGGACCTTGAAAGATCATCTAGTCCAGCCCCCTGCCGGAGCGGGAACACCCAGATCAGGTCACACAGGAACGTGTCCAGGCGAGTTTTGAATGTCTCCAGAGAAGGAGACTCCACAATCTCCCTGGGCAGCCCCTTCCGGTGTTCCCTCACCCTCACTGGGAAGAAGTTTTTTCTCATATTTAACTGCAATCTCCTATGTTCCAGCTTGCACCCATTGCCCCTTGTCCTATCATTGGATGTCACTGAGAAGAGCCTGGCTCCATCCTCCTGACACTCACCCTTTACATATTTATAAACATTAATGAGGTCACCCCTCAGTCTCCTCTTCTCCAAGCTGAAGAGACCCAGCTCCCTCAGCCTTTCCTCATATGGGAGATGCTCCACTCCCTTCATCATCTTGGTAGCCCTGCCCTGGACTCTCTCAAGCAGTTCCCTGTCCTTCTTGAACTGAATTATTTTAATTTTCTTTTTTCCACTCCCCCAGCTCGGTGATCCGTCTATTTTCCCTGCTGTCATCGTGGAGCACGTTCCCAGCGCAGACCTCCTCCATAACTACTCTGGCTTAACCTGCGTGGATGAACCTAGTGACATGATCAATGAGAGCTCTCTGGACGTTGCAGAAGAGCAAATCATAGAAGATGATGATATCACCCTCACAGGTTGGCGATAAAATAATTTCTGTGACATGTTTTTGCACCGAGATGGCTGTGGCTAATGGTGGGGAAAAAGCTTAATGACAAAAACCAACAGGAAACAAATTCATAGCAGTATCAAAATGCTGTCAATTCCGTACAAGATGGAGAAAACGGCGTTAATACCGTTAGCTGGTGGCTTGCAATCCCAGCTGCACAGCTGATAATGGTGAAGAGTTTCATCCATCAGCAGAGATTAAGACAGAGTCCTGCTCAGAGCACCAACAAGATTTTTCTTTGCTCTTCATAAGGTTAACTTGCTCTTGTTTTAGTTGGTACATAGCTAAGTAAATGTACCTACCAAAAAAGCAGGAATATGCAGCTCATGTAGATGTACTGCTTTTAGCTTCCTGAGGGTATACAGTTAGCCATGAAATGGGCATGTCAGTGGGACTTACTGGTGCGAGTATACTCAGCGTGGTGTGTATTTTGGATGGCTAATAATAGTTAACACCTAAAATACAGATGTTCTGTGTAAATTCTGTTAGGAAAGGTAGCCCCAAGGAGAAAACGACTCTCAAGAGGAAAGCTCAAAAATATGTCACGTTTTTTAAAAAAGAACCTGTCACTGAGTGCATGCAAATGAAGATTGTTTTGCAGAACCAGTCTGAAAGGTGGAGTAGATACTTCACAGGGAGAGGATCTGTTTCTGCATCTTCTCTCAGCCATTAGCTCCACACCTGGACCATCTCCAGGGCTGGAGACAGCTTGCTGGTTTCAATCATGCTTTTTCAAAGCATACTCTGATACAATCTTATACCACCAAAAGCGAACCAAAAACTCAACAAAATTTGACATGAGGAGCAGTTTACAGAGTAAACTGACATCAGCTTTTCTCAGTAAACGGTTTTATCTGATAAAAATGGCTCCTTGGGGTTTTTTTTTTTAAGTAGTGAATTATCTGTGAACAGACTGTGACCGTACGAATAAGGGAGCTGATTATTCCAGGAGGTTTTACGTGCTTAAACACTACTTGAATTTGAGACCTCTTGCCAGCTAGTCACTTGCTACTCATATCAATGATTCACGCTGCAACTGGCGTTTCCTCCGTCTCTTACTTCAAGCACCGCTTCATAATGCGGCCCTGCGAATTTTCCCTAGCGAGCCGATCAGTTCTAGGAATCTGCATTCACTGTAGTGTTTTTGTGTGTGAATTTTTACTGGCATATGAGTAATTGTGAAACTCCACTCTTGTGAGTGCTCTTGTTAAGGTGGTTTTTTGTTGTTGTTGTTTGTTTGTTTGTTTCTTTTTCCTTTTCCCCCTTGCTGGTCACATGAGAAGGGTTTGCAAATTGCTGCCAGGGACTGGAAAATATGTAATCCTTCTAACTGATGGTGTCCAAGGGTTTCTGGGATACTCTGGAGGGCAGACAAGTACAGTATTGTTCCCATCATCCATTGTAGTTCAAGCAATCTGGTTTTCTTTAAAGGCAAAGTCCTTAGAAAACCGGAGCTGCCACTTTGCAGAGATTATTGTTGTGAAGGAGATGTTAACTAATTATCTGTTTCACACTCTCCATCCCACTAGCTACTGTGCATGCTGTGGGTTTCCTCGGAGGGGAGGTGGATGAGTCCAGGCCAGGCAGGGACCAGCACTGCTGCTCAAAGCTCCCACTCAGGATGCAAAGTGGGCAGCGCTGGCAGTTCAGCCCCCCAGTTTCTGGCAGCGTGACTTAGGTGGGGCAGAACTGGGGAGCCCAGGGGTGCCCCCCACATAGGAGGTGAGGAGAGGACATTGGAGAAGGAGTCCTCCCTGTCACCTCCCTGCCCGCTGTGGACAAGCATCAGTTGTGGCTGCAGGTGCCTGCTTGAACTGCAAGGATGCCATGGAGGAGACCCAGTTCGAGCACAGCTTCGTGTAGGCTGCCTTTGACATGGGATGGGGCTAATTGTAACTGAAATTTCCCACCTACTCTATTTTTCAGCTGCTTTCCCCTCCTCAACCCCCACTCACCCCATCCCCCCCCTTCTTTGAAGTTCCTTTCTTGATTTTTTTTTTTCATGGGGTTTGCTTGGTCTCAGCAGTGAAACGGGTTCTTTTGCTCTTTGAAGTTTGCATCAGTCTTTTCAGTCCCTTCCAGGTTGTGCCGTTGAGAGAGGATGGGATGTTCTAAAGACTGTGCTAATTCCATACTGAGATGTTCCTAAAACTGAAGTTCACAGCAAAATGAAACTGAAACTGCCACCATTTGTGACAAAACATTACCGAGAAACGGCTGCTTAATGTGCATGATACAGCCTGAGTTTTTTTGTTACCTGTTTTCCAGTATTGTTGAACTGCTCTGTCCTATGTTTAAGCCTGTCTTCTTTCCTAAACTAATGACAATTAGCCGTAGGTCTCCTGAAACTGAAGCAGTTGGTTTTTAGGGATCTGTCTGCAGAATGATGGATGCTGGTAGGTTTTTCTATCCATAGGATGCAGCTTCAACCTCTTCAAAAGCACGTTGGTGATTACTTACCTCAAGTACATAATTACACCCTACAGAAAACTGTGAACAGTATGTTTCACACGAAGCCCTGCAGAAAGGTGGCTAAAAGCCAACTTTTTAGTTGCATTTAACGCTCATGCTGTGATATTTGTTTTTCATAACGACTGGGCAGACCTGCCTTATCACCCTCCTCTTCAGAAAGGACTGTGTTGGTAACTTATACAGTCAGTTTGTCACCAGCGTTACGGGATTTTAAATGATTCACCATCGTGTAGCAAAGGGTGATTAACGAGATAATTCAAAGCCAAATGCTCCAATTTAAGCTTTATCTCGAAAGGGAATATTGAATTGTGGGATTACTTTTTTTGTTTTCTGTGAAAAATACAGAGCAAAACGTTTTGTGCAGAATAAATTCTAGGCCAGCTTGCTAGATGGTACAATTTGTTACACTTTATGTACCTTATTAATGTGACTAATTGTGGTTATAAAGCACATAGGAAGGAGGAACTAATTGGATTATGTAACTTCCTGAAAACATTTTTTAAGTTATTGTTGTTAATTTTTATTTTTTTTTTCAACTTTGCTGTGTCTGACCAGTTTAATTTAGAGAATTAACAGTTAATCAAACTCTGCCGTTTTGTGGTTCATCTGTTCTGAGGTTGATTTCATGGGATCAGGGAAGCGGCTGCACTTGAGACGGTTTTGGGGGATGAGAGAGGAGGAAGGTGAAATTCATAGAACCATTCAGGTTGGGAGAGACCCCTGGGATCATCAAGTCCAACCATCAGCCCTACTCTACAAGTTCTCCCCTACACCAGATCCCTCAACACCACATCTAACTGACTCTTAAACACAGTCAGGGATGGTGACTCTACCACCTCCCTGGGCAGCAGATTCCAGTGACTGACCACTCTTTCTGTGAAGGATTTTTTCCTAATTCGATCTTAGATGCCCTGGGCCCTCGTCTGAAGAGGGGGCACGGAAATGTGCGTTTTCATAGATCGATAATGGTACTTAATAACCAGGTATTTTACAGCATTTGGCTTATAGATTTGGTGCAGCTCTAGCTGTTGTGGCACAAGCCAAAGCTGGTCAGGTAGGAGAATGAAGCCAAAGAGATGTTGGGAATTGTGGTCCCGCACAAACCCAGCCTCTTCGGTGGTCATTTATGATGCTTCAGGGCAATCCAAAAGAGTAGTTAGGTGGGAACTGAACTTCATAGTGTTAATCCGTGAGGTTTTTGAGTTGATAAGGTGCCAGTTGTAAAAAAACAAAACAACACCTCAAAAAAACCAACCCAAGAAACCAACTGGGTACAGTAGTTTCGTTTACTTTGCAAAGAGATTATTCACTGCTGCACATACCATCTGGTTAAAACCAGTGAGGGTGTGTTGTTTTGCTGGTTTTATTTTTTGTATCTCCCCAGTGAAACAATTTTCTTCAGAGATTATAAAGCCTTTTTTAAAAGAGAAGATGAAGGGTGATGTGTAGGTCTTCTGAAATGCCCGCGTCCTTAAATGCGGTTTTCCAGTGTCAGTTGACTGTCGGCTCAGAGTTGATCCTAAAAAGCCATCGCTGACAGATGACAGCCAGCTATTCTGCAGGAGGGGGCTCTGTCCACATTTAATTCTACTTTTAGCGACTTCAGATTTCTTCCAGTGGGGCTCTGCAGTCCCTGGTTTTGTCTGTGGTAAAATCAGCAGTGAATTTAAACACAGCTGTGACTAGCACAGCCCTTGACTTGGCCTGGACAAGGACATGCGTTGTCCACTCTCTGGAGCTGCCGGCCACCAAGGGAGCAACGGGAACGGGACAGGACATCCAAAAGTGGTGGAAAGCTGTCAAAAAAGAGTCTAGGCAAGAGCAGGGAAAGCGGGACTTTGGATGGAGGTGGGGAGCTTCCAGCATGAGACACAAGTTTCTTGCTCCAGCAGGTGAGGAGCGCAGAGAGCTGTGTTTGGGCAAGCCTTGTGCTAACAGGGAGGGCTGATTCATAGCGAACCTGGATTCCCAGTAACTGGCGTGCAGATACAGAGGCTTACATTTGTGGCTTGCTCAGATAAACAAGAACTTGTAGAGTACCCTGGGAAAGAAAATGAAGTTACTTTTGGGTGTGGTTTTCCCTTCCCTCTCCCCCTTCTTCCCTTTCCCCCCCCCTTTTTTTTTTCTTTTTTCCTCCCTCTCCTTTCTTTTTTTGTTCCCCCCTTTTAAAAACTTTTTTCTTTTTATTTTCTTCCCTCTTTTTTTCTTCTCTCTCTTTTTTTTTCCCCTCTCCCCCTCCTCCCCTAGAGTTTCTACTTAAGATAACATTCGAGATCTGATGCTTCTCAGAAATGACCTCCCCCACCACCATACTTGGGGCTCTGACTTCGCCAAAGTGTTAACAAACAAGGTATTTCATCCCAGTTCTTCTTAAATCTGTGAATGCCTCATAACTGTCAGTGATTGGAATACCTTTCTGCAACATTAAAGTAACAGACACCAACTTGCCTTTGGAAGTCGAGTGGGTTATCTCTGAGCACTGTCTCGAGTGATGCGAATTAGTGTCTTGCTGCTAATAGGACAGAGGTGCTGCTTCATCTCCCCTGTGCGGGACCCCACACCTTGGTTGTGGTAGCTCTTGTGTTCCTGTAATTCAACTTGCTGACCCAGCAGAACCCCAATAAACTTCTTTTGAGCCCTTTTATAAAACTAAATTGTCTTGCTGCATGATCAACAAAGTGTGAAGCCTGGCTTATGTTAAGTGACAGAAGTTTAGGTCAAGAACGGGGGCAGAGATGGGAGGGAGAACCCACAGCTCCTGTTTGTTCAGCAACAGGGAAATATTAGCCTCAAACCACCTTGTGAAATCCTCATCTAAGAAGAGGCTTGGAGGGTGTTAGCAAGAGCATTAATGTGGTTAAAAACTTTTTTTTGCCCTTCTGTGTCTGTGGATAGATGCTCTTCACAGTTTTTGTGAGCATCAAATTATATTAAATTCTAAGTTTACATTATTTATATGACTACTATAAGTTCCTTTCATTAGTCCTGGGTATAGATGGTTGATTTTTAGCCACGTGGTATAACAGCAATGTAAAGCTGGCAACCTCTGCCTCGCTTGCCATTATTTAGAATAAAGAATTCAAACTCTGCTTTGTCAGCTCAGCTCCTGAAAGCAAGCAGGAGGGTTTGCTCCTTGAGCAGCCCTTGCTGAGGAAAGAGCTAACAGAAGATGGTCCTTCCTCCCCACCTGCAGCACCAAGAACCATGGGGTACCACTGCCAGCTTTTAAATTGTATGTGGCAGCATAAACCAGCCCCACTCAATGGTTTTGGCTGAGCTGGATCGTGTTGGGTTACCTTCCCATCCATTCAAACAAGGCTGGAACTGATGGCAGCCGCTTTGGCCCCGCTGTGTGCCCATATTTAGGGTGACATCCTTACTGTGGTCTTTGTTTTGTTGGTAGATGGTATAGGAAGTTCCCACTCAGATTAAAATATAGAGCCAGAAGAGATGAAGTTGCCAAAAAAAGTTTGGTTTCTATGGTTTCACAAGCCAAGCCCTCAGTCCATACTCACTTTTCGTGCTGTCCTGCCCAACTCTGTTTCTCATTTCTTAAGCCTGTTTGGAGATGTCAATCAGAGGGTGCAGATCCTTAAATGTCTGAATGTCTGAGCAAGATGTGGGGTGAAGGGAGTCCTGTAGACAGCAGGATGAATTGCTGCGTGGGTCAGGGATTCCCATTGCCTGTCTACTTTATTCTGTCTTGGCCTGAGCCTCTGACACTTGGGGCATGGTAGGACTAAGGTCAAGAAAAAAAATGCAGAAGGTAAAGAGGCTTCTCCTGAGCTTCTTTGGCTTCTAAATCACAGCTGGGTGGAGAAGGTAGGGCTGCTGTGTGAACATCTGCATTCATCTTTGCCCTGTCTTAATTATATGATTACTGAAGCTGTAAATATTTAGGGTGAAACTAGGGGATTTTTTGTTGTTCTTTTAATTGTGTGACTGTTTGGTGCCAGTCAGCTGAGTGCTTTGTAAGTATAGAATTTCTGCTCTTGAACCTCTTGCTTTTATGTGAAGAGGGAATGTTCCAGGGTCATTGCCTTGTGTTTTATGGTGCACGTTTGCTTGCTCTGTCTGACTTCTTTTTTTGCCTTTTTTTTTTCCCCTGTGTCTGCGTGACTGCCTCACCCAAAATTCCTCAAAGCTGAAAAGGGAGAGAAGCTGACTCATTACCAGGCTGAGAAAGTACTTGAGGTTCATTGGTGTCCTAGGGAGGGGAATACTTTGTACCTTTACAGCTCTTTGTACTGCTTTGATAGATGCATTTCCAACCAACAAGGAGTAATTTCTAAAAGAATGTGTTAAAGAGTTCTAAAGGATAACGGTACCAGGTACTGGAACTGACATCTGACTTATTTGCAATGCTACAATTATTTTAAAAAAAGTCCTCTTGTAAGGTACTCCTCCAGTCAAACCAGTATTATCTTCTTGGATAGCTGTTATTTTGTAAAATTATATTTTTTGGTGTGTAGTTTCAGATGACCTTAATTATAAATTAATGCTCAAGAATTTCGGGTTTGTCTGGTGACCACCCTCTTGAAATTGATGAGGCATCATCTAGTAGTCAAAATTTTTTAAAAGTTTGCCAAGCCTCCATATTTGCTTTTTATTTTGTGTTGGGAAGTTAGGTTTGTTTTCCAATGGGTTCCTGGCACCTGCACTCTCAGCCCTACCTGTAATCCCCACGGATTTTGAAGGGTTTAGGATTCGGTTACACCTTGAGATCACGTGCTCTCAAATAGAAGTTGTGGGATATTTTGTTCACTGTCCTCCGGGCTAAATGGCAGCATATTTCTGGTGAGCATCTCTTAATTATGGAATTAGATTCCATAATTTAATTTTTAGTTAAAGGAAACTGCCTGGAATATTGTTGGTGGTAGTGATATTTCTTAGGGCTTGTGGGTATTGTGTTTTGCTGCGTGTGCTCGATCAGCAAAGAGGGGAGTTAGAAAGATGAGGAGAAACAAAGGATTTGTGTTGTGTTTGTGTCTTTTTTTTTTAATATGTACAATCTAAAATATGTAGTGTATTAAATAAATAGAATTATTACAGTGTGCATTTTCTCTACAGCTAACCTGTTACTAGCCACCTAGTAGAAGACCATGTTTAACCCCTGCTTTTTTCCCCTAGAAATTAAATAGGAATAAATATTGTGTTACACTTTGAGTCCAGTTTGTAGCTTGTTAAGAACTAATTTTACTCTCTTGCTTTTAGTTGAAGCATCTTGTCACAATGGGGATGAAACAATGGAAACAATCGAGGCCGCTGAAGCACTTCTCAATATGGACTCCCCTGGTCCTATGCTGGATGAAAAAAGAATAAGTAAGTTTCTTTTCATGAAAGCAAATCCAATCTGTATTTGCCCTGTTTATCGGGGATTCGGTGCAGCATGGTTGCATGGAGTTGGAAAGGTTATTCTGCTTCTGGGTGGCCTTTGGGTACATAGTTTGGATATCAGAAATGTAGTGTTGTATGCAATGAAGGATTGCATTGCCCTGTCGGAGTTAACAGGGAAGGAAATAATCAGAAATTACAGAGAGAAGGTGTGAATTAAATCAGGTAGTTTAGATTGCAGTGTTTTCTTTGGCTGATAGAGGATTAGTCTGTTACCAAGATAAAAGAATATGCACATACATCTGGAGATTGCTTTAAATATGAATAAAAATATGTGATCACCAAATAATTGTGTTTTGGGGGGGTTACATAGTTACCTATATTTTCTCTTCTATTTCCTATTGCAATAGTGTTCTATTTTAATAGTGCTTCTGCTTGTGTGAAATGTTATTGGAGCATATATTCTTTTATGAACTAGTGTTCTCTCCCATGAAGCTCTTAAGTGTCACAGTTTTATTCTATGTTTATTTTTTTTTTCCATTAAAAAAAATATCTTTTGGAAGTCGTTGTGGCTGTGTGAAAATATTCCTATTGTCCCTTTCCCTTAAGCAACAATGTTTGGCTCAACTGAAGATGATGATATGGTGCCTCCTATTACACATGTGTCAGTCACGCTTGATGGGATCCCTGAGGTGGTGGAAGTTCACCAAGCCCAAGACCCTTATGCTGAATCACCAGAAACTCCAGAATATGAACAACCAAAAAAGAAGAAAGGTAAGATGCTACTGGAGAACAGCAGCACGGAATAGGAGAGCAGTGGGTGGTGTGCTCACCTCCTCTCTGTGGGTGTCTGGAACCATTCTGTGTGTCAGGTCAAAACAACTGAGTGGGCTCAGCTAGAAATAGAGAAAAAGTGTTTTCCCACTGAGTAGTGTGAGCTCACACAGATACTGGTGCTTAGATGTGAATGATGTTGGAGAGGTAGCAATGACAGCTTAATCCACTGGAAACACAAGTCTCTGCTTGTTCCTCTGTAAAGTTTCTTCTTCAGAGCAGAATTGCTGTACAAGTTATGGAGCTTTTGTTACTGGGAATCCTGAAGCACTTTCATAAACTAGAATGTAAGAAGTTCTGTCTAAACATGAGGAGGAACCTCTTCACTTTGAAGGTGGCAGAGCACTGGAACAGGCTGCACAGAGAGGTGCTGGAGTCTCTGTCTTTGGGGACGTTCAAAACCCACCTGGAGAAGTTCCTGTGCAACCTGCTGTAGGTGGACCAACTTTGGCAGAGGGGCTGGACTAGATGATTTCCAGAAGGCCCTTCCAACCCCATTTCATTCTCTGGTTTTGTGATTCTGTGATTCATTAGCTTTCACTTAACTTCAACTAAAGATACGTGATCTGTTCAGAGTAAGGGATAAGAATGAGGAAGGTTTCTTAGCTTTTCTTAATTATAAATGGTTTCATTTTATTTTCTTAAAATAGCTTCATGCTATGCTAGAAGCGAAAGTCCCATTTGCAGTAGATAACATCTACACAGTGTCCCCTGATGGATTCTCTATTGGAGTCGGTGCTGTGGCAAAGAGTAATGAAATGGTGTTTTAGCCAGACCTTCTGGTCCTGGTTTCCCACCCTGCTTCTGTATGGAGTCCATCAAAGGTCCTGAAGCTGAAGTCTGCAGTGAAAGAGGTCATGAAGTACAGGCAGATGGAAGGTGCTGTTGCAATAAGCTAAAACCAAGCAAAAACCCAACAGACTGCGAGAGTTATGTTTCTGAAGTTAATTGTGGGGCTCAATCAGAGCATTAAGACTTTGCCAGGTTCCTCTGTGAAATAAGTCTTCCAGAACAAGGTTCCTGCTACCCAGCCATACTCCTGTAGAATTGAGAGCACTTTTGCTGCTGTTTCCAAATGGTAGAAGTCATTATCTGTCAGAGAGAGCAGATCAGCCTGTGGAGATCTTTGGGAAGCCTCTCGAGCCCCGTGTGTGTCACAAGGTCTGGTAGGGATGGGTGTGGGTCGGGAAGTCTCTGATTCCCGTAAGAAAGCTGAACTGAAACTGCTGTGGAGGAGAGCTTTGCCAGCAGCTGCCCCAAGAGTGCTGCTGGGGAAACTACCGTGCCCTGTGCACTACTGTGAGATAACCAACCGTAAGAGGATTTTAAACTGGGTATTTTTTTGCTGCTGTTGTCGGGTTTGGGATTTTTTCTTCTTCTGTTTAACGTTGACTGCTGTGTGTGTGAAAACAAGGAGCTGCTGTCTGGCAGACATTTAAACTCTTTGGCTTGATGCTTTCATATACCCTCTTTGGTGTTGTGCTTCTGCTTACTCCCACTCCTTCCTCCTCCCTAGCTGCAGGTTAGAAAACCAGTTGCTTCACAGCAAATGTGTGTGTTTGGTTTTGACAGTTATGTTGGACAGAACAAATACTAGAAAAGATGCATCAGTTTAGTGTTTCATTAACTGCTCATTTTCAATGAGGTTGAGACCTCGTGAGGTCAGTGGTATGGTCTGGGTGATGTAGAAGGGTTACTTCAAATTGTCCAGGGATTTGCAAGGCATTGGTATGGCACAATTGCTGCAAAGTGTTACTAGTTTTGCAGTGCACTTTAGCATGATGAGCAGTGGGGAGGTGGGGTTTGGTTTTTTGGGTGCAGTCTGTTTCACTTCCTTTGGTCAGTTTTGTGTCACAGCAAAGGGCCATAATCGTTTTGTCCTGTCCATACCACTCATGATTTTATAGACTTCTAGCATAGATAACCCATCAGCTAAACTTACAATGCTCAGGGCATTGCCAGCTCACTGAGCCAGAATGGCACTGCCATGTAGAGATCCTCCAAGAAAATGTACTCCAGAAGCAATGGGGTGATTTCGCTTCCTTTCTTTGTGGGCCTTCTTGCTGCAGCAGGAGAGCTGTATCCACCCATCTGCTCAACTCCAGACCTGCCTTCAGCATGATGTTTGTACTTGTGAACATCTGAGCACTGAGCTGCTGAACTGTGGGTCAAAAAGAGGGGAAAAACAAAGGGATTTTGGAGAAAGACACTTGGAAATTTGCTATACTAATACCTTCAGTCCCATTTGTGCTACAGGAGGTTTCTGGTAGTACGTGGTCACATAAGTGATATGCACATTATTTTAAACAAAACCCACTGAAAATAGTGTAAGAAAATGTATTGAGCTCTTTCTGGCGTGGTATAAGTTATCTAATGAGGATCAGCATCTCACTGTCTAAATATCACATTTATTTCTAGCGTGAATTCATGACCTTAAGTGGTTTTGCAGCCATGGAAGTAAGAAAGTGAAAATACCAATTATAAACTTGGTTAGCTATACAAAATTACAGTAGCCCCAAGAAGGCTTAGCTTTTGCACATTCTTCATCCTTCCTCTTTGTAAAATTCTCTCCTAAAAAGGAATTTGGTGATGCAGTCTGAAAGGTAACGAATTCATGCTCTATTGAACTGAAGGAGGAAGTGTGCTAATGCTTGCTGTGCTTTCAGAAAATACCTCCTTTTAAACAAAGGAACCGTATCTTGTGTGGTAACTGTGCTTTTGATGGTGTGAGAGAGTGCCTGGAGATGATAGCTCACAGTGTAGTCTGAAACCATCGTCTCCACTATCTCTAGCCCAGATACAGAGCAGTAACTTCAATACCTTTCTGTAAATGAGTTCCACGTTCTTCACTCATTTCTAATTTTGAATGGGTTTCTGGTGGAGGATTATCCAAAGAGGATGTCCTGAAGTAGCCTGGAGCTGCTGTAGCATTAGTGTTTGTATTTAGTGGGGTGGGTTATCCCTAGTCAGAATTGCACAAACTGTATGTGATCAGTACTTGCGTTGCCCGAAGTTGACCAGCCAAAATGTGGTCATGACCGACTTGAACCCTCATCCACCTAATTTTCTTTTAAGACCTGATCTCCTTTGGACACAAGGTAATTAATGACATCAAAATAACACTCCCCACTACTTAATGGTGTACATTTACACCTCCATAAGAGGGGACGTAAGCACCCAACAGAGTCTTCCTGTGACACAACTCTTAAGGGGAGAAAAGCACATAGTCAGAGTTACCCTGAGTGACTTCTTGTGCAGTAGAAGCTCATCTATGGAAGAGTGACTTCATCTAAACATTTTAGGGAAAACAGACATTTCTGCAAATAAGAATGGTGAGTGGAACTAAGCTGCTAAAAATGTACTCCAGTAGTTCTTTATCCTTTACTGTGATGATATATGTAAAAAAAATGTAAAATGTTGTAGGCTTTCCTCCCTCCTATTTTCATTCAAATGAAGGAAGATGGTACTGGCCAAAGCAATTGTTGAACTTTGTGTCCCATCCTCAGTCATGAGTTCTGTCTGAATGGAAGCAAGAAAATTAGAGGACTCCAGGGATTACTAGAGTTTCCTCACTGTAGCTCTCAAGTAGCTATACCTCCTGCCCAGTGCCCTGTCAAAAACAGAGAGAAAGAGAAAGAAAGACTGGCAGCGTCCAAAGGTGAGTGCTCAGGCCAGTGTTTCTTAGGACCTTCATAGACAGCTGGAAGTTTAGGATGAAGCAGAGAATGCAGGCTGGCACTGAGCACTTTATTTCAGACCTAGTGAAAAACCCTCACTCTTGCTCTGCAGCAGAGCTGTTTCCTTTCTAAAACAGCCCCTAAAAACAAAACCCAAAGTGGAACATCATAGTGTATGGGATTGCACAGGTCTGTTGGTCTTGCCCCCTTGGAACATAAATTCAGGGAATGCAATAAACAGAGAAAAAGAAAAATATTTTTCTTTAGACCTTTAATTATGACAATATGCTATTTGGACTAGAAATATGTTTCTCTGAAGCCTGTGTTTGCTTGGTCTATTCTGCCTCTCAAAAGTGCAAAGGTAATATGTGAATAATTTAGGTATTGTCAGTGTACTAAGGGGTCACTGCCAAACCAACAGAAATGTTTATTTCATAAGAAAGTTCTGAAGGTTTCTGATTAATCACCCATAAAATATGCCGTTGCAGGGAATGAGACCTAATTAAAGGAGTAGTTTCAAGGTTTTATATTGAAAAATACTTGAATGGCTTGTACTTTTTTACTCACAGTTACGTACTTGGTTTCTCAACATTTTCAAATTAGTGTTCTTCACTCTTGTTATCGGTTATAATGAATTCCTTCTTTCCAGTCTTCCTCACCAGGTAGAGTCACCATGATTATGATGTTAAAAAATGCTGTTTTTTCAGAGCCTGTTACTGGTTCTGCTGGTCTTAATAACCAAACAAGTGACTGTAGCCACTGTTGAGAATGGTGTAAAAGGCAGTAGGATTGGAAAATGTTTTGTTCATGTGACAGTGCAGTTTGCTGCTGTCAGCGGAGACTTCCAGCCTGTTAAACGAGCAGGCAATCTTGTTTTATCCCTAAATTCCATTTCAGTGGTGAGTGAACCAGATAGTGCTCTGTATTTTATCTAGCTTTTCCTGTTAAAGCTCTTGCCCACACTTAACAGTTTATTCTTCTAATCTCATCTGTTTTAATGACCTTAAGAGTACCTAAAAAGCCCCAGAAATTTCCAAGGTGCATGGACTTTGGAAAAGTGAGCGTAATCTTTTCTAGAAGTTCACTAAGAACATAGTGGGTCCAAGCCTGCTGTAGAACTTGAAAACATTCAGCACAGAACTCAGCTCCTAACTTACCAGCAATTGAATCCTCTCTGAATTTGGAAGCAAATCTCTTCCCTTTTTAGGTCTTTGCTCTTTTTTATTTCCTTTTTTTTTAAGTTGTCTTATTGGTGGTTTATTTCAGGGAAGAAGCCGAAACCGCCTCGTCCCGAGTCCCCTACTACAACTCCAAATATATCTGTGAAAAAGAAAAACAAAGATGGAAAGGGTAAGGCAAGGGAAATTGCTGGCATTTTTAAGAGAACATTGTTTCTGAGCAACCTGTAAAAAGAAAAATGTCACTGGTTCTCTTGTGATGTAAAACCAGGTCTTGTGCTCAGGGGTGGTGAACATCTCGTCTTAAGGCAATTAAAAAGTTAGCGCGTGAGATTTTTGGGGGGTGAAATACCCAGTTTCTAGGGAGAATAAGGAATTTGTCACTTCAGTTTGCAAGGGTTCTTGGAAACTCTTCAAACCCCCTGCAGAAGCTGCTGCGTTTTGAGCGAAGTCGTGGGGAGTGCTTTGCGTTGTATTGGTGTGTTTCTTGGGCTGTGGTTATTTTGACAGATGATCTTGGAAAACGTTTCCCATCTGTGTGTATCTAATTCTGCACGAGGAGCTAATCAAGGCTGCCAGTAGGCAGCAGGGAGCACCGAGCCCCTGGATTCTGAGGGAAGCTGTAAGGCAGCTTGAGGACTTGGGCAGAGACTCGGATTTTCGATACTTCTTTCATTCCTCCCGTATTTAAAAGGAAGAAAGAAAAGAAATACCACATAACTGACAGAATAAGCCATTTCCTCCCGACAGAGCTGTTGGGTAGTGCCGGTCAGTTTTCTCAAGAGCTCGTTGCTTTGCTGTTGGGCTGGCAGCCTGATGCCCTGGCCCTCACCGAGTTCTGCTGGGCTGGGCTGGGAGCTGGAAGTGACCCTTCCCCGTGTCCCCACCAGTGCCTGCACCCGCACTGAGGGACTGATGTGCTTGCAGCAAGCAATACGTGCCAGGACAGAAGCCCAGCCAAACCTGGAAGGTGGCAGCGTAAACATGCCAGACTCTCTTGAAGTCAGAAAAAATCACTACGCTGACAAATGATGATATTGTTATTCTTTTTTAGTTTTTTCTTTTGAAAAGGGATTTTCTGCAATAACAGGGGAAAAAATGTCGACAAACAACAAATAGGTTAATACCAGCAATTTTGAATATGCGCTCCTGCCTTTTTTTTTTAATTTTTATTTTTAAACCAAAACCTGTTTTTTAAGTAGAAATGAAAGAAAAGTATCAGAGGAACCTGCGAGTAGTGCTCAAAGGAAAGAACAGAAAATATTATATAACAGAAAACATTAGCAGCTGGCCAGGGAATTAAAAGGCAGAAGAGTCTTAGGGTTTGTGTCCGATAGCAAGGATGCACCGCATTTCGCATTTGTCCATTGTTACAAAATTGCTAAGTGGGTGGGAAGGAATGAAAAAGGAACTTGTTGCCTGAAACCAGTGCCTGTTATGAAAAAAGCTACAACAGAAGCGTGTGTTTTGCATTTTGAGGAACACAGAGTGGAAGTAAAAGGGATATTAATACAACTGGCCACGGCAAGGAAGCAGCTAGAAAATCCTGAGAGTTGCCTGTCTCACGGTGTCCACGGTGTTCCCTTAAGGGGAACGCGTGTGCTGCAGTGCCAGGCCCTCCCTCCATATCGGTATTTGATGTGCTGCATGGAGAAAACTGAGCTCTGTACCTATTTCTTACGCTGTCAGTCAGAGGAGGTTAGAAGTTCTGCCTGTGGGTAAAGCAGACATGGCTTTCACAGACAGTCCCCTTCACGGTGATGTTCAGTGGCGAAGCAGGGACAAGTTTTCAGGCTGCCTGGGTGCAGCTGAGCGTTTTCAGTCTGGGCTACAGCCAAAGCACCTGGAATTAGATGGTAAGTGGCAGCTGGGAACACTCTTGCTCCTGGTTGGCTTCCTGTCTTGCCTAAACAGTCTTAACATTTGCCTTTGGGGTATCTGAAGGCAAACAGGCTGATAGTTTTTATATAAGCTGGGAGACATTTGTTTCAAAAGCAGTGTTTTTTCTCCAGGGATGCTCACTTTTCAAGTTGCCACCTGCCAAAGGAGCCGCTAATCTTTGGTACTGCTGGTGCTGAATATTGGCAAGATATAACACAGCCCTGGATGGGAGACGTAGTTTGTAAAGACACCTCCTCTTGTTGGAAGAAAGTTCAGACTGGCGGGTTAAATGGAAGCTAACAAAAGAGATCCTGCCACCTTCTGATGCACTGGGCATTATGGTTTTTATGTGAAACTTAAGAAACCTGCACACTCTCTCCTTGCTGTGTTTTCGCGCAGCTACTTGTGGGAGGTGATACTTTCAGACAAGAAGTTCTTTCTTCCTCTCTCAGGCTAACAGTGCATCACTAGGAAGCTTATGTGTGGCTTCTAGTGTCCAAAAGAACATCAGATACCAAAAAAGCCTTAAAAAAAAGCAGGAAAGAGAGTCCCATTAGTTATATGAGTTTAGAGTCCTTAAGTGTGCTTTCAGAAAAGAAGGAATATGCGAGTTTTGTAGTGGATATGGGTATTCACAATGTGTGATTTTAATGCTCTCTCTTTATCTGTGGTAAACACCAAACAGATGGGATGGGTTTCCATATATAAGTCTTTGCAAAATGCTTGTTTGTAATGTTTTTGTTTGTAAAATGAAATTTGAGTGTCGTCTACCGGCAAGTACAAGCGCTTGCTGGATTAAAAAGAAATAATCTTCTTCTGAATTTTATTCTGGAAGGTTTGCCTACCTCAGCATATGCCGCTGATTGCCCCATATAAATCCAATTGTTAGGAGTAAGGATTTTGTTTAGCCTTTTAAAGGATTATAACACTCATCTCCATTCAGCAAAGTATTTAATCAAGGGCTTAGTTTCCAGCATTTTCAGAAGATGGACCCGAACATGTTCCCATTTAAGGTAAAGCAATAGCGACAGCTTTTTTGACTGGATTAGAATCTTCACACAATCTTTGTGGTTGGAAGGGACATTTGAGATCATCAAGTCCAACCATACACACGCACACACACAAAAACCCAACCAAGCCAAACCAACCAACCAACAACAACAACAAAAAAAAACCACCAAAAAAACCCCCACAAAATAGATCACCCAACCCAACAATCTCGGGCACAAGACCACGCCCTGAAGTGCCATGTCTACGCGTTTCTTAAATACCTTCCGGGTTGGTGACTCCACCTCCTTGGG
>VZTM01028318.1:147183-171462 GCA_013400555.1 Jacana jacana | reverse complement strand
TTTTTTTTTTTTTTTTTTTTTTGTAATTATTTTCATTTTTTAAAAGATATCCACGGCCTTAGGTTTTTAAGGCTCAAGCAGACTAATGCCTAGTTCTTATAAATTTGAGTAGTAGAGGAATAGCTGTCTACTACTATAGGGTTTCTGAAAAATGTAATTTGTTCTTTACTTACACAACTAAAAAAAAAAAAAAAAAGTAAATTAGCGACCTGGGAACAGATTATTTATTCCTTAGGTATAGGTTCTGTGCTTTAATCACAATCTTATGCTTCTGTTACAAATGCTTTTACTGTCTTGACTATTGCATCCATGTAAACACCTTCCACTTGAGGAAAACAATGATGTTCCAGAAAACCACAAGTTTGTGGAAGGAATAGGAAGGGACTATTTTAAAATTATGATAATAATAGTAATTATATTCTTATTTTTAAGACCTTATATTTAATACTTATTTATATGCACATATATATGTCACGCATATGCATATGTAAATAATGCAATTATTTTGTCAGCTGGCTTCAGTAACAGTAAGGTAGCTGGTTAGGAGGGAGTAAACCATTTTTGTAAAACCCCAAAAAGAAGGAGCATTAGGGTTGCCTCTGCACTTCTGAGGAAGGGGTCATAGGTGCTCCAGCTGGGCAGTGGACAGGGAAGAGGGAAACGCTACCATAAAATACAAACTCATGATGCCATTTGCTGTGCGGGCTTGTTGCTGTGCAACTGGTTGAGTCTATGTCAGTTTGCTGGTAATTGTGTCAGATAGAGTTGAGGCTGACAACCATGAGAGGTCCTGCTCCTTTTGGAGTTAGTGGGAGCTTTGCCCTTGGCTGCTGGGAAGAACAGGTGAATTTGCAGAATAAATTGTAATGTGTGTAAAGCTTAATTATGTGCATCTTAGGCATCCTAGTATTTTGTCAGAAGTATTTGCTAGAGGAACTTCTCTGAGGGACTATTGCAGCCCTAAATTAAGACTACTTAGGTTGGAGTGTTATGCTGAAATGCTGGATTGGGGCACGAAAGGTAGGCAAAATTAGCACAGTGCTTTGGGTTGCTTTTCACATAATGATGACACCCTTTTAAAAACTCCTTTTTTTATGTCTTCAAGAGAGTGGTTTTTGAATTTCATCTGGTTGTTTGGATAGAGCCCACATGAGTGAAAGGAGGAGAGAATAGATGTTTTATGCACAAGGAAGCACTCTATTTAGCATGGTCAAAGGCTGCTATGTGCCAAATACATAAAAGCATGAAAATGATTCTTTATTACTCAGGAGTTATGTATTTAAAGGGGGAGTGGAGCAGGGGCAGAGAAAAAGGAAAGAAAAAGTATGATGGGTTTCTTCCAGCCCTGACTGATAGGATCTTTGTTGCTTACATAGTCTGTGAAAAGGAAATAGTCCTAATGGTTTTTCATGGATCATTGGTTTATGGGCTTGGCTCCAGAAAACCTTCTTGCAGAAAATAATTTAGTTAAAATGGTGATGTTAATCAAGTGAAACTGAGAGGGTAGATGCTCAGCAAGTTTAATAACAGGATATTGATTCTTTTGCTGATACTGTCTCTCAAGTCCAGTAATGATGGGGTTCATGATGTTACTTGACTTTCATAGGTGGCACGTGAGAACTCCATCTGACTTCGTGTTTTTGGTGTGTCTGCTGCTTGGGCTCAGGCTGAAGGACCCTCAGTGAGGCTTCTTGATTTGAGGTGGAGCTTTTTGAAACTCATTTTCCTTAACTACATGTTAGCCAGCCAACATCTGAGCCAGCTTTGGCTCTAGCAGAGACAGTGTTTTTTAGAGGACTGTGTGTGCTGAGACCAGGTTCTGGAGGCTTCCCCAGTGCTAGGAGTCACAGCAAGCAGTGCCCATGTTTAGGAAAGGCGCTTTGGCCCCCAAACCTGTACATTAACAGGTCTTTCCACCATCCTTAGTGGTCTTCCCCTAGCTTCCATAGCATTTCCCTTTTGCAGCTTGGCAATGGGAGTGAATTGGGAGTGAATCAGGTCAAGAAAGCCCTGAGTTGTTGACGTCTGAGGTTTGTTCCCAGAATGATAAAATTCTTGTTGCCTACAGGATTTTTTTTTTTTCTAAACAGTATCAATGTTTTTTCAAATTAATTTCTTTTTACTGGTAGCACCAGTTAACTGATAATTCCACAAGCAGGCTTACTTTCATCAAGTTGCTACCCTGAGCTAGAAATGGAGATTTTGTTCATTTTCCCTGATGTGAAGCTTCCTAGTGGGAGCAGAGTGCGCTTCTGTGCCAGAAGTAGGTGGCACCACCAGCTGGTATGAACCTGTGCACAAGAGATGTTGGGGTAGGCAACACAGTGTGGTGGCAGTAGCTCTGGGAGTTAATGCTGCTGCTAATCACAGCATCACAATGTGGAAAAGCTATTGGTGAAAGCTAGGTGTTTCATACATGTTTTGAAAGCGTGCTATGAGGACAAGTTTGTCGCACGCAGTTAAATACCAGTGCCCGTTTGAAGTGGTCAGCTGTGCCTTGACTGGTTCTTCCAGCAGCATGGAGGTGGAACGGCTGTGGGGAGAGTTCCCATATGGGTGATGGAAACTCAGTGCACTGGTCTGTTACTGATGCACAGCATCAGTGATTCCTTTTGCTTCTCCCTGCAACCTGCAAGGTGCCCTTCAGCCTGTTTCCAAAAAGTCAAACCCGGATCCCCATTAAACCTGGTGATAAAATTCAAACCTACAGTCTCTCGGAACAGTAGTTTCTTGTATTATTAAAAACTAAGGATATAAATGTTTTCTTACATGTAAGATGTATCTGCCGTTCATACAGGTGCTGGTTGGGTGTCAACTGAAGGATGCTCTGTTATGTTGGTGGAAGAACTGGTGGGAAAGCTTGATTTGAGAGAGTTTCAGATCACACAGCTATTAGAACCACTGGTGGTAATAAACCCTGTATTTAGCCCCTTGCATTTGAACAAAACAATTTATGTATTGATTTTTCTATGAAAAGTGAGTTTTCCTCGTATGGCTATGTGACACCAGCAGCTTTGTTCAGGAAGAGTTTTTTTGCTTTTTGGAGAGTGTGTGGTTGTCATGTCTGCGTTTACCTGCATATAATCCCCAAACAGAATTAACCTGCTGTAATATATCTTCAAAATCAAACATGCTATCAAAAATAGCCATGCGTTCCTATGGAGTAGGAAAGGAAATGAAAGGACAGACTTCTTGTAAGTGGGGCTAACTGCATGCTTGTAGGCAAAAAGAGAGAAATAGTAAATACTCTGAAGTTTTGAGTGTTTCATGCTGTCTTTATTTATACTTTTCTTTATTCAAAACCAGCAAAACAGCTACCGCTGCTCTGTGAAGAAAGTTTTGTGAAATGTTTCTAGTGCATCTAATAAATGCAAAGAAAAAAAGGAAAAGAAATTCCCCTGTAGTTGGGAAAGTCCTGACTTGTTTTGTTCTGTTTTCCTTTTATTTTACCTTGTTTGTTTGGGTTTTTTTCCTTTTTCCTGTGTTTTTTCCTTTGACTGTAAAGGCACTATTGAGCAGGGATAAAATCAGAATCAGCCATGCAAATCAAATGTATTTTTCTCCTTTCATAGTTAATCTTTACTGCTTTGGACTTGATAGTAGTCTGCTGCTTTAAGACAACTGCAGACCATTTTCCACAGGTTACCATTGCATAATTTATTAAAAAACAAACCAAACCCCATTCCTACACCCTTTCTTCCTTTATTTCCCCCCTCCCTCATTCCCCCAATAAAAAAACCCAACCAAATTCAAAACAACTAAGGATGGGGAGCTGAAGTTCATTTTTTAAAAGGGTGCAGACATATTTGTAAGTTAGAGAAAGGAACTATTTTCAAAGCTAACAACTCTGAAATATTATAGTATATGGCAAGCTGAACTTGCCTTAAAAAAGACAGAAGATAAGACTAGTGGTATAATGCATGCAAAGTAATATGTAAATTTGTTGAAAAACAGACGTTTTTGGCTATGGATATGATTTCAATACCAGTATCATACAGATAACGTTTTTAGGCCTCATGCCTTACTTACCAAGAATTGAGAAACAAGTAACATGCATGTATGTATAACTCTGCAATTAAATGATCACAAATTAATGCTAGTCTGTTTTGTATATTATACCCAGGGCAGGTAGTCCTGTTTGTGGGGTGCCATGCAAACTTGGGAAAAGAACAAAAGTTACTGTGAGGCATTTCTAAGCAAATGAATTGGAAAGAAGCAAAAGTTTTGTTGGTAGTCCAGACCAGTTGAACAAACCAAAGATGTTCCTAGTAAAATGGGATTCAAATTCACTTTGCAACATCTAGAGTTTATGTCCGTGAGCTGCTAGACTGTGTAAGCCTGCTTTGTGGTGGAGTAAGTTATGGAATTCCAGTTTAGTTTTGAAAACTTATTTCTGTTTGAAACCAAAACCTAAATAAATATTTCCTCTTCCTTTTAGCACTGAGATTTTTAGCAGTGGGGAACTTCTTGTTGAAGTGCTTAGTGCATACCTTGTAATGGAAATTGTGGGAGAATGTGAATAGAACAGAAATAGACCCAGCGTTTATCTGATAGTTCAACAAAAAGTAAATATTGAGATTTGTTTCTCTTCTTGTAATGGACTATTAAAGTACAACTGACTTGGGAATGGAGGGCTAAAGGGGACAATTTCCTCAGTCATGTAAAAAGAAGTTAAAATCTCAATGGGCCTGTTGCTCACTCTCCCCTGCGTTTGAACAGATTTAAAGCCTTAATAAAAATGCTGGAAGAGTGAATAAACCTTAGTCTGCCCTAGGGAGGCAGCAAAAAAGATCAGAGACTTTTTTTTCTATATCCCTGTTACAGCAGGGAATGTACTAAATGTAGATGTCTAGCTGAGTGGGGGAATAGTCCGTACCTGAACTACAGAACTCTGACCTAAGAAAGATTAGCTCAAGAATATGAATGAGGTGCTGTGCAACCCTGTTGAAGTTCGCCTTCAAGATGAGGTACAGCTTGCCCTTCAGCTTTCCAGCAGGGTAATGCCTCTTGCTTCAGGCAGTGAGAGCCCTTCCACTCCTGAGCCAGTCATTTTCTGTCTCTCAGGTAATCAGCAGAAGCTATCAATCCAGAATTTAAATTACTATAATATAGTATGTGGTGCGTTAACAAACCTTCTTTGAAATGCTTCTTGGGAAGTTGGTCAGATTGAACGTTTGAAGCTTCAAACCAGGAGCACTTGGGACGCCTTTATTCCTTGCATATTTGAAATTTCATCTTCAGTTTTTGCTCCTATCTGCCCCATCCAGTTTGTCAGGAGCTTCTACCCTCTGGGCTGGGACAAGTCTCTGCTTTTCCACCTTAAAAGCCCCTTCCCTTTCCTGTGAGGTCTGCTCTGCTTTACATGAATCGCTTATGGGGTTCTGTTGCTTTCAGCCCTTACTTGCTAGGCTAGAGCATCCCAAGTGCTTTAGATTCCCTAAAATAGGTTTTGCTCTATCCAGTATCTTCTGAGTAGTCTTCTCTGCATCTCTTTCAGTTAAATTGGTTTTGAGGGAAGGCATGGGTTTGTTTTTTTTTTTTTTTTGTTTTGCTTTGGAACAGCTAGCCACAACTGTACATACAAAATTACAAATAGTGATTTACCGACACTTTATATAATTGATAGTCCCGATTTTCTACTAAAAATACCAATTTTTGTCTTTTTGTGTGCGTGTAGAACTACTGCAAAGCATCAGTATCAAACAGCTCTTAGAGGGACTAATAGGATCCTGTGATCTTTTGATGGTCTGACAGCTCCCTTCTCCCCTTCATCTCCTGTTAATTGGTCCCAGATCACAGCAGAAGTCATTATTCATAATTGTCTTTCACTTTGTTCGCTTAGATTTTTGCTGCATTTGTGTTACTCCAGCTAGTCCAAAAGACTATTCTGCGTGAGATGCTTTAGGAACAGAGAATTCTCCAAACTTTGGTCTCCTAGAAGTTGTTAGTGAATACCTGCCTTTTTTATAGCCTCTACATAAATTGCTTAATAGGCCTGATCTCGCAAACATAAGGAATACAGTACTTTGTCTGCATATTTATTGTCTTTCAGCTAGTGCTTTGTTCATCTTTGAAATGTTATAGGTCTGTACCTTAAATATTATTCCATGTGCTATCACATCAGTTCTTGCTTTAACTCTTGAGTAAGTTCACTATGTTATCCTTTTTTGAGGAATCAAACTTTGTAAGCTCAAATTTACCTTGTCTTCATGTCACTGTTCAATGACATTTCCTTGAGTTCTTATTTTCAGACCTAGTATTATCAAGGTCACGCTTCTGTGCTTGTAGGGCCAAGATTGCTTTGCCTTCTCTCCCAAACTACTACTTTTTCCCCTCCCTCTCATAATGATTTTTGGCGTATCTGTCATTGCTGTGTGTGCCAATTATGTCAGTGTTGGGGGATGGAGATTATCCAGATCTTCTTATTTCTTTATTGTAAATGGTCTAATTTTGTTTCCATACTGTATGTGGTAATGACCGTTATCCTATCCTTGTTTTCACTGTATCATTTTTCTGTCTTTCTTGAAACAGAAGGCAAAGTATTTGGTTTGTTGTTTGTTCCTGCTTATCTTTTCCTAGACATCTTCTTAAACTTCAGGGTGCAGGTAGCTGCCTTTCTTTCCCTCTTTTGAAGCTGTGCTGCATAGTAACGTTGATGACCCCATTATTTCCTCTGTATGGTTCAGCTCAAGCAGGCTTCTAGTTGGTTTTTACTGTTCTGTTTGTTTCGAGGTTGCAAGGTACGTACTTTTCTTTCTTAAGCTTCTTTCCACTTTGTGGAAAAAAGGCATCCTGATTATTTTTAGCATTACAGGTCAGGTTTTTATTCATGCAGGTAGTCTGGAGTTCTCCTCACCAGATTTGTTCTTTACCTTGGGAAACAAACCCAATGAGTGGAAACAGGTTTCATTTAGAGTGCAAATATCTTCTGAAACCAGTCTGCATCATCAGGCCCATTAACAAATTCCAGTCATTTCTTGAGCTTTGCCCTTCCCAAATTCCAGACTGCTTGACATGTTCTTGGGAAGTGATTAGAAATGGTTCAGAATTGGCCTTTGATTACTTGAGTTACTGGTCATCTGTCCTGTCTGACAGTGTGAGCTGACTCCGAGACAGCATCCCTGTTGACCTGTGACTGATGATGACTGTTGACCAAAGGAATCTTTCAACTGTCATGTCTGTGCCATTGCTAACATTCATGTGGTTTGGGTTTTTTAAAAATAAAATAAGTTGGTTTCCCAGGAGTTCACACTTTTTATTGGCAGTGTATGCGGGGTAATCTATGGACTGTAGCCTGTGTTCAGGTGTAAATCTCTGTAGAATCCCAGTTGCTCTCCGAATGTGGCGATAATTGCCAAAAGTCTGTTATGTTTCAACCATTCTATATTTCTTAACTGTCTCATTGGTATGCAGTGCTCCCTCACTCCTTTATTTTAAATATTTTTTCTCCGGCTTGAATATTTTGCAGCCTTCATTTTCTGTGTAGAGGTTGCCATTGGTGTGTAGAGGGCAGGTATTGTCAGTGTGCTGCACAGCAACTGGGTCTGTGTTCTGCAGTCAGCCTGATCCTCCTTAGCAGTAAAATGTGGCAAATCTTAACCTCTTGTAGATGATCAGTTGCTTGGTCTTTCTACACTATGTGGTTTTGACGGGTGGCTGAATCAAGTGATGAAGGTTTGTGTTTATTAGTACTTCTCTTCCCTCATTAACTATCCTACCTAGCATCCCTATTTTGGGGAAGTATTAGTTACCTCTTAGAGGCAGATTCTCTGAATCTACTTCTTGTTGTTCATAATGTGGCAGCAGGCCATCTTTTGTGAGATTAGCACTTTTTCTTTTGAATCTCCTAATTGCCTGCTGTGCCAAGACACTCCAGTGCTGGTGCTGTCATCTTACTGTGGAAAACGATTCATCAAGCAAGAGAAATGTGGGGCTGAGTTGTTATTTCAGTGTGGTTAAAAACAAAACAAAACAAAAAGCAACAACAAAAAAAAACCCAAACCAAACAAACAAAAAAAAAAACTTTCTGCAGGAGACTATTACTTTAGGACCAAAGACCGCATGGGAGAGTTGAAATTGCTGAAAACATGTTTATAGGGGAAATTCTGGCAGGTTTTTAATGGCCATACAAGAAATGTGGCTCTCTAAAAACAAGAATTTGTATGATTCTTTTTCCAGATGTGATTCCTTTACCTTTAATTGCAATTTTAGGATATGAGAAGGTTTAGGAATGGAAAGACTCATAAAATGTCTAATCACAACAATAATTGACTTGTCTTTTTTTTTTTTTTTTTTCCTAATTCCGTGTGCCCAGTAATGCATCTGCTTGAAGGTGCAGTTGTTAGTGGCTCCTCTTGCTAAAACCGGGGTGATAGATCTTAGTTGTGCTATGAAATTGTGTAAGCTTTGAACTGTTACAATTTACTTGTGTGTCTGGATACGATACATATGTTCGTATACTATTTGGGAATGCTTCCTTCGTGGGGAGTTGTCTAGACCCTATCCTGTGCTTGATGAGTTTTTGTGGCTTTGTTCTCTGTGTGTGTTTCTTTTCTCTCCCTCCTTCTCCCTCCTTCTCCCTCCCCTTTTTTGCTTGTTTTGTTTTGTTTTTTAATTTTGGTGGGTTTCTTTGCTTAGCTTCAGTAGGGGAAGACATGACATCTGTTCTTTGTGGGCCTGTAACTCTGGGTGTGCAGTAGGTGTAGTATTCTTGTTTGTTTGATGTTTTTCTCAGTTGTTGGTGAGGAGAGATGGGCAGAGGGAAAGCATTAGCAAGTTTTGATGTCTGTCAGGGTTTGATTACATTTGAAACAAAACTAGTTGTGATTTATGTTGTTTAGCTTTTGGTAAGGAGGAAGAGGAAGTAGGGCACATCCTGCCTAACAGCTTCTTGTAATCCTCTACAATTTATCCTTGCACCCTGCGCAGCAGTACTGTTCAGATTATTTCCTACATGAAAAATGTTCGGTATTGCCAACTGTTGAGACTTCTGCCTAATATTATCTGTGCTGGGCGACAATTCCAGTCTTGACTCTTCTCTGTAGACCTTTGTAGCCAAGGAGTTCCAGGCATATTGTTGTTGCTGCTCTCTTAGCAGATGGGCATGTTTTTAATATTAATGCCACTGGATACAGGGATTCAGAAGGGACAGGATGAGGCAAGTTCTCTCTAAATTTGGGGTTAAGTTGCTTCAGAGCAGTGGGGGTTTAAGGTGCTATTGGCTTGATGCAGCACACTGATGTCTGTCACTGTCCCTGTAGCTGGTTTGTCCCATGAGAGCTGCTCTTTGCTGCCCACTGTGAGGTCGGAGCTGCAGCTGAGTGCTCCCCAAGGAGCAGGCATGTAACCACCCTGGCACCAACACGGGGTTCCTCCATAGGCACCCACTGTCTGTCTGTGTCTGTAATCGCAATGGGGGAATGAGATATGGTGGGGTGGTAACTTCTTTAAAAAGTCTGTGAAATCTTGGAGGCCGCTTTTTTGATCCTCTCTGCAGGTGGGATCTTGTTTGCTCCTATCACTAAGGAACCTGCTTAACCCCTGCTTAACATCACTTTTAAGATGACTTCATGTTGGGGTCTGGGAACTATTATAACCAAGTTCCACTTTGTCAAGAAGGGGAGCCTTTAGTCTTTATTTGGGAAAGTGAAAATCTTACTGAGTGCTCAGTTCTATTATTTGCCACTTGACAAAAGAGGGGTTAGTGCCAGGTCTTTCAGCTCTCTGCTTTCGGGCTAGGAAGAAGGGAGCAAAACAAGAAATAAGCATTGGAAATAAATCTTGGTAATGTTTGCTAATACACAGGTAGGTTTCATTTTTATCAAGGTCCTTTTAGGGAGTGGAATGAAGTGTAAATTTTAAATCTCTTCTCTCTGTCCTTTTAATGCTCAGCAGGGGCCGGAATTGTATGTGTTGGGAGAAATCCTGGACTAAGGATTTCTAAGCAGAAATATGAAGAGAAAGTCTTTAGACTGAGGAGTTAAAGTATACTTTTGCAATACATATAAGCATCTCCTTTAGCATAATAGGTGTCTCAAAACAGTTCCTAACATCAACAGTTCATGCTTTAAATATGCCAAAAAAACAAGGTGAAAGGAAATAGAAGTATTTTGCTGGCCCTCTGCTCTCCCCTCATTGACAGTGACCCCCATATCCCCTATATGTTATTTCCTGCTTGGTGCTTAGGTGTCCAACGTGCTCATTTTGCACTTTCTGGGTTCTAAGAGCAGTGGAGTTAGCACCTTGGTGCATGTTGACAAAGAGGAGCAAACTGTTGTAGTGTCATAGTTTAAAGGCAATCCCTGGAGGAATTTGGAAAGGGAGACAGACCCACAGTGTAAGCACCGCTGTGGGAGTTGGCAGCGTCTCCTTTGGTGGCGCTCCTGGGAGAGCGTCATTGCTTTAGAAGAGGCTGTAGGGCTGGTGTGTGTCACGTCTGTCACTGGGCTGGAAGCAGCCCCTGCCTTGTGTTTGCAAGAAAAGCATTGCAGCTGAGGTTTGAGAAACAGAATGCTGGCTGAAGTGGAGAAAATCCATCCTATCCCTAGGAGAGTATAGGAGGGCTTGCGAGGGCATCTGTGTGCATGTGGCTTGTGTTTTGGTTTTTATGTTGTGTGTCTGGAGTACCGTTGTGCTTACCTCTGAATTGTCAAACATTTCTAATAAATTACTACTTTGCTAGATTTTACAGTGGAGCAGAAATGTGACTTTCTCCTTAATATGGAAAAATCATGAGTTTGTTTTCATTGATATGTTTTACTGCTTTGTTTTCGTGATCTGCAGAGGAATTATAAAATTGTAGTGGCCACAAAATTTTGGCATGCAACTGGAAGAATTAATAGAATCAGAAAATATACAGTCTTAAACTGAAATGTGAGGAATTTTGCACTGATAATTTAGATATGTGGGTTTACTGTTACTGTCTAGCACCTCCTAACTGTGCTGGGAATATTCCAGCGATGTCAGCAATGTCTAGAGCAGGATATGTGGTTACTTTTTTTTTTCTTTTTTTTTTTTTTTTCTTCCAGGAACTTGAAATTGTATTAAACTTCGGGAAGGTTAGAAAGGCAAACTCATAGTTCTTCCTTATCAGTTATGTGTTTTGAAATCCTTGTAGAAATGTTACTGCCCATATATATGGCTGCGGGTTGTTTTGCAGAATGGCACACACTTTAGTCCTTTCCGATACAACCAGTTGCAATTCAGATAGATTAAATAGAAAAGAATTTTAAAGGCTTTCTGCTTAATGTTCCAGTACAATTAATTCCTGGTTTTGTTTGTAGAAGATACGATCAGCATGCATTGGAACAATTTATATGACCTATAAAAATAAGAGGCTTTGGTCATTTTTGTTGTGACTGTTGAAGTAAGCCAAACCAAAGTGAGCTCTACCAAGAGCCACACATGCAGGGACTGAATTCCAGGAATCCTCCTGGTAGAGCAGGCCTTGTGTACCTCACCCTGATGTGGGTTTTTCCACATCACCTGCTCCATTGCTAATGGGTATGACTGTTGTGAATGGCTTTAAAGAAAGCCAAACTTTTTAAACACTCTTGATGAAGCTATGAAGAAGAGGATGTCTGTGTGTGTTTAATAAAACTGGGAAGTTAGCAGCCCTCACAGCTGCAAAAGGAAAAAGAATGAAAACAGACATCTCAGGAGTGCAGTGTTTAAGGAAAAAAAATAAATATCCTGTGTTAACAAACACAAGATGACCAAAATCATTGACCCCCTTGCAGTAATTCAGTGTTGAGTTTGGCCTTGTATTTCAGATCTGCTTCATAATAACAAATACTTTGATGTGGCAGATACCTGTCATATAACATACGGTTTAAACATATTCAATTTAAAGTGACACTGTTTATAGCTGTTCCCTTCAAGCTGCTGTCTCCCTGAACTGATCCTGCTATCTGGTGCTGGTGCCTATGCCTAGCAGACAACCTCACTCAGTTTATGGGGGGTTTTACTCTGCTCCAGCTACCCCATATATTGAAAAAAATTTTTGCAACTGTGGAAGAAACTTTTTGCTAACTGATGGGAGGCTGATATTCCTCCCTTCCCCGTTCTCTGGAAATGTCAGATCATTTCAAAAGCAAATCCAGAGTACTCGATAGTACATCAGGGGTTTGTCAGCTGTGTTCGGTTCAGGCAGGCTTGAAATGCTAATGCTCTTGTACCTCCTTTAGTGTTACGTGAAGCCAGCAGAATGCTTTGAGTAAGTTAATGCTGTGTGTAGGACTGTGCACTGTCTTGCTTGTGCTGCTTAGGTTAAATCATAAAGAAACCCAAAGCCATGGAACATTTTAAAAAAGTAGTAAATTGAAAACGGAATACCTTGCTTGGGGAGTTAGTTTATATTATTCCATAACATAAGGGGTGGTATCTATAACAGTACTAGGGCAGCAACCTATAGGGGGAAAAAATTACTTTCTATTATTAGCTACAAAGTTCTTTAGATTTCAGACTTCAAATTATACAATCTTGCTCTTTCTATTTAACATTGAGCTAAATCATAAATGACATATCAGTGACATTTTCTAAGGAAAAAGTCTCTGTTATTAACTAGTGTTTCAGATTTTAGGAATTAATTACTTGATGTTGACAAATTTTCAGATTTATAGTCTTCTAGGAAGCAAAATTGTCCTTAATGTATTACTATAATTTTAGTACATAGACTTACTTTCCTAGCATTTTAATACACATTAGTGGAACTCATCTGGTGAAGAAGCAAGTCAGTAAAATCCTGCTTTATGAAATGCTCTAAACAATTTTTTTTTTTCTGTGGAATTCCATGAAGTCAGCACATATTATATTTTTTTTTCTTTTATGAATTTATTAAAAAAATTGTAGCAAAACAAGTATGAAAAATCATAGTACTTTAATATTTTGCAAAAGCAATTTTTCAGACTGATGGAGAGATATTAGTAGCCATTCTTTTTATGAAAGTAGCTCTGATAACAATTGGGAACATTAGGCCCTAAAAGAAGAAAGGGCAGTATCATGTAACATTTACTATGGCCCAAGTTGTCCAAGTGCTATTTAGGTAGAGTTTTATTAAAATGTTGCTTTTCAAAAGGCTACAAGGATCATCTTGAGGATGCCTTAGTTTAACAATGTGTTGGAGTTGCCATGTTACGCTACGTTGTATCAGAGCCAGGGGTGTACAGTAGCCTTGAAGTTGAGCCCCTGTTCCCTTTTAGTCAGCTGGAGTTTCTCACTGGTTTTTAGCTGGTCCAGCCCCTCGCTTAAGAGACAGTCTGCGTTCAGAGCTGTGTCCCCGCTTCTGTCTGATGCCACCAGCAGTGCCAGGCAAACTCCTTCCTGACAAATTGTGCAGCAGGATCTGAAAATTTCTTACCAAATCAAATCTTCCAGCAGTGAATCTAGTTTAAATGGCTAATTTGCTAATGATCTCCTGACTCCAGAGGTTTGTGCCAAGTATGGGTTATTTCCATTCTAATCCTTTTACCGAAGAGTGGTACCTTGGAAGCAGTTATCTGCCAGAGTTTTTTGGCCAGTTTTCAGGGGTGGCTGGATTCATTCCCGCTGCCGGTGCCTGGCTCCGTCCTGTATATGTAGGACCAGTCTCCCTACCTTCTTCAAGGTCCATGAATTACATGTGTGTGATACAGCCCAAGGCGTTGCTTTGGGTTTGAAAATCAGTAATGTGTTCTTGTGGAGTGGAGGACATTGCTAATTAACATGTAGATATTATAGCCACTACAGGCTCAGGCGGCTTTTATTTTTAAAGAAAATAAACAACCAAGTTTTCTGTAGATGAAATGCTTGTCACGCGTTGACACGTGATGTCCACATGCAGTGGTCTCAGATGCAGTCTACCATGTTGTATGGCTCTTGGGGTGGACAGTTAGGATCAGATTGCAAATAGAGTTTACTGCTTCGCTAGTTTGTTCCTTCCAATGTATTTCCTGTCTAAGGGTAGAAATTGATTTTTAAATGAGAACAGGAAGGAGACAATGCAAATGAGCAGTGCTCTCTCGCGTTGGTTTTAATGCTATAGACCTGATTTCATCAGTGGAGACAGAAAACAGCAAGATGCTTCCTCCAAATTGTTGTTTAATTTAATCCTCTGCACTTCTCCCCACCTCCCTCCAGTGCACGTATCCTTCATGGGTTTTGAGGATGCTGCAAGAGCAGACTGATTTCCTCTGATTGCAGGTATACTTTGAAACCTGTAATTTGCCTTCATGGAAGGTGACGCTGGCCACTTCATAGCAATGAAGCAGATAAAATCAGTTGCCTGATTACCCATCAAGTGAGTTAATCATTACATCAAATACTCCTCCTTTGGTGAAAGAAATTGTGAGTGATTTGAATTCTGTCAAGAGACTAGCAAAGCAAAGTACTGAAGTATAAATAAGAAAATGTTGAAAGGTATGAAGTAGTCATTTGCAATCCCCAACTGCTCTCTCTTGACCTTGTTTTGAAGAGGCTGGGGGAGCTGCCTCCTTGTGAGCCACCTTGCAGGGTGATAGACACTTTTCATCAAGTTGTATAGTGACAGGAAATAAAAGGCAAAGCAGATATTTGTATCTCAAATGTAATCCTCAAAATATGTTTATGCTAAAACATAAATATCCTAGCTGTTCAAGTCTAGGAAAGCTACACAAGTGACTCACAAGAATTCATTGATTCCCGATTGCTGTAGTATGATTTTATACTTTTTTTTCTTATGAGATGGAGGAATATTGAGCAATTTGACAGAGCAGTGAAAATCTGTATTTTTGCTTGAATGATGCCTCTAAGGTTGCTTCAAATCTTTTACCTACGAAGTGAATGCATCCTCAAATGATGCCTAAAGAAACACACAACACTTAGTAAAAACCTTAGAAAAACATTCTGGAATTTTCTCTTCCTTGGTATTTTAGCCTCTCTTCTCATGGCTACTTAATATCATTCCTTTAATTCTAGTGTCCTGTAATATAATTTGGTACTGTATGTTTTCCTGTAGAAAGATTTACATTTATGTTGGAAATAGATAAAGCATATTCATGCTGTAAATACAGCTGAAGGGAAAAATACTGTAAAATGTCCAGCATAAAAGGTTTGCTACTTTCAGGCAGATGTTGCTGCAGGTTCTGTTATGCTACTAAGTCTCTAGCACTTGGTTGGAGGAAATAGATGACTCTTCCTGTTTATAGAGATAGCAAGCAAAACTTTTCTAATAAATAAAGCTTACACTGCAAACATAATTTTGTCAGTTGCTCAGTGTCCTGTAAGCTCCTGTGTAGGAGAAACAACCCCACCCTCTCCCCCCCCCAGCTTGGATTTAAAAAAGCTATGCATAAAGGTATTTGGTTTCTATCTGAAAATTCTGTGGTAGAATTGCACTCATAGCAGTTTTGAGCGTGTAAACTTGCATGTAATATTTACATGAAGTCTACTGACTTTATGGGTTGGGGATACCCTCTTGTATTAAGAAAAATACAAATGCTACCACAATCTGTATTTCAAAAAACCAGCAGGAGGGGTGGGGTGGATGGACAGGAAAATAGCTTTTATTCTTTTAGTTTACTTGCTATGCAAGCTTATATCTATATTATTTCTTATTCTGAGCCTTTGGGAGCTTAGAGCAGTCAGTACTGTTGTCTCTTCTGCTAGTGAAGAAGTTGCTTTTAATTGTAGTCCCATCACCTCTGATATTTTATTCACTTAGATTGTGGATTTTCATCCTTCTCAAAGAACAGATGGGTAAAGTCTTCATTTGGGTTTTGATTAAATTCCTGTTCGTTGTGACTTCAGTATGTTTTGGATTGTTTTCCAGCTCTTATTACTTGAAGATGACTAGGTAGAGCTGGAGCACAGAAGCTTCTTGTGGTGAAGCAAGGACTTAGTCAGCTTGATCACAAACTGACGTAACCACCCCCAGCTCCTAGGGCCGGTGGTTTTGCAGTGTATGAAAATGCCTCTGATGTAATGTGATACCATCAAATTCCTGCCGTTTCTGACCTTTAGTAGGTCTCGGAAGCTTTGGTAAGCTGGATTCTTGGAAAATATGACTGCATTTTGTGAAGTCACCAAGGACCTTCTTAATTTTTCTTGTGTGGTGTTTTTCCCCCACTCCCCTACCCCTCGCCCCAGCATGGTGTGTCCTTGTCTACACCATGGCTGTTGAATCTTGTCAACTCATGTAGACCTTTACCACTGCACATCAAAGTTTGCTCTCTCTCTAATTAGCCTTTTTGTTCTTTGATTTGACCTTCAGCTGTCATAACAAGATTGATGATCCACAGGAAGAAATTCTTTTTCCTGACCCATAGAATTATTTTTCTGGCAATATCAACACATATTTCTGTAGTCAAAAATTGACCTTGGCCTTGACCTGTGAAAGAGGTCAATTAAAATGGTGGGTTGTCTCTTACTGTCCTTTGTTTTTTCCCCAGAGAGTCTGGCAAAAGGTATCAGCTGTGTCAGTTTTCTGTAACATTACTATTCCAACAGGAAGAATAAATTGGAAATCAATACTTAATTTTGTGTTAATAATGTTACGCAGACTTTCGCGTAAGTGTGACTTCTAGTTTGGTAGATTTCATTTGTTGACTTAGTTGAAAGGTCTCTTTTGACTTCTGTCTGTGAACCAAGCTAGTTCCTTCTAATGACAATTTTTTAATTCATTGAAATACTGTAGTTTGTTCTTCTTATTTTATATGCACATTTTAAAGCAAAGCTGTAATACCGAGAATACTACTGAAAAACAAGAAAAGTAAACAGGAGTTTCCATATTTGTCTGGAAAAAAAATAAAAAAATTATACCTTTTATGTTCTTCCAACAGCATAGACCATAAACCCTGCCTGAGGATTTCACAATAGTTCAATCCTGCATTTGTAAATAAACCATGATGTTTATTATTGTGACCCATTTTACTGAGAGTACCAAATTGCTGTCAACTGAATTTAAAGGAATGACACAGATGTAAAACTGTCTCTGCAGATTCCCTTTAAACTACTTTGTTTAGTAGTCTGTGCCATCAGAAGGGTAATTAATTTATGGAGTGTACAGCTGTTATATATAATATGTCAAAACTGTGTGGCTGTAAATGATCTTTTGATAAGGTCAAGCTCTGCAGTGTTGTAATAGTTTAAGGTCTGACACCTACATCACATTTGCACGTACCAGATAACATTTAAATCTGCAGTACGGTGTTTATGCTGCATGGTCACAAATGCCAGAGGATCACCCCACCCCTCAGGTGGTGTATGCAGAAATCTGAAAGCCAAAAGGTGTTTCTAACTATCTAGATTTAGCTAAATTAGTATCTTGTGGTTTTTCTTCCTCATTTACGTGCCATACCAAGACATGTGCTTATCTCTAAACCCCCTTCTGGGATGCATTTCCCATCCCTATCTGCTGCCTATGGAGTAGCTTTCTGTGCACAGTCAGGACTGCCTCATCCCAGTGCCCTGCTGAGCTGGTCACATGCTGTACAAGCCCTAGGACATCCTCAGTAAGACTTAGTTTTGTGTCAAGGATTGTTCATTTTGTTGGTGGCATTTTTGTAAAGGCTTTTTTACTCCCTCAGCATGTCAAAGTGGATAGTAATTGAGAAACACTCTGGTGTTTGTCATAAAGATGATCTTGGTCTTGATGAAATGGTCTTTTTGCAGATGACACTAAGTTAGGTGGGATTGTTTATCTGCACAAGGGCAGGGAAGCTCTATAGAGAGACTTGGATAGATTGGACCGATGGGCCAATGTTAATGATATGACCTTCAATAGGGCCAACTTGCCAGGTTCTTTACTTGGGTCACAACAACCCCACGCATCGCTACAGGATGGAAAAGGACCCGAGGGTTCTGATTGACAAGTGGCTGAATATGAGCCAGCAGTGTGCCCAAGTAGCCAAGAAGGCCAATGGCATCCTGGCTTGCATAAAAAATAGTGTGACCAGCAGAAGTAGGGAGGCAATTGTCCCCCTGTACTCAGCACTGGCGAGGCTACGCCTTGAGTATTGTGTCCAGTTCTGGTCACCTCAGCACAAGAGAGATATCGAGGTGCTGGAGCAAGTGCAGAGTAGGGCAACGAAACTGGTGAAGGGCCTGGGACATAAATCTTATGAGGAGAGACTGAGGGAGCTGGGACTGTTTAGTTTGAGGAAGAGGAAGCTGAGGGGAGTTGTCATTGATCTCTACAACTGCTTGAAAGGGCATTGTAGAGAGGTTGGTGCTGGTCTCTTCGCATGGGTAATTAGCGATAGAATGAGAGAGAAGGGATGCAAGCTGCAGCAGGGTAGGTTTAGGCTGGACATTAGGAAAGAACTCTTCACAGAAGGAGTGGTCAGGCACTGGAATCAGCTGCCCAGGGAGGTGGTTGAGTCTCCATCCCTGACTGTGTTCAAGAGTAGATTGGATGTGGTGTTGAGGGATATGGAGTAGGGGAGGACTTTGTAGAGTAGGACTGATGGTTGGACTCAATTATCCCAAGGGTCTCTTCCAACCTCAATGATTCTATGATAAATAGCGGACTCTCTCAAATGCTGTTGGGGTTTTTTTACACTTAATTTTTTACTGTTTTTAAAAGTAGTAAAAATAGTCAGCATTGCAGCAATATGTTAGTGGAAACAGCCAAGATTTGGAAATGTTTTGATATGCAAAAATGACAATCTTTTTTTGAAAGAATATATAACTCAAGCATGCTTTATTTTGAAAGTGCTTTGTTAGAAAACACTTTCACAGTTGGTCTTTTCCCTGCTGTTTCCTCACTTCTGCATGACAAAAGCAATGTTTTTTCCTTCTGTTGTCATGAGCTGAATAGACAGCAGTCACTTAGCTATATCTAGTCCATAACCATAGCTTGGATATAACCAAGACTACTGTCTTATTAAGAATTGTTTATATTAGAAATCAAACCTTTGCTGATTGCTTTCAGGAAATGGAAATGTTTCATGTTTAACAACCTTGTGTGAGTTACCTGTAGCTTTACAAAGTTTCAATTATGCAAAATGTCTGTGTGTGAAGCTACCTAGGTTCTTGACCAGAGATGAAACTGTGATTATCTCCACAAAAATGCAGACTGCACCGAACAAGGATGCTGCTATTCAGACTTTTCCTTTTCTCAGGGGCAGCGTTGCATGTTTTCACAGGACACTGTAGAGGATAAGTGGTCTGAAATATATGCCCAAAATAAAATTAACAGGAGAAACCTTTTTGAGCCTGTGTTTGATTTAATACATTTTTGCCTTGTTAAGATGGCTATTTCTGTGTTTCTTTCACTTGGTGGGTAGGCAGGAAAGCAGCTGCAAGCAGTCTGCTGTGCAAGTGCTCCAGGCAGCGGAAGGCATGCTACATCTGTGGTTTGATGTGATGCTCAGTGAAATACCAGCTTTAAATATTGCCACCCTTCCTATACTCCGCATCAGCCTGCTGCCACCTCTGTCGCGTTGGTGCAGCTGCCTCTGCTAACTGGTGTAATGAAGCTGATGCAGCAGAAAACCCACCTCACAAAGCCAGACATTCAGGTGGTTGTTCTTAAAATATGCCTGTGCATTTGGAGGGCTTTGTATTGTTTGTGGGCTCTCTTTCTTGAGTTAGGCAATGTGGTCTTGGGAGAACAGAATTTTCCCCATTCAGATCCTTTTCCTGAGATATCTGACCTCATAGACACAGGTATGGTTTAGTTGTGGAGGACAGCCTCAGGACAACTTCTAGGATCTGATGTACACCTGCTGTTTCTCATGCTTTCTGCACACTAGCTCAGTTTGAGGAAAATGCCTGTAGGATGGAGTTCAGTTTAGTCTGGGAGGGGTGATAAGGGAACGGCCTCTGGCAGCACTGTGTGCTCTCTGCCACATCCTGCCCTGGCACTGCTTGCTTGAGGACTTCACTCTCCTATGTATCAGTTCTTGTTTCGCTCAGTATTCTGGCAATGAAATGTGATTTACAAGTGTAGCTGTTTCACAATCCCCTTAAGTCATCTGGGGGCAGAGCTGCTGTTGATGGGCACGGTTCCCACTGTTCTTTCCAGAGGGTGCTGCCATCTCCATGCTGCTGCAATACAGCTACTTGTGCCATACGACTGGCCTGGTGAGTTTTCCTGTTTTGGTATTGAGGGATTAGTTTTCATGCTGTTCCATATCCCAGTGTGCTTCCCTCTGCAGCCCTGTGAGCGGTTGTGCCAGGAGCAGGATGAGGATGGGGAAGATGCAGGAGAAGGGCAAGGATGCTTATTTTAGTAGTAGCGCGCCACTGTATGCCAACTGTAAGTGACCTTAATCGTAGCCAAAGGTCCTGCCTTCCGTCACTCTTGGTATTAATGCTTCAGAGAATGGGATTTTAATAGGTTTTATTACAGTGCCAGCACCTGGAGTGAAGAGGAGGAACAAGCAGAGGCTGCTGGATCCTGCAGGCGTTAATGAGAGCGGTGTGGATCCTGTAAGGCTGTCATTGTCCTTTGTAGTTTACCAACCTCTGTAGGCATTGCAAGTCCTGCTGGAAACAGGCCTGATCCAATGAGTGTCCTTAACTTCAGTGTGTATTTTAAAACTCTGCTTAATTATTTTTGTCTCATCTGGTGAGATGGGTTTGATCTGTCATGCTAGTTAGGTGATTGCAGATAACTCATGGTTTTAAAAAAATTCCGCCCCCCCACCCCCCCCACCCTGGAGAAAAGAATAAAAAGCCTCAAGTCTTTAGAATTGGATAGATATTAAAGAAATCATTGTTATTCTCTCTTTTCCATGGGGTCAAGGTAATACTGGAACAGAGATGCCTGCAGCTGCTGAAAGGGTATACTGTTTGGCCATAAGGTTAATTGCCAACTGAAACATTGCTACAGTTTCTTTTCAGAAAGAAGAAAGCAAAATAATTGAAGGTTGTTTGCCAGTGGAAACATGATCTGTTTCATACATATGAAGTAGCAGAATTAACTAGTGCTGCCCTCTTGCAGCTCAAGAGCAAGAGAGTCATTAAACTAGTCTCTGTACAGTTAAGCTATATATATATATGTACACACGCAGGTTTTCCAAAGGAAAGGTAGGGAGGGAGAGTTTCCAGTAACCTTTTGAAGTGAAGATAAGGTGATTGCTTCACTCAGCAGCTCTTGTATCTACAATCCCCTAATTCTGAAGAAGGCGGAAATGACCCTTGTTCTGTGAAAACAGGCTTAGACTTTTTCCAAATTCTATTAACTGCAGCTATTTTCTTGGTAGCAGGATCACTTGCCAAGGAAACTCCATGTCACCAAGGACCCTTTGATTTTTTATTTTTTTTATTTATTTTTTCTTTATGACTAAAATTGTCCTGGAGAGAAGGTGTCTGTTTTGCACTTTATCCAGCTGGGGGTGCAGTGGCTTTGGCAGGGACACCCCCAGTTCCCTGAGCATTTGGCAAGCAATAGTTGGGCTGTAGAGTGGGGGACCCACTTCTTTCTCCTATCCACATGGATATGTTGACTCCAAAGAATTAATGTCTTCCTGTGGCTCTCTTCAAAAGCTGGAAGAACAGTATGTTCCCATCTCTGAAGAAAAGGTGGGTTGGAGTGGTATTTGGTCCATGAAACCCTGAAGTGTGTGTAAAATGACTCCTTTCATAGGTTCATAATCTAACTACTGCTGCTGTAGCCATTGAGACATCCTCTGTTCTTTCCAGGTGTGTAATGTTCCTAAATACCTGTATGCTGGGGCAGAGGAAAAAAAAATCCATTCTGTAGCTAACAAAAATCCAGTCTGTAGCTGTACAGTGTGTGTGGCTTTATTCCCGATCTTTAACTGGCTTTACTGTGTTAAATTCCAAGAGAGTTCATTGATTTTTGTTTGTTTGTTTGTTTGTTTTATGATGTAACATTGTACTGTGCACCACTGCTTATTCTGAGATGTTTTTATCTAGCTTAAGGCTGCTTACCTATGTCCTATGGAGTATTTTTGGTCTGTGCCACGTTTTAAGTGCTTGTTTGGTCATTTGTGCTTACCTAAAATACTTCAGGAGGAGTACCTCTTCGTCCCCTATCATTCATGTTAAATACCAGTTGAGAAGAGGAGCCTGAGATGATATTCAGGCCGAAAAGGTTAGAGATAGACATCTGTTGAAGATAGCGAGATTGCTTATAGGCCAGAGCTGGAAGAGTGAAAAATCCTGATGAGGAGTTAAGGCTTTTATGAGAGATTTAAGAGAAAAATTGAGGAATTTTAATCTAAATTGTCTTGTTTGTTTGTTTGAGGTGATGGGCAGGGAACAGGTGATGGGTAGATTGAGACTGCTTCTGCCATTTTCAGGGTGAGCTGTATGCAGTGGACCATCTGAAATCTCATTTCAGATGTTAGCACTCGGAGAATCATTCTGAAGGTGCTCTAACATTTGCTATGGTTTCTTCTGCTTCACCCTGCATACCTTTGATTCAGCAGGCATTAAGCTCTATTTGTGCTCTATGTGCTCTAACACAACTCTTTTATTTTATTCTAAGATGAGGAAATCTATTCTTTTTAAAGCTAAATATCAGAGTCATAGATACCTGGAAATATCCGTAATTCATATCCTTTTAGTACAGTTGCAGATCCTAATGTTTTTTAATACAAAGTGTTTTACTTTAAAAATGAGACATTAATGTTGTTAGTTGAACTATGTTCAATGCTTCCTGCTAGTTGGATGTAATCCGTCACTGTTTGGAGGACTAAAAAGCACTTAAAAAGGCAAATCAAGGCTCTGCCTGCTTTCTGTGTCAGTCTTTACCAACACAAAGTGTGTTTGGCCTCATGGAAGATTTTTGCCTGTAATTTCTTTCAGGGCTTTATAGTTGTAATAGGAAGGATGTTGAGTTTGAAGGGATACTAAATTGTGTGTCTGTTCACATTAAATAATTCTGTGTGTCCAACCCACCACTCAGTTTTATCTGAGGAAGCGAAGATTGTTTAATCTGATATGATGCAACACAGTGGTTGGGACAAGTTGGAAGCATGAGTTCTTGGTTGATCCTGATGCCACGGCTGTGTGCCCTTGGATTTAATTAGGATCCTTTCCTTAGTTGTCCTTGCCTTTTCCCTCTATCATCTTCTATCAAGCACTTTTTTAGTCCTTTCCTTTTAGTAATCGTGGTAGTTGGCCGGCTTCATACTGCAGAGCTGTGTTCACCTACCTGCCTGCCTTTTGTTTTAAATCACTGCAGAGGTTGATTCCTCCAGTTTATCAAACTGCTGAAATTAATGTAGATTTATAATTCTGGGGAAAACATACAAACCCCATTGCGTGCTGTCTTAACTATATGTGTTGTTACGAACCTTCTTATCTACTGTTCATGAGGGTGGAAAAAGTGCTGCCTCTTCTTGTTTTTTGAATGGAGACATGGACTCCCATACACTGTTGTGGTTTTTTTTTTTCTTTTTTTCCCTATCCCACTGTTGTCTAGAAATCAAAACTTTAATCCGGAGTTACTTAATATGCTTGCAAAGCTTGAAAATAATAAACTATTTGCAGTATGATAAAGAGAAGAGGCAAAATATATGCAGTATATATTCACAAATAGTTTTGTTTTGACATTTATCTTGCTGTAGTCATTCTGCCAACTGGCTTCAGGCACGGCTACCAAAAGAATGAACACATGTTGCATTCATTAGTTCTCATCTGGCTGTGCTTCATCTTGCAAGACAGACGAAGTCATGATCATGCTAAATAGATTGTAATGCGTTTGTAATACGAGTTCCCTTCTGCTGAGCAGAGCGATAGCTTTGCAGAGCTGCTGCTTTTAAGCCTCCGTGTTTTGCTTCATTTTGATATCGTGGGTACGAGTATATTGCCAGTGATGTCAGGGCTTTCTCGTCTCAGAAGATGTCAGCTGAAAAATATTCACATATAATACTGAACAGCCACCCTTCTATCCCCCACCCCCGTGTGAACTTTTCATGTCACGTTGGGCTTTGACTGACATTAGGTCTGTGCTGCTTCTGCCGTAGGGACAGGAACATGCTTTGGGGCAGTAATGGTTTATCCGAATCGACCGAGTACGAAAATCCTTGTCGTCAGTCATTTGTGGTGTTTTCTCTACGCTCCGGCCGAGGGCAAACCAATTGCTGTCGCCTTTTTATCGTTAATGTCGCGATTTTAACAGGGGCCGTCAGTACCGTGCGGTGCTGTGCGATGGCGATGGGGAGGTGGCGGGCAGCCGGGTGCCAGAACCCCTTCCTGCGTGATTTCAGGCGGGAGAGGGGGGGGTCGGGGTGCCAAGCCCCCATCGTGTCTCTAACCCCCAGCCCGTTCCCCGCGTGGGAGCCGGTAGCCGGGCCCCGCCGCCCGCGGGACGAGGCACCTGAAGCCGCCCACGCCGCGGCCTGCGGG
>VZTM01028318.1:105641-147134 GCA_013400555.1 Jacana jacana | reverse complement strand
CCCAGCCCACCCCCTCCCGCCGGGGACCGGCCGCCTCCGGCAGGGAGGGCTGCGCCACCCGGGAGGGGTCTCCTCAGAGCCGGCCGGGCGCGGGAGCTCGCTCCGAATCTGGCCGGGAAGGGCGGAGGTGGGGGGCCGGCTTGGCGGCGGGGAGAGGGATGGAGGACAGTCTGCCTTGCCTGGCCGCTGCTTGCGACCCCTCGGCGCTCGTCAGCTGCTGCACGGGTAAAGTACCGCCGCCCGCCCCGCCTGGACACCGGGCACCCACCGCCCCGCGGGTCTGTCCCTGAAAACCACCGCCAGCTCCTTTCCTTCAGCGGTTCCCTTCCCCGGAGGAGGGTGTGGGGATGGAGAAGGGCAATGGGTAAAGTAAACAGCGGGGTAAATATTTATCCGTGCGATGAAGTTAGCTCTGCCGCCCTCGTTAGCAGCCGGCGAGGTGTGCAGTACTCCAGGGCTGCCGTGCGGCATCCTAACCTTGGAGAAAGTTAAAGAAAAAAACCAACCCTAAAATATATAATTTAAGTACAATTTTGGTGCATGTGGGTGGCGGATAAAATGACGGGAAGGACGATGAGAAAGTTATTACCGGCTGGGCAGAAGGCTTCTGGTGTGGGTGCTGCTGAGCGCTCCCGTGCCCTCCCGGCTGCCGGCGAGGGTCCTGTCCCGTCCTGCCCCGCCGGGTCCCCGTCCCGGTCGTTCAACGGGGAGTATTATGCGGGAGAGCCCCTTTGCAGGCCTCGGGAAAGAGCTGCCACTGGGTGTCCCCTTCGTTTCGACCCCTCGGCGTTAGGCTTTCCGAAGGGAAAAAAAGGAGAGAAAGCCCGCGGGCCTCAGGCAGGAGGCGGTGCAGGCTCGGCCAAACGGGACTCCGTGCGCATCGCATCGCTCTGCTGCGGCTGCTGCTGTCTCTGTGAAACATGTGTTTGCCCTTCAGGACTTAGGTTATTTGGGTTTGGGGCTTTTTTTTTTTTCCCCCGCTTTTTTTTTTTTTTTTTGACTAGTGCCACAGTAAAACCGAAGTATTTCCACATATACTTCCTTTCTTTAAACAGCTCTCTTGAGCGTAAATCGGGTAATCAATCACAACATTCTGGCTCTATCAACCAAAACTAACTGAGTTAAGTCTTTAAAAGGCTGATCAAAAAAGTAACCCTCACTGACAAATCAGATGAGATACATACAGTGTTTGCATATACAATACGTAAAATGTATTGCTCTTACACGCAGCGGAGAAGGGAGTTACTGCGAATGAAACTAACGTCACTGAGCAGCTCGTCTTTGTTTGCTGCTTCATGCCCTGTGCTTTTGATATGAATACAGCATCTTGCATCGAAAACCTTCCACTTTTGGCCTGAAATATGATGGTCAACAGGAAAGTTGATTTAAAAACAAAAATAAAGGAAAAAAGAAAGGGCAGGTACTTAAAGGATAGGTTTCAATGTGTATTTAGTGGGAGGAAGGAATGACCTTGCTACAGTGTAGTTTCTTAAAGTGAGCAATGCAGTGTACTTTATCTGCTGCAGAATTCAAAGCATTCAGTTTAGAATTCAAGATGTTGCAATGCTTGGGGAAAAGGGAGGGTGAATTGGAAATTTAACAATTACAAGTGCGTTGTACAATCTTTTGCAGGCGTGCAAGGATTTTTATGTTAGAGCAGAAAGGACATTGTTTTAACTGTTTCTCATCAGAACAAAATTCAAAGAACATCAGTTTTTAGGGCTATAACTTGCAACTTTGTTTCTGGTAAGTTAAGATGTTGCGGTTGACTTTAATGGCTTTCAGCAAGAGTTTCTGTGGTTGTCTGTAAAACATATAGTGGTGCCTCAGACTTGAGCTTGAGGCCTATCTTGAATTTCAGAAGTGAGTGTGAGGTGATGGAGTTACCATTGAGATTTTGCCTAGAAGTCCAGCAGAATAAAGTGCAAGATTCTTAATGCATGTGTTCTATTTTTTTTTCCCCGTATCATATAAAATAATTTTGACTACAGTCTTGACACAGGACTGAGGATTTTGCTGAATGACAAAGACAGCATTTGTCATGAAAAGAATTAAAAAAAAGTGGCTTTGGATACTCTTAGCAGTGTAATATATTCTGCAAATTTAAAACTCGATTCCTACTTATATCATTAACCCTAATATGCCTTTATATAAAGTTTTTGAGGAAAGTGTGTTTGCTGGCAAGTAAACGTACAGCGAAAAGAAACTGGTATGATGGAGAATCGACAAGTGCTTTGTTCATGTAAAACTTCTAACCTCATCCTTGTCTTGAGGACCTTTAGCAACTCTGCTGTGGTAACAAGTAGGAAAAATCCTGAGATTAAGCTGTTGAATGAATTATTATTTTATTTTTTTTTCTTTTGGCCATACACGCTCTCATTCTTTCTTTGAAGGAGATCAAGGTTAACAGTAGGGTATTTCAGGTGAGATCTTGGGGGATAACTTATTTTTTTTTAGAAAAGGTATTCTACAGTGGAATGCTTTTCTGTAGGAACTTCTCTACCTTTAATTGTGTTATGTTTTTATACACATGTCTAATGCTTATTTCTTGCCAAGCTAAAAATACATTTCTAATCCATCAGTGAAGAGCTGGTACTCCCTTTTAACCTATGGCATATCAGTGCTGATGGGCATCTTAATCGGATTTTTAAGAAGCTTGTTTGATGTCAGTAGGAACAGCTTCTTCTTTGTGCTTGTATTTAATTAGCCTTTTATAATTAAAGATAAGGCAAGGGCTTATATCATAATGTGTCCTTTCAGGAAGATCTTAGCTATCACATCAGATCTGTGCTAGAATTTAGTTTAAATGATACAGATTGTGGGATGGCAATTTTCAGTTACCTGCCAACAAAACTTCAGTTTTGCATACTTCTTGGTCAAATTTTTGCCTCCAGTGACACTTACCATTGTAAACTGTATTTCTAAATGGAAAGAAAACCCTAACCGATGTACCCAAATTTGTAAACTCTACTGCTTTCAGATTCTTAAATTTAATTGGATACATTACTAGTCTTAACATTAAAGATAAGAGAGTTTGCTTAGGTGGTGTTCCATAGTGGAGATTTGCCAGTTGCCGGAGGTGTTGATGGTAAGGGTGGTGTGGTGGCTCTTCAGGGCTCCTGCAGAGGTGAGACCTAGTCCTTCCTGGGCTTGGTGCTGCTCACCGAGGAGGTGTATCCCTGCTTTGGAAGCCACCTCGGCCAGCAGAGGCTCTGCCCTCTGCCTCTCTGGCAGGAGGTGTTGATGGCCATTGCGTGGTGCTGCTCCTGCTGCCTTGCTTCCCTGCCCAGGAGCTCGAGAGAAAGTAATTATTTTGAGTCAGGGTCCAAAATATGTAACTTTGCTTTAAGTATTCAGACGTTACAAAGCCTGTTTTCTTTCTGGTCCCTGTTATGTATGCAAAAATAGACAAGTTTGACATAAAAGTCCTACTTTCTGCTTGATATTTTACCTAAAATGGTTAGGTAGTAGAGGAAGACCTGTTAAATAAACCACGTATCAGCCTATTCCAGGGGATTACATCTCCCTAAATATTGCTTTTCTTACAGTCCTGGACTGCCACAATTACAATACTTGTGTTGATGTGGTGAAGCCTTTCTAAATGAAACAACTTTTGCTTTGAATTGCATCAAAATTGTAATTGCATTGAAAACTTTTAAGCAAGCCTTACTCTAGGTGCTGCCAAACAGCATTTGTCATGAAAAGAATTTCCATATGACTATCTTAATACTTCTTTTTTTTTTTAAGTAAAATTTTAAAAAAGTCTGAAAAAATTCTGCAGTTTTTAGGTGATTCACCTAAAGTGTTACAATATTCAGTGCTTGATTAAAAATGTAACTTGCTGTATGTTTCAATGTATTTGACACGTGTTTTGACTATGTGAGAGTTAGTGCTGTCACAGCTACTTTTAAAACGACTTTAAATTGTTTTGAGTAATTGGGAAGTAATCAATCTGCATTATCATGTCCATCATGTCCATTTCAATACTACTGCCAAAAGTATCAGAGGCAGAGCAAGTGCTTCTCCCTTCAGTTGATATATTTTTATGAAGGAGGGTAGAATTCCCACCAGCCTGCCTTTTAAACCTACACTGCCTTATCTACTATGAGATTTCTACCTGGCAAGACAAGGGAAGGCTTTTGATGTACCACGAGTGCTGCTGCAGGTCCAAATTTGAGCATTCAGTAAGCAACCGTTGTCTCTGGGGGATGAGGATCAGCCTTGCTGAGTGGCCCAAAACTCATTTAAGCATTTTTGTTATCAGGAGGTTATATTAGTGAGGAGGTTTAAGTAAATAAAAACTAGATTTAGAATAGTATTGTCTACAGTCCTGGGCTAGAAATCTGTTAATAGGTTATCTGAACTTGCTTTTCTGTTTCCCAAATAGGACCTATTGATGCCTCAACAGAAGGGCAAACTGATCCCTACCAGGAGGAAAAGTATTTTCACACCAAGAAATAAATGCAAAGAGTTGCATTTTTGTAGACATGGCCATTTGTGCTTGTAATTGAATGGCTTAAATGCCTGGAAATGGAGCTTTCTGAATGTAGACACGAATAGGATATTACTTTGCTTTTTTATGCTTCTTTGCTAATTATTCCGCATGTTATAGAAGGAGATGATGACAGCCACCACTCTTTACTGGCATAATTTCCGACATCAGTTCAACATCTTCAGCTGGGATCCTTGTCTTAAGTCTAGAAGCGAAATCTCATCTCACTATAGTTCATGAAAATACCATTGTGGCCTCTCAGGAAGCCTTAAGTTGACTAGAATTTGCAGAATAATGTATTATTAAGTTCTCCTTCCTTACCAGATTAGTTATAGTTTTACTTACCACCTTCTATTAAATGGCCAGAGTTAAATGAAGTTATTGAGTTGGTTATATTGAGTAACCATAAGCACAGCTGGACTAAGCAGTATTTACTTGCTTCATGAGTTAGCTGAGCCTATGCCTAATGAATTGATCTGTAAGATAGATTAGCTGTTTCCAGGCTTCATTACATTAAATTTACTGTCAAAGTACCCCCTTTCCAAGTTACTGAGAGAAGGGATGTGCCTGGTCTGACCTGGCTGTGTGCAGGACAGGCTGCTGTGGTGGTGGCATCGGGCAGAGCCATGGGGGTTCCACTGTCAGGTCAGACACGCTGTTTGCACATCACTGACTGCAGGTGTGTTGCCAATGTTTGCATTTCTTTATCTTAATAGTTAACGTACCAAAAAATGTAAGCACATTTTTGTAACATTTCTTCTGCTTTGCTATTTATGTCTTTATCTCACTTCTGACAGTTCTAGGAATATGTGTTAGTCATCAAAAGGAGGTTAATGAGGACTTCAGTAGGGTTACAGCACTTTCTTAGCATTTGCAGAAAGTAGTTGCAAGGTGAAGTAACTGCAAGCTCCAAAGTGGCTTAAGTACCAAATTTGGTGAAATACCAAGTTGATGCAGCAAACTTGTCATTAAGGTCAGATTAAAAGGTTCAGACTACACACGCTTTCTCAGCACTGAGTCTTTGCTCTCAAATTTTGAGTAACGATTAAGAATTAAGAAACCTAAGAAAGTATCTTAGTGAACTCTGCATCACACCCTTGCTTCACATAGGTAAGTAAATTAGTCAGGAAAGCCAGCAACACTGGAAAACCTCACTTTAGTTTTGTATGCTGTGAAAGTGCTGCTTCAACCTGCTCCTTCTGCAGGGAACCAAAGCAGCTCAGAGCAGTTGCAATGAAACACAGAAAATCTGCTGGACATGCAAAACCTGCATTGTGAGCAGGGAAGGAGGAATGCCCAGATGTGATGGTCATGAGTCACAGTTGTTCATTGTGTGATGAGAAAATACTCTGATGTAACATAAAATCTGATCAAATTTAGGTTCTATGTCTTCTGCCTTTCCTGTTCTTTCCCAGCACCATTTTTGTTCTTCATATGCTCTAAAAATGCATTAATTTATTGGATTTTGCCCTTGTTTGCCTGTGGTTCTCTTCAGAAGCATTTAAAACCATGAGAATAACCACAGTCAGATTTCTGGTACTTATGAAATGCATCAAAGGGAGAGTTCCCTTCCAGGAGAAGCTGATTGAGTTGGTCCTTCAGGTTTCTGCATGCTGTTGCCACCATTCTCTTTACCCATTTGCACAATGGCTTGAGTGGCATGGTGTCTGGAGAAATAATGTTTTGGGGGGTTGGCTGGCATTTTGTGATAATAAAGGGAAAAAAAAATTGAGCTGGAAGTGGCTTTTGATTACCTGAGTGGTTTGCACCGATCACGTGTGGTTTCTTTATCACAGTTACATTAGGTGGCTGGTGGTCAAGCAGCCCCAGGGGATGTTGGGCAGGAGTTTGGCAGGAGCTGGCAGGGGCAAAGTGAGCCATGCTGACCATGTCCTGGCCCTGCTTCCTCCACAGCAGAGCTGTGATGCTGCTGGGGCAGGGTCTGGGAGGTCTTCCCCAGCTCTCAGAGGTACCAGCTGCAGTTTGTGTAGTGGTCTCGTAGGAGTACTTCTTGCCATGCAAGTTGCGGGTTGCAAAGGATGGTTACACCTAGAGCGTGGGCTTGCACAGGAGCTGCGGAGGGCTGGGTGAAGGCAGAAACTTACAGAGTGTTGACACAGTAGGTTAGTAAATGTGGATTAGTAGGTTAAACACCCTGGCGTTTACTCTTGCGTAAGAGCATGCGCTTGAGTTACTACATGGAAGCTGTGACACTGTCACCTCCCTTTTGGGCTCACTTCCTGGTTTATGTGGCCGAACCCCAGGTCATAGCCCAAAGGACGTGCTCATACTGGCTCTATTATAATTCTTCCCTTGCTAATGCCAAAAAGAAAATAAAATTCATAAAATAAGAATATTGGAAAGGTTAGAAGATGCTGAAAAATCTATTAAACAGTTTTGTTCTTATTGATGTATTTGTTGTGGCGGGGACATTCTTTCATGCATGAAGGATCCCGTTATTTTGGCTGGCAGTATTATGCAGGAATAGCACGCTCCTGGGTGGTATGTATAAATAGCTGAATTAGTATAGCTAATGCTTAATTAAGTGTATGTGGAATGAATCAATCTGAAAGCATGAACATTAAAGGAATAAATGGGATAATTCTGTGGTTTAAGACGATAGCTGCTTTCAGAATAGCTATTATTTTTTGGCTTTAGGCTTCCCCCCACCCCTCCAGGTATATGAAATAAAGTTATAGAAATCTCTAGGTTTTTAAAGAGGAAAGAGAACTGAATTGCAAACACTGGAGACGTACAATGTAGATATTTTTTTCCAGTATATTTTGCAGTTCATTCATTTGAAGTATGCTAGCGTGAAACTATAAACTGTCTTTCCGTGGGTTGCAAGCAGGCTGGTAGCCTGCATCGCTGTCGCTGGTGTGTTACAGAAAGCAGAAGGAGATGCCCCATGTACTGGAGAGCTTTGCAGAAGGTTTGCCAGGGCAGACCAAATGCCTATTAAGTATTTGTAGTATTTGTTCATTTCTAATACCAGACAAATCCATGATCAGTCTCCTATCACTTGCTATTTGTAGGGATATTTTCTTTACTTAAAACCTGTTACTTTGTAGCAAATACTGGGACAAGAAACCTGAAGACTATTTTTTTTCCACTTCAGAGGCTCCATCCACAGAAAGAACAGATTATAAGTAATCTGCTTGTTTATGATATAAAATTTAATAATATTTGAGCAACTTTGATGGAAATATGACTCCTTTTATATTTACAAAATTAGGCAAGCATTCCACGTATGAAATACGTATTTTCCTAAAGAATCCTTTGAGAAGGAAGGAAGAGGCATCCCCGTGGAAAGGTGGTGTTTTTACTATGCAGTTATATTCCATCCACACATTCATGATGGTTTCATATGATTTATCAATAGTGATAAAAGACGTTTCAATTTTGTGTAGGACTTCTACATAAAATATGTTCAAGGTGAAATTTTAGAAGGTCTCAGCCTGCCTACATCGTCCAAAATGTTCTGCTCAGTGATTATTTTTCTCCAACAAGTTGTAGCATCACATAACACTGGTTGCATGTATTTGTGTTTGCTTGCAGATGAATTGATTCTAAAACCTGCTTTGCAGCTTAGTTTACATCAAGATGAGATCCCATTCCTCCCTTTCTATAACACACCATTATTTAGGTATAATATTGCCAGGATTAGCAACTGAAATTTTCACAGAATCTGGCTTCATTTGTAGGTATTAATTTCTGTGGAAGCAGCCTAACTATAGGTTTTTAATATACACATATATCTATAAATAGTAACACATATAGAAGTCTGTCTTGCTGTTGAAGAGTACTTCCTCTTCATGAATTAGCTTAACTTTTCACATTTGTTTGTAGAGCATTAATGGAAATTTATTGTTGGTAGTGTTCTTACTGAGGAAGACACGGCAACACTTGATGGTAGATCTGCAGTCTGAGTGGTTTAAAAGATTATCTTTCTTTGTAAGATAATAAATGTTACTATTAAGTATATTTGCTGAATGGCAGGATTGATGGCCGAGCAGCATACACAGTGTTAGGAAACTCACACCTTGTTTATAGGTGTTAATTTCAAAGCTTCTGTTTAATCACTAACCTAACAAAACAAAAGGAGCTTAACTAAAATAACTAGTTGTTTTTTTAATTGTATTTATGCTTGGTTCCCCTTTTTGAGGGTGGCTGTTGACTTACACCAGTATAGATATTTCTGCTTGCTGCCTGATAAGAAATGTTTTCTGTGACACACAATGTGCAAATATTCCATTTATTTCTCAACACTTGCTCCTCTGTAGTAACTGAGATGGAGGCTGTGAGTAATGTGCAATGAGTAGTTGCAGATACCATCTTACAGGTTGGCTGTGTGGGAGTCGCGCAGCTTGTGCTTCATTCTTGAAACTAAGCAGCTTTGCAGTGTCTGTACTATGACTAGTCTGTACAGAGGAGTTTTATTTCTTTTCCATGCAGGAGGAGGAGAGGTGCTCTTCTGGTACCAAAGCTGCCAGCAGTTGTAGAAGCATTTTAGTGGAGGTGAACAGAAGTGGGATTTTGACTACAGCTGTTGGAAGTGCATGGTGAATCTAACTGGTGATTAGAGGGATTTAGACTCACGCTCCCAAGAAACAATGGGCTTTTAAAAGCACCAAAAGCAAATGTCTGGTCTTGCCTACGAGATACAGCAGATTTAACGACTGCTGCAACAGCAAGTATAATATTTTCAAGTGCAGAACTGGGTTAAGGAGTGCCTTCTGCACAAGATGCTCTCCGTCTCAGTGGACAGCAAACACAACTGGACACTGTGGACAACAGTGGCAGCAATTTAGGCAGGGTGGGTGAGCAGAGGAGAAAGCTCAACACTGGAATTAATACTCCCTCCAGAAGGAATGTCTCTTAATAGAACTTGTTTTTCAGAAGGAAAGGAGCGTATTATCAGAATAGTATTGTTATCCTTAGCTTTTGGATAACAGAATGCAAAGGACAGTAACATTTCAAAGTCAATTTAGCTTGTCCAAGAGAAGGGTGGTATTTTACTGAATAGATTCTGGCACTGAGAGCTAATAAAGCGGTGGCCACCTATGTCTGTGAATAAGAGGAAGGCATTCCTGTACCTGAAATACCAGAAAACTGAGATAAGACAGTGACTTGCTAAGTCTCCTTTGGAGCAGATTTTACCTTTATCTGAAATCACTGTGTCTGTCCTGTGACGTGGAGAGATAAGAGCCATCAAATAGCCTGCTAAGTACACCAGCCCTGGTCTCTCTCCCCTCTTCTATCTAAGCCTCTCCTCTTTCATCTAAGCGTGTTTTTGCTCAGCACAAAAACCTACCTGAAAGGGAATGCTTCCCCTATGGGGGGAGTAAAGCATTGTGGGAGAGAGGGAGCTCTGAGAGCCCGGAGGGTAGCTAGCATCAGAAAACCAAATTGGAGTGGGTTGGTGGCCCTGGGAAGGGGGCACAGGGCTCTGTCCCATGGGGAGAGCATGGCATCCTGCCCAGCTGCCCCAGCAGAGGTTCTCTGTGAATCTGGGATAGTGCTGATGAAGAGGGGTGTCTGCACTTTAAGGCTGAATTTTGAGCCTGAAATGACTCAGGCTCATGAAGACTACAAAGGACAGGGTTGGTTATCTTTCCCTTGAGCATGAAAGGACAATGAAGATGAGTGAGAACAGCACATACTATGCTCTGTGTTTGATATCAGTATCAAGAAATGAATCTCTTTAATGTGGCAGCATACCCTAATACTGTTATTTTTATATGCATGTCCATCATTCCAATAGGGGACTGTTCTTGTTGCATAAGCATAATACTTAATCTAAAAGATAACATCCCATTACCTGTGAAACCAAAACTGCTGCTGACAGCTGCACAATCTGTACAGCCTAGATTTCATAGATGGACAAAACCATATATCTTTTGGGAAAGGAAAATAGGCTTTAATTTTCCTGACTTGTCGGAGTTTTGCATAGTGGCATTTATGATAGAGTGGCTTAGAATAGCACAGAAGGAGATCAAAGAAACTTAGTTTGTACAGTGGTATTTTTGATCTTAAAAATTAGATAGTTATTTATGAGTCCTGAGGGAAGGAAAAAAAGAGTATCGCAATGAAGCAGCCAGTACAGCAACTTTCAGAAATGTTCCAACACTTACAGAGATAATGTCTAACTTGATTGCTAGATAACGGAGGCTGGAGATTTGTCATTTGTGTTTCAGGATTTGAGATAATTTAAGAAAGTTTTGCAACTAAACACTGCACGGTACAAAATAAATTGTATCTGTGAAGAAGACAGTATGTTGTTTTGCCAGATGTTATATTACCTGAATTAATGATTTCAGTACTTTTTTTTTGTTCTGCTGCTGAAATTATACACTAGAATTGATGAGAATATAGCAAGCCTAAAGAGTAGAAACAGCTTTCCTCTGGGGCAAAAATGTACTCATTAAAAGCAAACCACAACCACAAACTTAGATAAGTTTGTTGCCCGAATAAGCAATAAATATTAAGATGTTGAAGGTTTTCTGTAAGTTTCAGATTAAATGTGTGTTGGCACTGCTGATTTCCAACATTTTGCAGCAGGAAATATGTGCTATGGCGATGGGGAATGTCAAACTTGCCCTGTGTTTTTGCAATCTAAAGATTCAGTGTTTTGCAAACTGGATTTTATTTGCATGTTACTGGAAAAAAATACATTTTGGAAATACAGCATGGAAAATCTAGGGCTGTATGAATTGGGGTTTAAATTCTAATTAAAAAAGGTTCCCTAAATATAAAGAGACTTCCCTAAGCAGGAACTGGCATCCTTGCTTTGAGGAGAGCTGTTAAAAAATAAGTGGCCCTAGGGGGAGGGAGTGGTGCAGAGAGAGGTGGAGAATGAGATTACCGAGTGCTCTTTTTTTCTTCTTTTCTCTATTTTTCTTCTCTCCCCTTCCTTGTGATGTTTGGGATCCTGGTGCTTTTGTCCAAGCCTGAATACGGTTACTAGTATAATTCATTTTGTTGAGCAGATCGGCAATAGTTAATAGTTAAAGACAGTAGTCTTTGTGAGATGTATGCAGTAATAAAATACAGTTAAAGAAAACTGTTATGATGGGAAGTCAAAGCCAGAATTTAGGGTATTTTAGGATTTAGGCTTTCAGGCCTATATTTAATCTTCTGGATCATGTAGATTGTGGATTAAGATGTAGTCTTTAATTACTTGATCATAGTCTCTCTCAAGTCAGTATTCAGAAAAAGTGATTCTGCCATTTTTACTTAGCTCAGTACTTTGAATTGCCTTTATTTCCCTTGCATGGCTTCCTGTGTCATTTTTATGGCAAGGCTATTAGTCTTACTTTTCAAGGAAATGTGTGAATTTCAACATTGACTTTGCTATGGCACTTATGGTAGTGCCTCAGTAGCTTCAAGTCTTAATTAACCTTTATGTGAGGTGGGACTATGCTTGCATTTAACACTTGAAGAGTGGAGTATAATGAGAGATTAAGGTCAAAAGCATCTGCTAATTACCAGTTTTCTTATTAAGTAATTGCCCAATTTGAAACTCAATTTGAAGACTTGATTGTCAAAGTACATAGGTAGGACAGCCCTGTACACGTCAAAAGCCTGATTGCTGCTGGTGTGAGGCATTTGTGAGAGCTCAGCACTTTTCCACGCTGAAGTCTGGTGTTTCAGGTTAGGCAGAATATGCAGGTTCTTCTTCCATGTGGCTTCCGGAGTGTGGGAGGGCTGCTGTTCCTGCTCTCGGCGTCCTGCTCTGGCCACCCTGGAGCCCCTGGCAGTGTCTGGCTTTGCTTCTGTCCTGCAAATCTGGAACCCATTGAGTGTCTCCATGGGGCATTTGGGGTGCCATCTACTTGGAGTGCAGCAAGGTGAGCGGTGGGAAAGCCCTCAGTGAAGAGGAAGACCTCAGAGATCCAATCCCATGTGAAAAGCTGTTTCCTTAGAAAATTTTAAACAGATGAGTTTGGACACAGGGGAGCATAGGGGAAAGGAACTCTAGGCGTGACAGTTTTAGCCTACATAGTTTCATGCTTGGCAAAGTTATTTAATTTGTAACTTTTAAATCAGCATTTTTTATCATGGAAATGTTCTAACACTTCTAGCATGGCATGAAATGTTTTTGACAATGTAATACTAATATGTATGCTGAAGTGTTATTTTTAATGCATGTGTAACTTACAGCAGAGCAGTGCATTGCAGCTGTCTCTTTGGTTGCTATGTGAACTTCCAGGCATACGCGCTAGAAAAGATGCTCTCTGCTTCTCTCTTTCTCTTGGCTTGACGTGAAAATAGGGTGGCATCAGATATTAAAAAGAGCTGGGGGTGACTGGGACTGCTGCTGAGCAAGTTATGTGGGGGTTACCAAGCAGGTGCCTGTAGCTACCATGAATTACATCTATGGAGTGTAGTGGTCACTCATCTTTTTAGCAGAACCACCTTTTTGGAAGATAGAAATGTACTTTGCTGGTCGAAGGCCAAGTGTTGAAGTGTCTTGGGCTTCAGAGCAGTATCAGGACCATCAGGAGCTAAGCAACCCTAAGGGAAGAAAAATAATTAAAAGGCCTTGTGTTTTTAAAGTATTTTTTAAAGTAATGTGTGATGAAAATCCCATGAATGTCACAAATCTTACTGTTGAGATTCATCTTCATGGAGGTGGAGCTGATAACGAGGTATGCGGTTTGGGACGGACACAAGAGAGCCAGCAGAAATTACTCGCCTCTTCAAGTAATTATGTGGATACCAATGTAAAATATAAGAAGTGTGTATAAGTGTTGGCTTTGTTTTGTTTTCTTAATCTACATATCAAAACTAGGATTGGCAAGTATAAAGTCTGATCTGTTTCTTTTTAAAACTTGTGCCCAGTAAATAATACAGTTATTGGAAATTTAGGCAAGCGGAACTCATGTTGGTCAAATACAGCATGGGTGGAGTTGTGAATCTCATCCTGATATATTTCTAGATTATCTGTATTTAAAATAATAGGAGTGTTTATAGCAGCAGATGCAAAGGATTATTACAAAAATATTTTTTGTCATAACAGCTGTAATTTGTGGTTATTATGAAGTTATTTTTTTCAGGACGTTTGTGTATCATCTTTTAATCTTTTGCCTTCCCTTGCTCTTTCATGTCAGCAAAACAAATAAAATCTTATGTGCACAAATCTGTTTAACATAGATAAGTAGAACTACTAATTACTAGGCATGAAGCTGTAGATCATCTTGGGCATCAGACCAACCCTTAAAAATGAGATTGCCTGAAAATACAGATCATGTTGTCTATAATGTAATGGTGCAGTAGTAGGCTTACAGACATGAACTTGCTTCAAGTGAACCGTAAAGCAGTCCACAAACAGCAAATATCAGTAGTGGCTGTTGCGTTGCAGTGTTCACATGCTTGGGTCAAATCTTCTTATGGATCATCTACAGAGAAACACTGTAGTTGTGTATATGTTGTGATTAATTGCAAAGTTCTAAAAGGGCTTTGTCCAGTGTAGTTATAGATCTTTGTTCTTTTGACAGTTTAATGCCATGCTCTAATGATTTAAATTTATAGTTTATGGGCTGTTTTTGTTGTTTGGGGTGGGGTTTTTTTTAGTTTTAGGGTATATGATTATCTATACAGATCTGCATATATCTGTATAGATCTATTCTAGACGGTTCAGTTTACATATATTCAAGCCATACATAAATTCTTAACATTAATTATATTCCTGTCCAGGTTTTGAGTGAGGTTTTTTTAGGCACAGTCTGTATTTTCAGACTTGAGTGAGGGCTGGGTTTTGGTTTGTTGGGGTTTTTTTATGGCCAGGATCTGTAGCCATCATTCAACATGGTGGATTGCACTGCTATATTTTATAATTTATATATATGTACATATATATTACATAGTTTATGATTAAAAATGCAGATTAGCCATTGGCATGATCACTTTTTATTTTGAGGCACTGCCACTGGATATTGGATTCTCTTTTTATGGTCTGATTCTGCAGCAGGATCTGTGCAAGTGGACTTACTGCTTACTGTGGACTTGTTTCAGGTGGCTTATGAAAGGCTAGTGCAGAGTAATACATCATTTTTTTATGAACTAGTGTGTAGGGGACTGAAATAAGATTGGACTGTGAAATATTAACAGTCTAATGAGTTGCACAAGGAAGACAAGTTTCCTTATTGTGATGGTCCTCATGTGTCATCAATCCTGAGCAAATGAGTGGTGTGTGACAACATGCATTCTTCCTGAAAACCTGAAGGAACATGCGTGGAACAGAAAAATACAAGGCTTAGCTAGTTTTGGAATTGCTAACAATGCTGCATATTTGAGAGCCATGAGTTGGGGACCACTGTCTGCAGTCAATGACTTGCCTATACCCATCTCAAAGGAGCTGCATTATTGTTCTACAAGAAAATACAAAAAAAGCTTTTACCTTTGTCTTTAATAAATACTGTAAGATCAAGCAGTGCATTGTTTTTAACTCTGGATCAAAAAATTGGGAAATTAGGGGAAGAGATTAAAAAAGTAGGAAACAAATGAGAAAATACGTGGAATAATCCAGAGTGTTAAAGGATAACAGAGCCTTGCATTTGTAGGAAGATAAAACTTGGGGACAGCTTCCCACTCTATTTCTATGCCACCAGAGCTAGCGCTTAGGGACACATTAGGGACACTTAATACAGTAAGTGAGTATGGTGTCATTTGGGGAGGGCTTTTTTAATCTTCCACATTTGTGTGTTTAATTCCCGTTTTTGTGTTCCTTCTGTGACTCACATCCTTTACAAAACCAAGATTGTCTGTGTGCTGACATCTGGAGGAGGTGAAGGAGATACCGTGGGCAGAAGTGTAGAGTCTAATTCTACCTTTGTTTTTGGGGGATTTGTTGGGGGGGGTATTTGTTTTGTTAAGAGAATTACTTATTAGAGATATGGAAGAAAATTCCTGATCTATTATTAGCACCTTTTATAAGCTAGTCTGAAGACAAATGAGCTGCAGAAAACTGCAGAGAATTTTCTTTCATTTAACAGGATAGGAAAAACAAATTTGTCAGTTATCTCCCTGGAAATATAAGCCTCATCTAGGGTCAAATTATTCACTGCTTTTCAAAACAAGAGTTACAAGTTGTGCAAATACTACCTTCCTGCACACATGGACTGATCATAGTCCTAGTGAGAAATGGTTCTTTTGGGCCAATTATCTCTTGAAATAGTCTGCAAGATCTTTATACCAGTCCCAAGTAATTTCTGTGGCATTTCTGTAATAAAACTCATAACACTCTGGGGAAAACATAGAAAACTGTGTGGGTGCCTTGGCAGGCAGGGGTTTAAAAATATCTGTGGTTTGTGTGGTTATATTGGATAAAATGTAGGATTTTCCACCTTGTGGTTTAAAATTCCATGTGTTTTTCTGAAATGTTGCTTATGACTAAAATGAAGCCCTCACTTATGTTTAGTTGATGCTGGTAGGAATCACTCAGAGAAGTGGTAATGGATGCTCTGGAATAGTTGAGGGGCCCCAGAACAGATGCTTCAGTAATAAGATGTTTTGTTTTCAAATGCAGCCAGTTCATATCTCTCATAGGCAGTGAGTGATGAAGGATGATGCTTTTCAAAAGCTGTTATCCTCACGTGCCTGGTTGGTGATATGTGAGGAGAGAAGTGATATGTAGCCTGGGAGTACCATTTCTACGTACTGGATGCCCCTTTCAAAGTCTCTGGCTAAAGTCTAAGGGGTGGTTTGAGATGATGCTTGTTCAGTCAGTCTACTGACATGGGTGACTGTGAAGAGTCACAAGCAGTGCAATGATCACTTTTAATGCTGTTCATTGGCTATGAACAATGAACCGTAATTTTTAGGATCATCCAGATGTCTCATGAGTACTGAGTACAAGCATTCCATATGAATCCATGCTTACTCCAAAAGCAGGGGAAGAACTGATATTTTAATGGCTTAAAGTTAAACTAGTGAGCTGTGATAAAATAACAAGACATCTCGATTTGAAAGTTACAGTAGTGTGTGTTTAGACTTAGAATGTTTTTGCTGTCATTTGAGTACTAATACTCGTATCTTATACCACTTTTTAAGACTGAAGGGCCATAGATCCACATCTGGGGATGTCTCCTCACTATGATCAGCAGGCACTGCAGATGGTGCTTTTTTGCTATGGATCTTAGAATCATAGAATCATTTAGGTTGGAAGAGACCCTTGGGATCATTGACTCCAACCATCAGCCCTACTCTACAAAGTCCTCCCCTACACCATATCCCGCAACACCACATCTAATAGAGTCTTAAACACATTCAGGAATGGTGACTCAACCACCTCCCTGGGCAGCTTATTCCAGTGCCTGACCACTCTTTCTGTGAAGAATTTTTTCTTGATGTCTAGCCTAACCCTACCCTGCTGCAGCTTGCAGCCATTCCCTCAGCCTTAGTTCTCCCCTCAGCCTCCTCTTCCTCAAACTAAACAGTCCCAGCTCCCTCAGTCTCTTCTTATAGGATTTGTGCGCCAGGCCCTTCACCAGCTTCGTTGCCCTCATCTGCACTTGCTCCAGCACCTCGAGATCTCTCTTGTGCTGAGGTGCCCAGAACTGGACACAATACTCAAGGCATGGCCTCACCAGTGCTGAGTACAGGGGGACAATCACCTCCCTGCTTGTGCTGGTCACACTATTTCTTATACAAGCCTGGATGCCATTGGCCTTCCTGGACACCTGGGCACACTGCTGGCTCGTATTTAGCCACTTGTCAACCAGCACCCCCAGGTCCTTTTCTGCCAGGCAGCTCTCCAGCCACACTGCCCCAAGCCTGTAGCGATGCATGGGGTTGTTGTGGCCCAAGTGCTGACATGGGCACTTGGCCTTGTTGAAGCCCATGCCATTAACATTGGCCCATCGATCCAATCTATCCAGGTCCCACTGTAGAGCATCCCTGCCCTCATGCAGATCAACATTCCCACTTACCTCAGTGTCATCTGCAAACTTACTGATAGTACACTCTATATCATTGTCAAGATCATCAATATGCCTTGAAGGCATAGATCATGGACAGCTTGGGAAGTGAGACCAGCACATCAGAAAAGATGATATTTTGTTATAATAAAAATATGCAGGTGACTAAAAAGGTCATCCTATAATAAATTAAGCGAATGAATCAGTATTCAGTTACACTTACAGAAATTTTCCTATATTTCCTAATCTCTTTTCCTGCTTTATATAAATAAATAAATAAATATTCCTCTGGTTTAGTAAACTGAGAGGCTCGTGGAAGGCCTGGATAGATGTCTGAGACGGCTTAAGGGAAACACCAAATGTTTAGGAGTGGGAGAAGAGAAAGGGAGGAGACAGACTCTTGCTTCTTAAGTGACTGACTTTGTACTTGCATAAGAGCTCTTACCCATCTGAAGAGGGAAGGGCATGCCCTTGAAGGAAGCTTTTTGTTTCAACTTCTTTTGAAGTAGTTGTTTAGATTATAAGAATGTATTTTTAACGGAAGAAGAAAACTGGAAGAGATTTTGAAAACTTCTTTGGCAAGAAAAAAAAAAAAAAGGTACAGCTTTGCCATAATGATCTCAAGGACTGCAGTTGTGTTTACTTTCAAGGCATCTTATTTTAAGCTAATCCCTGCTTGAATGACTTTTCAAGACATTGCCAAGAAGGGCATGTTGTAGTTCAGTCGAATATTTGCTGTCATGGATGAGGTATTTGGGTTGGGAATCATGCGTTTTAATTCTCTAATAGTTGCCAGTGTAATATATGATTGTCATCACTTGAAACAGATGCTGCTTCTGTAGGGTGATAAAGAACAATAAAATTACTTCCCAGTGTGCTACTGTGTTCTTTGATCAACCAAAATGTTACTGATTTTCAAGCCAAGCTTCTTGCTGTCCAGCTTCTCCTTTGAGTGTCTGTCTTGTGCCCTCTCTGTAGTGTGAAGCAGCTGTGGGTTGTTTAAAACCTGTCTGATTGTACGCATGCAGCCACTGCTTTGTTTTTGAATCACTAAGTGGCTTAACCTTCTTGCTTTCCTACTCATGCCCCACTCACTCAGCTATAACCTCTGAAAAGCTCTTGAGTTTGAGGGTCCTTCTGCCCCTCCATGCCACATCTAGGAGTTGATCCTCCATAGTGTGGGTTGGAGAGGGCAACATTGGCCAAATCCTCTACTGCTTCATTTGGTATGTTGAGGAGATAAAAGCATTACAGCTCACCTGTACCAGGCAGAAAGATTTGCTCTCCTGCGCACCTTTGAAGTCAGCGACATAACTGTGGCTTTGAGAGCTCCGGGAGCCATCTAATATGCCCCGTTTTTTGTGTGCTGGGGTTCATTATAAGCAATGTAGCCAACAGTAGTCATTAATGGGGGAAATAAGATGCCTCTGACAGGCAGCCAGCGCTATGGTAGAGTGCTTGCATCTGTGCTCATTGGAAAGACCAACCAACAGTAGAGCCTTTCCTGGTTTGGTAATTACTATTATTTGGACTCTACACTGGGAACACAGTAATGTCTGGCTTCTAAAATGATCTTGACTTAGCTACTTTCTCCTTTTACAAATGTTTTATAGTAATCCATGTATTTATACAGCCTGGGAATTTATCTGTAATTTGTCCATTTTAAGACTTTTTAATAGTTCATTAATTGAAGGCTTTGGCAGGCAAAAAAGGAAAAAAAATTAAGTTTTCTCTCTCTCTTTCCTCTCCCCCCCCTTTTTTCACACACACACACACACACACACACACGAAATGTCAAACTTACCTCTTCTGTGCCTGCTTTACTATTCCTGTGTAAGATGAGATATAATATTTTGAAAATAATTGTCACTGTTTCTGCAATGTTTGTTTGTCCACTGCATGCATTTAAAGGCTAATTTTGTAAGGATAAGAAAAGTATGAATGATGCGGTACTCCTTTCGGTCTTTTTACTTCCCTAAAATAAAACCTTTTGTTCATTAATTAATTTGAAAATGGGGGGTTTAATAAAATAATCTTACACAGTACTTCCCAACCTGGGGTAGCTGTCACCTGATCTGGATTTGTGAAGTGCTACTGAGACTGCATCAGATGCACTCGCCTATAGAGGCATTAAAATAACTTGTCTGTGTATAGGAGGTTCAGTTGTGGCTGGTGATATTACAGGCATTTTGTTTACGGTTCTATCTGTTGTCTCCAGATCTCAGTCCGACTGCCTGCCTTATTAATTCCCCTGCAGTTCTTTTAATTTACATGAATGAATATAGTATCAACCATGAAATGATACACTTCTGGTTTTGGTGTAACCAAATAGTGAATTAAACCAATATGCAAAACTGACTTCTTGTAGTTGTTTTATCAAAGTAATCTTAACTGTTCTTTTCAGTTTAATAATAATTGTGAATATATCTCACTACTAATATTAGTTTGTTTCACCAATTCCTTGCAGGAATTTTGTTAGTGTTGTGAAAGTACTACTGTGGTTCTTTATTTTGGTTCATTCAACTTCTTGTTCTTAGTGAATATCATGTTTTATCTGAATGGAAGTTGGCATTAAACTCCTTAATCTCTTTCAAACTTAATTCATCCTCAACTGTTTGGCTCAGTGTTTCTTTTGCTTACAATTATTTTAAAAATTCCCTTATGCAAGTATTTCAAACATTCAGGCTTTCTTTTAGTGAAACATAGTGGTTATGGGATGTGGCTTATATTAACTTTTTTCTTTTTCCTTAGTATGTCCTCATAAGATTAGGAAACTAAAGTTTAGATTGTATATAATTGCAATAATAATACCAGCTATTTACCCTTATGTGTAAATTGACTGTTTGTATATATTTCACAGAATATGAATTTACACTGTTTGTGTAATACAGGTAAATTTTACAAACCTGTATTAGTTCTTCCTTCTTGAGTTTTTAGTAATTCTAAATCAGGATCATTAAGGAATTCTGTGCCTTGTGATTGAGCAACATATTCTTTTATGTTTGCTTTTGTTTTGTTTTGGTTTTTTTTTTAATTTTTTTTTAGTGGTTGGCCTGTGATTTATTGGAACAGCCAAATACAAAAATCTGTTATTTGTTATTTTGGCTTGGCAGAAATAATGCAAAGAACTGTCAAAGGCAAAGAGTATGCAGAAGCTGTAATTTCCTTTTTACCACTGAAGAATAGATTTGGCTGGTTTATGGCTTCAATGCTAAACTATCTCTGTGTGGCCAAACAGATGTTTGGAACTTTATTTTGTATCATATTTATTTTCTGTTTGCTTCAAGCCAAATGTTATAATATTATATATTGCTTTGGCACGTGCAGGGCGGTAATGTAAAAAAAGTTAGAGAAGGAATCGGAGTTCGGAAATCTCATCTAGACGATTTGAATTGGGATTGCCACTTGATGCAATTAGGTCATGGCTAACAATACTTGCATGTTCAACTGCAGATTTTTACCTCTTTGGGTTTTGGTGTTCTGTTTTGTTTTGTTTTGTTTTTTTTCCCCTTCGCATCTTGACTTAAAATTAAGGGTCATATTTAAAATTCTTCATCAGGTCCAAAAGAATATACGGTGAAGTGGTGAAATCTCACCACAGTTTCATATCTTTTTAGTTAATTCATTTGGTTATTGAAATAAGCTTAATTTCAATCTTCCTTTTTCTGATGAGCATGTTTTTCTTTCTATACAATTTTAACAGCAAATGCATTTCCTCTTCTGATTGCACTAAACCTTAAGCCTTCTGTCTAAGGTAAAGATTAGTAATGTTTCTGTCTTGAACCATTAATTTGATATGTTTACCACAATATCCTTTGCCTGAACATGTTTGAAAGTCTTCAGTGTTTCAAAATGACAGACATACTCATGCTGTACATGTTTCTTTTTCAAAGACTTCTAGTCTTTGAAGACTTTAGTTTAGAACAACAGAGTTAAATACCTCTTTCTACTCTATTTTCCCACTGCACAGATGACAGCATCTCAGCTGCGAGTACGTCTGATGTCCAGGACCGTCTTTCAGCCCTGGAGCTGAGAGTACAGCAACAAGAGGATGAAATCACTGTGCTGAAAGCAGCGTTGGCTGATGTGCTACGGCGTCTTGCTATCTCTGAAGACCATGTAGCTGCTGTGAGAAAATCAGCACCAAGTAAAAGTAAGCCCATATTTGGTAAATTCTTTCTAGGGTCAGGATGTTATCATTTAGAATGTTCTGCATTGATCACTTCTTTTATCCCTTCTCCGTCTCATTTGTAAAGGCAGGTATATTTTGAGCTAGAGGGGTTAGTGTCTTAAGAGTGGCTTTACAGTATATGGCGAATAGATATCTGAAATACCCTTATTAATTTTGCTCTTTGCTAACAATTTTATGTACTTGACTTCCCTGAAAATTTACCCTACATCTTGTTGAAAGCTTCCTGTTTGAATTTAAATGGTGAAATGCGTTACAGCTGAGATCTTTAACCTGTCACTTGGGGTTCTGGGGCTTAGGAGCAGCTCTTGAGTCTCAGCTTTGACTTCATTTAGAAGTTATTGAACTGAATGAGTGTACGAGAGGCTACATTTACCCTGCATCTAAATTAAAACCCAAAACTAATCAAGAACCCAAAACACATTGCCGCCAAATAATTAACTATATTCAAAAAACTTCCTTATCTACGGAGATAACTCATCACCACTAGGTTTCTTGTAAGAAGTGGCCATGGAGTCACTTGGCAATATCTCTTTTGCATAGTGGCTAGTAACTTTTACATTGTAATTTAGATATATGTAGGACTGTTTAAAAGTAAAGAAACTATATGTTGTTTGCACTGATTTTTTCATACTTTTTTCATACTTTTTTTTTTTCCATATTTTTTTCCCTGAACATTTAGTTTTCAGTTCTGGAGAACTACTTGAATCAAGTTATTTGAATTTACTCCAACTTAAAATTTTGTATTCAGAGAAAACAATGGCTATGTAAGTTTGTGGTACATATGAAGCTTCTTATTAAATAAAGGTTTAGGTCATACTTCAGATTATTCACAGTTCTAATTCACCATAAATTCATGTATCGCCATCAAACCATGCAGTCTGGAGTTTTCTAGGCTCAGTCCCTGTATTTCAGCCTTAAGTATGCCCATTACACCAACACCAGTATAACACTGAACTTATCATAGCCTGTGCGTGTTTGGGTGGCTACATTATACGGGCTAAAATTGCAAAATCTGAAAATGCTGAAAGTTTGAATTATTTTAGATGCAGCAGAGAGATCAAATTCTTTAATCAAGTGTGTTTGCAGTCTTTCTGCCAGATGGGAGGAAGTGATGATGCTTAATTGGCTTGGGCTTTGAATTCTGCCATTCTCTCTTGCATGCTAAACAGTAGACTGTTGTCAGCCCAGCTTATAAATGTAGCTTTTGTCTACCCGATATGCATCTCTGGCCTCATCAAGATTGAGACTTCCTTCTCTAACTGAGTGTAAATAGAGTTCTAACAAGTATTTCAACTAAATCAATCTTTGCTGTCTGCTGTCTGTTATGACAAAAAAGAAATTGTCCAAGTAGAAAACCGTGGGCAAAAAGCGTGCAACACAGGGCCTTATTCTTCCCATTTAAATGCAGAGAATATGCAGAACTATAGCTAAAGACCCTTGGCTTGGAACTGTGTAATACCTAGTGACCTCCATGCACAGGCAGGGCAAATGTGCTGTGTTCTGCAAAACGCCTTGGGGTCATCTGCTTACTGCCACTCTGGGGGTCCTGGGGCCATATGAAGTTCTCCAGGTGAATTTGTTCAGTGAAAAATAAACTAATTATTTCTCAGGGAAGGGGAGAGTATGTGGAATGTCTGAATACCTTTAGCTTTGTGCTCCTGCATCTCCACCACTAAATGACAAAAGAACGTTAACTGTCAAGAAAGAGATGGGGGCTGGGGCAGAGATGTATGCATGTGAGCTAAGACATTGAACTTCAATGATTTATGACTAATTGACACTGTATTTTATTTGTGGTGGATGAGGCCCCATTGTTGAACACAATTAGGTAACTGAATGTTACCTAATACCATCAGGCAATGCATTAACGTCACTGTTTATCATAAAATCAGCTGCATATAGATGGTATAAAGCCATCACAAAACAAAATGTTCACATATAATCACAGGCATTTTGTAAAAGTCTACAATTAGACTTGAAAAATGATCTTGAGATTAATATGAACTTAAGCATTAATATTTCAATAAATATTTCAAACCAAGTTTGTAGTTTTTTGCAGTACCTTATGTTCTGCTTTTGATTTCTGTATTTTAAGTTCATTCAGTAAATGAAGAACTCTTGAAATGTTGTAACAAAGAGTAATGTATTATTTTTGTGAGTGAATAGGATTGGCAGAAGACATGAATTTTCATACAAAAATAATATTCAAGGAAGTAATTGTTAATTTTTCTTTGAAGTTTTTTTATGGGTACATAACAGGTTCTTACTAGTTGAGTTATGGTTGCTACAAAGGCAATCATATTCCTCCAAAGCTCTCTTTGGTGTTTGTGATCATGTCAAGAATCTGGATTTCTGCATTACAACAATTGCAGTCTTATGGTGAATATTATAGGTATGTTTTCTTTAAAAACATGCTGATGCTTTAATTCATAGAAGTATTTGTCTCTACAGCAGCTGTTAAATACATGCTGACATAAATAATGAGCAAAGAGAATAGTTGTGTATATATTTCCAAATAAATTGAGAGAGATTTGTTTAATTTGAAGTATGGCAGCACATTAAGATAAATACTATTAAAATAAGCTGAAGATACAAGAATCGTAGTACCGGAACAAGCCAATTTGAATCTTTCCATTGAACAAAAGAGTTCTGAGTAAGAGACAATATCTAACCTAGTTCTAAGGAGTATTTTCTCCTTATTGCTGAAATGAGTTTTTCTAAAACATCTCCTTTTTCTTTTTTTTTTTCTTTTGTTGTTGTTGTTGTTGTCACATCAGCAGTAAGGTCTTTGAAGACCTTTTTTTGTACACTAAAAATAAATGATGTGAACAGACTGAATCATGCTAGAAGGGACAAATCCCAATCACTTTTTCACAAATTTTTCTCATTCTGAAGTTGATGGCCCAACTTAGTGCAAAAAGAGATCTCTTCATCCTTTGTTTTAGTTTGCCTGCGTTGCATGTCTGGTGAGCTAATTCTGCTTTTCATTTTCTTATCCCTTTATTTTAGATTGAATCAACCATAGCTGAAGCTGAATTTTTTGTTTTTTTTCATAATCCTTGTAGTCTTTGTTTTTCTTCTTTCTTACATTTCTGTTGCATGCTTATTTTGAACTTAGTCCAGTCTTCAGTGAAACAATTCATGTGGGCATGGGTAGATTTTTATTTCTGACCCGTGGGCTGTCAGTTAGGAGGTTTTACCTATGATTTTGTATGTCTAGCCCTGCCTCAGAAGGAAACTGCCCTTCATATAGGGATAGGCAATTTGCGAACTGTATGAGATAAGCTCAGGGGTGAGATTTTAAGACACCTTTGTGTCTCCAAGTAAAGCATGAAGTGGAGGTACTGTATAAGGAGGAGAACCTCTATTAGGGCTTGCAATGGTATTAATCATTGCACGGGCAAGGAGCATTCACATGTGACTCATTTTCCTCTTTAGTAGTTCTCAATGCAAAGTCATTCTAAATAGAGAAAATATTTTCAAAGTAAAAAAGGCTAAAATAGTACTTCTCCATCTCTGCTCACAGCTAAGAGTAGCTACACAAAGGAGAAATTACCAGGTCTAAAGATAGCGTTGAGGATTAGAAACGTGAAAGCGCTTGAGCAGGGAACAGGTTTGCAGCCACTGTAGGGTTTGGGGGATTATACTGTGTTCGGTATGTTTGTGGGGTTTGTTTTGGTTTTTTTTCCTTTTCTTTCTCTATTTTTTTTTTTTTTTAATAGATGACTTGGTAAGAAGAATTTCTTTGGTGAGAAGTTCTTTGCTTTTGGCAGCTCTGTGCTCTTGTTGCCACATGTTTCAGCTCTTGATGCATGATTGATGCTGTTAACGTTCACAAAAAATTCCAAGAACAAAGATTACCTGGACACTGAAGAAAAGGAAAGCATAAAGCAGTCTGGTACTTACGGCTGCCAGCAAGATAGATTGGCTCACAGCTGGTGCCTGGTAAACCTATTAAAATCTTCCAGGGTGTCAAAATGTGTGTAACAGGAGAATTCATCCCTCAGGCTCTGGGTGTGGAGACAAGTTCGTGGCACACAATGGCACAAGTAAAATGTCTCAGACTAATTGTATCACCGGGGTATAAACTCTTGCCTGAAACAGTGGCCATCTACCAGAAAGTGCATCGGATGTCTGCCTGTGGAGAAACAAAGAGTTCATGTCCTTTTTCTGGGCTCTGAAGTATTGAGGAGGCTTGTCACAGTTTAAACCTTTGGAAGAACACTTCCTGGTACTTGGACAAAAATTAATATCAAAAAACTCGTATGCAAATTCAACTCATAAGTGAAATAGAAGCAGTGGATGACAGTTTGCAGAGAGGAGTCTCACACAGCAATGCAGGCTGGCAGACTGAGAGGCCTTAGTTTTACTTAAAGTGGGGATCTTGGGGACCTGTGAAAGCAGCTATGTACTGGGAATGCAGATTATTTTTTTTTTTCCTTTGTGCACTGGATTTTTATAGTAGGAACCCAGAGAGTTTTCCTTGGTTTCCTGCTCCCTTCTCTCATGTGAAATAATGTGTCTCTTCAGTAGTAAAAATCCCAAGTAGTATCTTGTATCAAATTCCATCTCATTGTGTAAAGCACTTCTGATGTAATTTCTACTTTATCTCAACAGTGGTTTCATTTCTAAAACATTAGAGTAATTTTGGTTTATGTTAATAAATACTGACTTCATTAATGAAAGCATAAGATAGACGCACATTTGTGGTTTTAATCTCAACACATTTAAATGTGCGGAATTGCTGTCGTATCTGGGTACATGTTCATGTTGTCGTACTGTCCTATCAGTAAATGTTAAAAGGACAGAAAATGTAAGTGTAGACAGGAAAATGCTTATGGTAGAGGTAGGATGTAGGCTTTTATCCACAATATTAAAACTAACCTGGCAAGCTTGTATGTGTGTCATTTTACTCATGGGATTAGTCCAATTGAAGTCTGCAGGCAGTATACTCACATAACAAATAATGATACTCTTGAGGTCTTAATGGATTTTCCAGGTACTGGTTTTAGTGCCATCTGTTCTTTTTGCATTAAAATTATTTTTTTTCTGCATTTCTTCCCCATTTTTCCTATTTACTCCTCTGTCTTTAATATTTTTCTTTTCCCTGCTATACTTACTATTCTTGAAGGTCTTCATATATTTCCCATTATTCAAAGAATTTGGATCTAGAGGACATTAATGAACTAAGAATCACTAACCAGCTAAACCAAGTTTAAGGAAAGAGACCTGAAGAAAAAGAAAGTTTAAATTTTATTATTTTTTTTTAACTTTCATAGCAATAATCTTGTTCTTTGGACAAGATATGTAGAGTGTTGTAGAGGAGTGTGTTTCAGTTGTGGTGATAAGTGTCATTCTATTTCCATATGCTGTTTACAATTTTGGACATGCATTTGTGTGCTTTTTTTAGAATAGTGTGGGCACAAATTCTCCCAAGAAGTACTCTGCTGTTCTCCATGATGCTTCTCAAACTAAGAATTGCAATGTTGGAACAGTTAAATGGTGCCAGTAACTTTTTCAAATAAAGCCTCTTTTTGTTTTTAACACTTGAGTAGCTCTTTCATCACTGTTTGCCAGAGCATATCAAATTATTTCAGATTACCGTAGTTGAGTTTTTATTTCTTCTGCTTGGATATAGCTTATTTGGCAGTTGGTTGAGGAAGTAGATGGTGCCTCTGGGAAAGTATGGCAAAATAATAAGATGTTAAGGGGGAGGAGGAAAAGGGCTGTGTGTTTTGAATAAGTAGTTGGCTGTTCCATGCCATAGAAGTCTTCAGTTTCCCAGGGGAGTAGGCCCAAAGAGCCAAACATGAGACCAAGGGCATGGCTCCTCTAGGCCCTTAGGAGTTTTATGTCTCTGCGAGGATCAGTTACAGTTAAAAATATATGCATTGACAGATTAAGTCACTAGCTATGAAAAATTTTGTAGGAAATCTCTAAATAAATACTTAATGATTCTTAACATTGTGGTCAATTTAGCTACCTAATGGGAGAGATTCACTTGCATCTCGAATGTTTATGTGTTAGCTGTATAGCCTCCCACTGTTGCGTGTTAATATGCCTCTATGCAGATAGTTCTTTTCCTTTTAATAGGAAATGACAAATAATCTATGTTTAATAGCCATTTGATGGTTGAGATTTGTCAAATTGGGCTTCAATAAAACAAAATGTTAAAAACATCTATTTTTTTTCGGCTAGAATACTAAAGTTTATACATACTAAGAATACTAAAGTTTGTCAGAACTTAATTTCATCATAAAATTTAAATTATTAAACAAGATAAAGCATAACACATAGGTAGTGAAATGAATTATTTTTCCTGATTAATAATAGTCATTATTTGAGAACCAGTATCTTGATCTGAGCTGTAATGTTTGTTCATGTCATAGAAGGGAACATTTTTTCTACTTAAGAAGTCTCAATCAGAATTTCACTCTTACTATCTTAAGTGTAGTAGTTGAGGAAAACAAAATGCTGATGAAAATTTTTCCTTACCCTTCAGAATACAGTTCTTTTTCTGAAAAGAGTCTTAATGCTCGAAGGCTTATTTCTCTGCCAGCATCTTCCATGAGCCGAGGGACTTGACATCCTTATAAACAGCTTTGGTACAATTTATTATAATACAGAGTCATCTAGGTTGGAAGGGACCTGTGAGATCATCTAGTCCTATCCACCACTAAACCATGTCCCTGAGCACCATGTCACCCAGTCTTTTGAATACCTCCAGGGATAGTGCCTCAACCACTTCCCTGGGCAGCCCATTCCAATGCTTAATAACCCTTTCCGTGTAAAAATTTTCCTAGTATCTAACCTGAACATCTCCTGGCATAACTTGAGGCCATTTCCTCTTGTCCTATCACCTGCGACTTGGGAGAAGAGACCAACTCCTGCCTCTCTACACTCTCCTTTCAGGTAGTTATATAGAGTGATAAGGTATCCCCTCAGCCTTCTCCTCTCCAGCCTGAACAACCCCAGCTCTCTCAGCCTCTCCTCATAAGGCTTATTCTCCAGACCCCTAATCAGCTTTGTTGCCTGTCTTTGGACCCACTCCAGCACCTCAATGTCTTTTTTGTGGTAAGGAGCCCAAAACTGGACACAGTACTCAAGATGGGGCCACACCAGTACTGAGTATAGGGGAACCATCCCAAGTCCTACTCACTACACTGTTCCTGATACAAGCCAGGATGCTGTTGGCCTTCTTGGCCACCTGGGCACACTGCTGGCTCATGTTCAGCCAATAGTCAACCAACACCCCCAGGTCATTTTCTGCCAGTCAGCTCTCCAACCATACTGCCCCAAGCCTGTAATGATGCATAGGGTTGTCCGAAGTGCAGAACCTGGCACTTGGCCTTACTGAGCATCATCCCGTTGGTCTCGCCTCCATTCAGCCTATCCAAATTCATCTGCAAAGCCTTTCTACCTTCCAGCCAGTTGGCCCTTCCGCCTAGCTTAGTGTCATCTGCAAAGTTACTGAGGGTGCACTCGATCCCCTTGTCCAGACCTTTGATAAAGGTGTTAAAGAGAACCGGTCCCAGTACTGAGCCCTGGGGGACACCACTCGTGACTGTTTGCCAACTGTGTCTAACTCCATTTACCACCACTCTCTGGGCCCAGCCCTTATTTTGAAGTAAGTTTAGGATTTGTCATAAATTATAGTTCATTTCTGATGTCTTTACTTTTAGGAAGGAAGTGCAGATAAAATCTTATGTTCTGCTATACTTAGAACTATTTCAGTCTATTTTTTTGTGGCTCACCTGTGTGGGTTCTCTAGTGACTAAGTGTGGTTGAACACACACTGTATGCTTCTTTAGTAAGAGTGCTAAGTTATATTTCTGTAATTCAAACCATCAGTTTTATTTGTATAAAGCCCCTAGACATCTAATATATTAGAAATACAGGAATCTTTGTCATGTTTTTCTGAGAAGAAAGTATTCTAAGTTTGTTGAAAGACTTGGATATTATATGTCTTATTGTAAAATAAAAAAAAAAAAAAAAGAAGAGGCAAGCTTACAGGAAAACACTAAGGAATTTTTTTTTCCAACGTGTAATTTCTTGAGCTTTTTGTTTTAAATCCACTTGAATGAAGTGCCCAGAGAATTTATTTTTATCTAGCTGTAGCTACTTTAAATTGAAATTACCTGAAGAAGACAAAAGCAGGGTTTGTTTTTTCCTTTGAAGAAAGGCGGTTTACCTGTCAGGGTATCAGCAAACAAAGATACTAAGCAAATCATTCTATTTAACACAAGTAATAATGTAAAAACCTAAGTTTTAACTTTAGAAAACTTGTAATTTTTTGGTTTGGGAAAAAAGTGAATTACCAACTGATCCTCAGCTCTACTACCTTGTATGTGTATTTGGAAAGAAAAACTTATCATGTTATCACAGGACACACATTTTCAAAACTTACCACTTTCTCTTGCAGCTTGGCTTCAGATTTTCCCCACTTAGCTAATCAAGGCTGATAAAGAGTTGGAAATAGATTCTTGGTTTATTGTGGTCTGCTTTTTCTAATCCTACTTATCTTTCATTCACACACTTGTATACTTGACAGATGTTAATGAAATGCTCCTTTTGAACTCAACAGATACTATTGTATGAAAATTATCAGAACAGAGATGAATCCATTATCCATAAAGGACATTTGCTACTGCTTTGATCTTTGACAATTTGGATTTAGTCCTGGTCACCATACACTGGCTTTCATTTTATGCACAGTTTACGTCTGGCTTTTGTTCCAAACTAGCAGATAAGGCTGAACACTGTGCAGTCTGACAAATTTCAGACTGTTTATGCTAGCAGGTGACGTATGACATGATATTGGCAGAGATGTGCAATCTGAGTGCTGGGAGAACTCAAATGTAGTCTATTGATCAAGAATTTTTGTTCTCCTATGCCGCTTATATCTGGTATTTCCCAGGTCTCTGCAGCAAAGTTGCTTGACTGCTGCAAAGGACTATCTCTGTAGTGAAGAAAGTTTTAGCAGTGATAATTTTTGACATCTTTTTGACTGTAGAGATGCCCTTCGTAAAAGTCACAGACAGAGGTCTGGGTGGTTTGGAACTGGTGTGTTGGCTTCACTGGGTTCCTGGTCTGGCTGGGAAGATCCCGGTTGTGTGTGTCTGACCCTGTAGGCAGCCAGCTTCACTGCTCCACTGCCAGGGGTGTGTATGGGGCTTAAATTTGCCCTTCCTTCTCACTGCTTAAAATGTAAATACATTTTCTTTACATATAGTTGCAGAGCAATTTAATTATTTTTTTTCCCCTTTGTAAATAGGTATTCTGAAGGTCACTTTTGAATATGGAGTTAAAATGGAATACAGACAGAACCTGGAAGGGGTCTTCTTTCTTAGGGGTGTTGGGTTTAATGCTTTGGGGATGTTAGTGGTGTTTGATGTTGTTTTGATTTTTTTTTTTTTTCTCTATTGTTTTTATTGTTGTTTACATTTTATTGCACATTAAACTGTGGTTGACCAGGATTTTGTTCTGGAGTATAAGAAAGCCTGATATGTTTCTGACACTTGAAAAAAATCTGGCAGTGCAGTTTTTAGTAGATCTTGATGTTTTCATCATGCAGCCAAATGTTTCAGTCATTTTTTTCAAGAAATTAATGATTTGGGAGATCTGGGTTATGTGTAATTGTTAACAATTTTACAAAAATTTTTACTTTGATTCAATCCCCTTCATCCCAAACTTAATGTTGCATGTCACTTGTTGAAATTAGGAAGTACTCTGCAGATCTATTATTAACTTCCACTTTACTGAAAAAACAGTAATCCAAAAACTGCAGTACAGATCATTGTTAGTGGTGGTGGTATTGCATTCGTCATGTGTGGAGCGGAGCACATTCTTTCTCTTGTCATGAGAATGCATTGATGTGCAGTTTTATTTGTCATCCGTTTTGTCCTTGGATGCCAGCAGGAGCTAACGCTATTCATACTTGGTATCTAGAACAATTCTCCCTACTATCAGTGAACAAAATAGCAACATGCTCCTTCCTTGAGAAAATCGAGCAATTTCTCCCCCCTCCACCCCCTGCCCCCGATCTGAGTAAGTTCCCGTACCCTGTCAGTAGTGCTGCTGTTCTTTACTCTTCTTTCTGAATGCTTTCCCCACCGCGCTGAGAATTACTGCTATTATGTCTCCTGATTCATGTTTCTGGAAAGCCACTGTCATGCTGGTTGGAGAGGCATTGATCTATTACGATGAGCAGACAGAGATGTTAAGGTCATATGCAGTTCAAGAGTGAATCATAGGCCTTGATATTATGCATCTCCACAAAGAAGATGATTTACTTCGTCACCGAAAATAAAAGAAGCTAATCTATATTCTTCTAATACTAAAAGTGCTTTTTAAGCTCTTGCATTTTTGTTCTTGCATCTAAGTTACATGGGGCAGGGGTACAAATCTCTTCAGCTGTAGAAGTTTTGTACAGTATATTAACTTTTAAAATAAAATCTGTATTTCAAATGTGTACGTTGCAAATAAAACGGTCTCCAAGAAGTACCAGTTGGAAGGAATCATGCAAAATCAATTTGTGCAGAATTTGGGAAGAACAACAATAATATTTGCAATGCTTCTGTATCGCAGTGTGTCTTTACTTTCTTCAGATTTCCTTTATTCTCATTTCTGCCTGGGATATTGTGCATGTCCCTTTTGGCTTTCTTGATCTGAATTTCAGATGTGGTCCCGTGGTGCTGGGTGTGTTTGAAGCGGTGTATGGTTAGCGCAGGTCAGAGCATTTCTGCCTCCATCCAAATAGTTCTGAAATCTAATATTCCCTTGATGGGTATCTTTTGTAAAGTATTTGTTTAAAATAGGAATGAATTTGCCTCTAAGCCTACCTGGTAGAGCTGCAAAGAGACAAACGGTCCAAATTGCTGGTTTGCATGTTTAAAACATGCGTCTGTGCAAGTTTGCCCTCAGTCCACAGAGCAGTTGATTCTTCCCGACTGCTTTTTCACTCTTCATCTTTATCTTCAATGTATGGCCTCATGCCTTATCTATCTCACACTATTCCAAGCCTGCCGTGAACACAGACCTGTTATTTTCCTGTCAGTCATGTCCTTTGTGTCTGTTGCTGAAGTCAGAATGTCTGGACACAGTGACCCCATGAGATGCAGTAACAACTTGCTGTTTGTGAAATGGGAATGTGGCACGGAGATGGGGTCGAAAGTGATGGCTGATTTTTGGATGCTTAATGTGAGATAAGCTCTTGGATTTTTTCAGGCCATCACAGAGAAGAAGCACAAGTTTAGCATTTGGGGGGAGGTGAGGGCAAAACTCTTTTCTGAATAAAACCTTAGAAATAAGGCAAGCATGCAAAAAGGAGAGATACACAGTTAGTGGGAAAGGGTGAAATGTCAGGTTTGAGTAAAATGCCTTGTATTTCACTGATGGTCTGTGACAGAGGCAGGTCTGGGAGCTGACTGCGAGGCTGGCATTCAGATCTTTAAATAGAAGAGCCTTCACTCCCCCATCTTCCTTGCAGTTCCCTCCCCTCCCACATTCACTGCATAGTTTCAAACTTTTGCAATGACTGAAGTGGGCATCTGACAGACAACGGCCTTCTTCACATATGCAGTCTTGATTCATCCCAGGAGAGAATCTGTAGTGTTCACTGGATGTGGCAGATGTTCTACAGAGTGACCTATATCAGAAACCTAATAACTATATCGTAATGTATTTACTGAAACATCAATACCTTTCTAACGTGGAAAGGTCAGCTGAAAACAAGCTGAAAAGCTTGATTTTTGAATCCTTAGAATCACATCCCTGGAATAACTTAATAATTGTTTCAATATAGAGGGGGCTTCTGTGTGTGGTTTCTTTGAACTTTAGTGAAAAACAAACAAACAAACAAGAAACCTTATGTGGTATATTAGCTGAGCTGTGATGAGTCTGAACAGAGTTGAAATAATCAGGTCTGCTGTCACACAACTGTTGGAGGTACCAGCTTCCCAAAACTAGCTGTAATCTAATTCTCCCTGTGAATCACAACTAGAAACAGATGTGGCATGTTGCTGAATTAAAGTATTTGCTGGCAGCATGGTAGTAGAGAAGCTAATCCCTATCAGAGCATATTCTTGCCTTAGTGTCTCAGGTCTCCCTTCTCCACCTGCCTAGGTTAAGGCTTTCGTGAATGTATGTCACTGAATACAGGCTACATGGCTGTCCTGAATGCAGGGGCTGCTGACAGGTGATAGCAGGACCACATTTGAGAGCTTTTGTTTTTTTCTGATGGATCTTTGGATACAGCTGTAAAACCTCGTGTTCTGCAATTATTTTTTTTTCTAGGTCAGCCAAGCCTCCGAGAAGCTATCTCGATGTCCTGTATAACTAATGGGAGTACAGGAAGCAGAAAAACAAGCCACAGTTCCTCTGTTTCTGTTGCCAGAAAAGAAACTTTTTCATCTGCTGCAAAAAGGTACTAATTTTTTTATTAAGATCTAAGTCTTATTTTTTGAAAGAAATAAAATATTCCAAAACAAACAGAGAAAGAGTTTGATTTTTGCCTCTACATGGCTCTCAGCAGAGCTTCCTGGGGTCTAGTAAGGCACAAATACACTTTGGAGATATACCATTTTGTTGGGCTGCTTACAGCAGGATTCTAAAAAGAACTCACAAATGGAAAGTATTTCTATAGTGCATAGTGCCCAAAATGCATTCTCACCAGGGGACAGAGCAGACAAATGTATTTCCAATAAAAATGGAAAATTTTTGTTTCTGGTATTCATCTGCATGTTTTTGCGTTGTTTTTTTTGTTGTTTTTTTTTTTCAAGGAAATTAAAGGACAAAACTGACTCTATTGACTGGATGGTAAATAGTAGGCAATAGCAAAATAACTATGAAACAATAGTGAATTGTGTAAGATAAAAGTTTATATTTTGTGTAGATCTTAACCCAAAATATATCTACTTAGTCTTTATGAAGAGTATCTGTATCAGATCTCAAATGTGTAGAAGTAACCCTGTTTGCATCTTTGCAAGTTAAACATGCTAAGGACCAAACAGTATATTTTTCCCTGCATTTAATGGTTTAATCTGCATACAGTAAATAGTGTTTGTGTAACTACTTTATTCTGTTGGGTGATGATTACATGTTTTTTTAATCAATAGGTTTTGCACCTATTCCTATTTGTTGTGAAGAACAGGCTACCAGATACAAACACAGGACAGAATACTCTAATGTATAACTGTAGTAAATTATGTGAAAAAATTCTTTGCCTCTCTAGAGTACTCTGGTAACTCCAGTGGCTGGTTTATCTTCTAGTGTGAATGTAAATACTGTACTATACAAGCAGACAGGGAAATTATATACTTCAGGGAATAAAAATGCTGTGTGCAAATATAAACTGTATGAGAACAAACGAGAAAAAGCTTTAGTGCCATTTGGAATTTGGAAAGCGAGGGTAATGCCCTGCTCTTCTCTCGTCTCCATATCTTTCTTATTATTGAATCCTTATTTCTACTTTTCAATAGTAAATCAGAAAGTGCTTTATGTCTCTATCTGCTAGTGTCAGACAGGTACTGGGACAAAAGACATTCCTACAGGAAGGTATTTCTTAGTTAACACTTTTCCATTAATCTTATGCCTTTGGCTCTTGGCACTCTGATGAGAGCCAGTCCCAATCCCGCGTTGTTGAGCTTGTGTTTGTGCTGAATCACCTTCTTGATTCATTGGCTGCTCAACGCTTGACTACAGAAGAAGAGCAGAGTGGAGTGGCCGGCATCTCTTTCATCTGAGTTACGGTCTTTAAAAGGAGACCTGGATACGCCAAAAGAGGAAAGCCTTAGTGTGCAGAGGGCAGCTCTCCCCTGACACCCAAATAACTTACAAGGGGAGATTTTGGTGCTTTTAACACATCTGAAGATATGTGACTTCAAGGCTTGTTTTAGGAAGGCTTAAGTTCCCTCTGTAGTTACTTTTTCAGCAGTAGCTGTCACTCTCCTGTCTTTAGACACTCTTCCTTGAAATCTGTTTGGTATTTGGAAGAAATCGAAGTTGGTCTTTTGTAGAATTACCCGCTCAAGAAAGGTGAAAGAAAAGGTCAAATCTAAAGCTTTGTGGGTGTGGTTTTTTAACAACAGCAAAACTGTTCAAATAGTTTTCCTAGTTGAAGACACTAGTATTGACATTCACCTAAGTTAAGGTAAACATATCTATTTCTAACATTCTTGTCATGGCTGAAAAGGAAGGATGCCAAAGGAGAATATCTTTGCTGGTGGATGTGGTCATCTATTGATGTGGAATTACACTTCAGCTACCGAACAGCCCCCATAATCTGCCTATGGCTTCTCATGTTCTAAATATATGTAGCCATACATCTGATCACAAATAATAGAAGGCCTACTTGTGTCCAAACTGTTAGTGGTGTCGAAGTTTAGTGTCAATATTTTGTGCAGTCTTAATATTGTACATTTCTGGGTCTCTGGCCTCTGTAGACCAGCCATCTCTGAGAATTCCTTTTCTTTCATTTCCTGGACTGTTTAATCCTTGTTCTACCAAGATCATGTAGATGATCTGGTGGCTCAATAGCTGCACAATAGCAGCACATCTGATTTTGACAAAGGTATGCTAAAATAACGGCTGTTGATTAAGCCAGAGGCCATGAATGTACCACAAACAATAGATAGATGATGTCCTATTGACAGAGATGAAGTCATGTACGTGTTGGCAAAATTTCAGCCCTGTTCTCTGGAACTCACTTGCCATAACGGTGCTAGAACACTTCAGAACAAAAACCATGCTGAATACCTTGTATTATCACTGGAGTTGGAAACAGGTTTTTACTTTGTACCGCAGATGATTATCACAAAGACCTGCTTGATCATTTTCATTAGGACTGAATATTCTTCCGAAAACAGCTTCTGGTAGGAATAGTCTTCATGTTTCAGAATGACCACCCTCCACAGTAGCTGCCAATGTGTTGTGAAACATTGTGTTAAGTGAAATTAGATATAGTAATAGATCTCAACTACTCACATGTAGACTGAAGAAATGCCTCATCAAGATGGGATTAGGAAAGAATTTCTGGTTGCATTAAATAACTGCTTCCCAGAACAACTAACCTTTAGAAAGCCACAAGAAAAGGTGCTGTTCTTGATTTGGTTTCAGATGTTGCACAAGACCTAGTTCAAGAAGTATTAGTGGGAAAGCTGTTCTGTAATAGCAGTCATAATACAATTAAGCTGAAGAATTTAGCAGGAGAGAGCAAACCAAATAAATTCAGCACAAAGATATTCAATACCAAGTCTGCTACATGTCTGCATAATTCACTTTTGTGTTAAAATGGCAGTCAAAAAACGAAGCCCGCTTGCAACCTGATGGTAGATGAAAGCACTGCGTTGGAACCCAAGGTATACTTTGTGCTGCAACTCAGAGAAACCAGAGTGGCCCAGTGGCTCTCGTGGCCCAACAGAGAAGTTAAGGAGTGAACCTACTGGCAAAAGTGTGAAACAGATAGTCCACAGCTCACAAACTGTGAAGCCATTGAAGAGACTCCTACACTGAACCATGTAGGAGATGTATCAGATGAGGTAGATTATTTTAGGTAAGAACTCAGAAAGTATGAGACCGAATTGGTAAGTTAGATGATATGCTGCTGATGGTGGGTGGCATTCACCTGAGCGTGCTGGAGGTACGCAGAGGTGTATTGCAGGATTCCTGGTGTGCCCTTACAAACAGGATGTTACAAAAAGTACAGGGAAAGAAACTACTGGTAATGACCTTATTCATGAGATCTTTTATGCCATGATCGGAGGGACAACATGGTGCCAGGTGAGGCGTTGTTCTGACCAAGTAGGACCATTCTGTGTAGATTTGCAACCTGGAGTTTTGGAAGTCGTTGGGCTTATGTGGTCTCTCTTTTACAATTTTTAGACTGTATACGGGAGATTGACCACAGAGGTCTATCACTGTACTTGTCGGAGCAGGAGTAGAGATACTTTGTTTTCTTTAGTGACAAGAGGTTTCAAAATTTTATTTTGCTGTACTGCATTTCTTGCCATGGACTATGAAATGATTAAGATTGCATAACGTGCTTTTGAATCCAGCAAGGCGAGCTAAGGCTACTAATTAAAAAATAATAATAATTTTTTGGCTTCTAGTTAATGAAGGGCTTCTGGCTATAAATTATTACCCAAAGCCCCACAGTTTTTCAACTTTGTTCTCTATCATCACACATATTCCCTCAAGAAATGTGAAAGCTCTTTCTGGTTTGTTTTCATCTTTTTTTTCAAAAAAGGATATGTAACTTTGGTAGATTATACTGACATTTTTTAACTAGTTAATGTGGTTTATGGAAGAAATCGTAAGTGTTCATTATAAATGAATTTTAGGGTTTATGTTATTTTTCGTGGTTTGACCTGTTCTCCAATGCTTCTTTGGAAACGTTTAGAAAAGTTGAACTCGTATAAATATTGGGGGTTTTATCTCATTGGTAGGTGATATGCTTTAACTGAAATAACAAATGAAACAAAAAGAGGGTCCTATGAATGTTATATTAAAATCGGGGGCCATTTGTATTAATTTATTTTTAATATCGTGTTACTATTTTCCATTTTTTTGTGGGGAAAAAATAAACTGGAACAGAAATAATTTAGGTTATACAAGGGTTTGAGGGGGGAAATGGTGTGAGGGAATAGAAATCTAGATTCTTCCCTTCAGAAAGTCACTATTTCTTTTTTACTTTGCAGGTTACTTCAAACCTAAGAGAAAAATCTTTATTTTTCCTTTTTAACCAGTGTTTGTATCTTGCTTTGTGCACCCAGTTATTTATCATGGAAGGTGTTTTTTTTTAATCTTAAAACAAAAAGGCGGTGTACTCCAGAATAATCTTCTCTTTCAGGTCCTGCTGTTGTTTATACGATTCAGTATATTGCAAAGCATGCTATTTTATATAGAGACTTTTAATTAATCTTTCTGTTTATTTAGTGGACCTTTGGTTGGCTTCTTAATGAATTTAAGATTAATGACATGTATTTAAAGCTTTTTCAAATGTTAACCTAATCTATATGGCACTATGAAAATAAAGATAAATTCTTAGCTCTCGTTTACAGAATGCATTAAAGAAGTAGCAAGACAGTCTGATGTTAGTCAACTACAGATCAAAACAGTGATGAGTTTTCAGGGATGATTTCCTTTGAACTCTGGTGCAGCCAGGGAGAGCGAAGAGACCAGCAACAGCATTTCACCCTCTTGGTGACAGCGCAAAGATAAGCAGTACCGTGCATGCCCAGAAGTACAGAGTGGGCCCCGGGGGGAGCTGTAGTTTAATGGTGGGCTTAGGCTAATCGGAGATAGTGCAGGTCACACACCTGCCTTTCGCTAGCACTGAGCCGTGGCTGGCAGCTTGGAAAGGCAGGCAGTGAGCTAAATCACAGGATGATTTTTTTTATTTTTGGTTTCCTGAGGGATGGCTGACTGGTGGTGCATCAACTTCTGTCAGCTTTAAAAGCTGTAGAAGCACTCCCAAATGAAGGACATACTCAAATCAAAGCTGTATTCCTTTTAAAACCAGAGTAAACTTAGTAACTTAGTACAACTACACAGTAAAAATAAATGATCTTCCATGCCTCCCTCACCCTTTTTTTTTTTTTTTTTGAGTTTGTGAATAAATCTTGTTTTAGCAAAATGCTTAGCTGAAGAGAGTGAGAAATAATCAAAGCATTCTTTCGGTGATTGTATATAGTGAGTAGTTACATGCTTCTCCCATCTCTTCACAGAGGGCATTTTCTCCCCCTTTTTAAATTTATTTGTTTGTTCACTTTTTGTCTTCCCCCCTTTGTTATACTTTATTTTACAGCGGTACAGAAAAAAAGAAGGAAAAACCTCCAGGACAGAAAGAAAAAAAAGAGGAATCTCATTCTAATGATCAAAGTCCACAAACTCAAGCATCACCTTCTCCCCAGCCCTCCTCACAGACTCCGCAAACACACAGGCAAACTCAAGAAAACAAGAGTTCTGCTCCAGCTAAAAGGTTTTCACAGTACCACAGTACAGAACTGGAAGATGATTGTAATGATACTGAGTTCATATTTGACAACAAGTCATGTGAAATAGTTCCAATCTCATGATCAAGTTAATCAATGTTTCATTTATTTTTAATTCTTTTTTGTGTTAGAGACGATGCATTCAGCATGCATTGCAACAGAGCAAATGCATAAAAATGCAATTTTAATTTGAGCGAATGTTAAAGAATGTTAAAGATTTTTTTTGTTCTCTGTGATTGAAATCCTTATATGGTAGATTATCTCTAATCAGTCATTACTCTAAAATATTTAATGGTGAGTCTGACTTGATCCTTCTGAAAATACACATTGCAGGTTTTATCTGGCATAGCCAAATTGTGTAGCGTATTTTGCACATGGCTATTTACTAGGTCTTGTAACAGCATTTGCTAAATACTAGTATCATTGACTAGTATCATTGCAACTCTTCCTCTGGGAATTTTTCTTCTCAAATTACTCTATACAATGACCGCAGTTTGGGTTTTTTTTGTTCGCAGCCCTTCCCTTTTCAACCCCTGCTAGGTTGCAGGCTACTTCACTTTATTCTGATTCTTTACATGAAGGATGTTCTGGTTTTACACCCAAAACATATAACTGCTTGACTTGAGTGAATGTAGAAGTTTATTTAGGATTGCCTTTAACTTCCCACTCATTTTCATGGGAATTAGGCACAGAAAAATGGTACTTTTTTTTAATGTCTTTTTGAAATCACGGAAATAGATTTTAAGATTTGGGTGATTATTTCTGAGTTTCAAAACCATGCAGACCATTCAGTGTGGTTTCTTTTTTCTTTTTTTTATTTGTTTGGATCCTGGTCACCTTACTGTTTTGGAGAGTGTGAAATTTTCTTTTGCTATTTGGCATTTAGGGGACTGAAACAAGCTCTTAAATAAATGAAATTTAGGCTTCTGAAATTTACTGTAGTTCACAAGATTATGTTGTCCTGCATTGCTCGGATTCACAGCTCTAATAAATATTTAAACTTTCACTTGACTGTTGCATGTTATAACACTCCATAAAGGCTCTGTCTTCATGTCTTGCACAAACTCTTAAGTTGTCTGAAGCTGAACTTGCGGCCTGTTTTTCTCCTGCCTGGTATCTCATTGTAAAGATGTTTGTCTGAAGTCTCGCTTACTAATCTTTTGCAGTGTGGGGAAAATAAATGGCTTTTTTCGTCTCCTAATGATTTAACTTGATATGATTAACTTGTTTGTCGCAGGACCTTTCAGCTTCTTGCGGTGCTGTGGAAGGAGCTTGCCATTTCTAAGGTTGCAGTTCAAGACTTACTCCTGCAAAAAGCATTTCTGACAGGATGAAGTATAATACTGTTAGCAGGACATTTTCAGAGTTTAAATGAACTGGCTGGTGAATAATTTCAGCTGGATCACTTTTGAACATGTTTTCCATGATTAAGCTGTGTGTGAAACTAATGAACTAGTGACTGTAGAACTTGAGGGTTCCCATAAGTGTAAATTGACTATAATAAGAGTGCTGAAAAATTATATCAGAATTCATGGATTTAATCGTCTCTAGTATTGGGCCAAACCTAACTTGCCTTATTCACGCAAGAAGTTTGCAGACGTTTCTTTCAAAAAGATTAAAGCTATTGATGTGGCTCAGAATTTGCTGTCTGCAAAACAGCCATATGAAACTGTAATCTGGTATAACTGTTTGCCTCAGAAATCAGTGTGTTAAAGCTGGTGAACAGTTAATCAGGGAAAAAATATATCTACTTTTCTTTGTTATCTTTGTGAATTTTTTAAAGTAATTTAAAAAATAATTTATTCTTTATGGCTAATATACTGTAGCCACATTATTTTCTGCTTTTATAATTCATTAGCAATTTAGAAATGAAATATAGAGTTATTTTGTTCAAGTCTT
>VZTM01028318.1:85227-103840 GCA_013400555.1 Jacana jacana | reverse complement strand
ACTGCTGAAAAACCTCACAGTGCTTGGGAGAGTTCAGATGACAGTCGTAACAAGCTGCTGAGAGTAGCATCAACATCTAAATTAATATCAAAAGTGGCAAAGAATGCAGACAAGTATGTATCAGTTTGGTACAGAAAAGCAAATGAACCTTGGAGTCAAAATATTATAAAATTGCATAATTTTAATGAACTTATGTATATGCTAAAAGCAATTTACGTTTTTGTTTTTACCAGGAATAATTACTTGTGTAGCCTACCAATGTGGTGCTCCAGGTGCCTGTGGAATTTTAAAATTTTTATACAATGTGATTGCAGAATTTGAATGTAAATGTAGTTTAACGTTGCCCACTTAAGTTAACAGAATTATGCAATATGAGTTAAGATTTATGGCTTAATGCCACTGTTGTAAAGCTTCATTTTTTTCCTAATTAAAACTGATTTGAAAATGCAAGTATATTTCCTTGAAGTTAATTTACTTGGACTAACATGTGTGTTTCTAATGTAAGAGTAAAGATATACTTTCATGACTTCAGGTAGGTTTCTCAAATTACCTGTTTACCCAGGTTCCTGATTGCAGGTTCTAGATAAGAGTCAGGGATCTGCTTTTCAGCTTTACCTTCACCTACATCAGGTGATGTGCTGCAGCCCATAATTCTTCTTGTGCTGTTCTGCAGGAGGTTTTCTCAGTTTGTATTCTCCAGTGGAGGCCTCACCAGGGATGAACAGAAGTAGTTACTTCTACTGCNAATAAAACTCTTCAGACCTTTCAGAGTAATTTCCAGTCTTGTTATGATTACGTATGTAGTGTTTTCTTTAGTTTACATATAAGACTGTTAAATACATCCTTTGAGTCAAGAGTGGCGCAAGTGCATTCTTTCTTTCCTAGGAATGGGAAGAACAAAAACATCTTAAATTAATCTTGGGTGTGGATATCGGCACATTTACTAAAAGCTTTTTGCTTAGCCTGAAGAGTTCTGCAGAGCAGTGAAGTACCGAGTGTGAGGGATTATGGGTTGCATATTTTGCAAGTATTGCTTTTGCTTTCATGATTGGTTTTCATGTTGGAATTCAAAAGCCCTTTGGCAATTTAGATTATAGCAGGGTACTGCTAGATAATATTTTGAAATGAAAAAACCTTCTGCCTTGATTTGTACTTATCAAGTTTCTTGCGTTTTGTTATGCTACTAAAATATCTTCCACAATGTGGTATATACTTTAAATTTGCTAATAATAAAAAATTTTACTTTTATTGACATTTTGTATATTGGTTCAGGCATAATCAAAATAGAGGTATCTTGTTTCATTTTCCTGTGATTCTGCTTATTTTCTAAAAGACTTTAAATGCTGCCCTTCTACAGTCTTCGATCTAGAAAAATAGATCCAATAGGGAAAGATTAGGATCAATTATAGCTGTTGTTCAAACTTGAAGCTCTTGTTTCTTAAAGTAGTTGGCAAAAATCCCAAAGATGCAAACGTTATCAATTGTCGGCCATCATCTGATTAAAGACTGGGTGTTGTTTGCGTACCTTGTTCTTAGGCTCAGATTTATAATAAAAGCACCATTTGCATTGAAGAGCACACATTAACACTCATTTCATGCTCACACCCAGTGGGCCCAATTTCTAAAAGACTTGGTTGATGTTGTGCAAAGCATATTGTTTTATCGCTTTTATCATTCCTACTTAAGAAACATTGGCCTAATCTGCCTGAAGTTACCCGAGTCTTTTGCAAGGGAATAGAATTCAGCCCCTAATGTGGGCCCCTGGACAGAAATGTTTCACATATGCTTTGCGCCACCAGCCCAGGATATGAACTTTGTTTAGTAAGCTCAGTCTTTAAAGCCAGCGCTGAGCTGTAAATCAGGCTGATAAAGCCATACGAAGTAAGAGGGTTCCACGGCAGCCCATCATTCTGTATTTTTCAGGCAAGACCGGGAATCCAGTATTAATTTCTCATCTGGCAGTGTAGTGAAGGGCGATTCTACCAATAGCCAGAGATGGCCTTCCTCATGCATGTGCTTGACCCTTTGTCACTGTTACAAAAATTTGACCTCCATCCAGCTAAAAATACTGGATGCCACTCATACCTTCCTTCTGAATTTCAAATTAATCAAGAGAGGGGTTTTTATGCAATACATTCTTCCATCAAGGAGTGTTATTCTCGTAAGAAGTAGCTCTGATGCTGGAAATCAGTGTTTCTTCGCTCCTCACAAACAAAAAAAAAAAGAAAAAGGGAGGTTTTTTGTGAGCAGTTCATTCCTGGCTCTGGTGAGTAGAGGCATCTCAGCTGCTTTGAAGACTTTGTGTTTTACATCCAGTAATGATGCATGGATCCAGTTTAAATGAAACTGCATCTTGCTTATGTTTAATCCATGTGTCCAACAGGGTTAATTCCTAGAAAAATTTGTGTTGTTGTGTGCTGACAGCTTATTTTGACAGGTGTTAAATGCTTTGCATGCAAGCTTGAGGGTGTTTGGCAGCTAAAAACATTTGGTTATTACAAGTTTGCTCTCTCAAAATGGAATTTTCCATGCACAAGGAGTATACCCTCCATTTTTAAAAGCTTTTTGTTGTTATCAGAGTAGTTCTTAGGAACCCTTGTCATAGGTTTTAGGTTACTTGAAATATACGTTGAACTGCATAAAATAAAATATGGGTTGAAATGCACTATGATTAATAAGATTAATTATATATTATCTTATACTACAGTGACGCTGTACACAGAATCTGATGAGATTGCCAAATGCAATAGTGTGTAAGAACTAGATGGTACTGGTTTGATAAAGCACTTCACATGTTATTAACAATATTACTTTGACTTTTTCCTCAGGCACAAAGATGTCATCGTCAGCCAAGGTAAATAAAAACCTTTACTTTTAAATACTAGATGAAGTTGAAAAGACTTGCTTTTTCTGAATAGTATTTCCTGTACATAAGTCCATCAGGAGGTATGCTTATGAAACAGGGATATAGAACTAAAATAATGTTAGCAATTACTCCAAGAATTCACGTGGCCCAATGTTACTCAAGACCTGTGTAAGGATCTTTGAAATTATGGAGAAATATCTCATCAGATTAGAGCTTTAGGAAGGACAGAAATTCTTGGTGGGTGGCGGGAAGATTAATTTTACTTTATGAAGCAAAAAGCCTTTTTTTGATTATTTTCACTGTGTGTATGTGCATAAATAGAGGATATGAAAACAAAAATCTAAAGTTTTGACTTATGTGCCAGTCTTCATCCAAGCAGGTGTGAGTGAGACTTTAGAAATAGTTTTAAGATATTTTATTTCTGTCCCATAACCAGCAAAAATGTCAACTCGTGAAAAAAACAGCCAAGGTAAGAAATGAGCTATGCCCTTTGGTCGCTTTCTAATTTAGCGCTGTCACAAATCTTTTATTTGGCTTTTCAGTATCAGAGAGCATCAGTGCGTGATGACTTAAAAACTTTGAGCACTTAAATACATATTTCAGCTTTCTTATTACGGAAGTATGTATATGTATGCACATTGCAGGCTATGTGGGGATTATTTGGGGATAGTCTAAAATAAATTACTACATGCATAATTTCCTCAGGAATGTGTGCTCAAATAAGGTTCTAGAAGTCTTGCATTGTTGCTTAAGATATCAGAATATTAAGAACTGCCAACTAAAAGACTTGTTTTATCTCAGCTTTCTGTCTTGCCAATATTACAACATATACACACTGTGATTAGACAAGAGCAGAGACTGAAGTTTTTAATATAGTCTCCTAAAATGAAGAATGAGTCTCTTCTAAAGTGTATGTCTTTGCACCGATGAATCTTGCCTTCTGTGGCTACCTGCTACTGCTGGCTTGTTCAGATGGGAAAAGGAGCCGTCTGTCTCTACGTGGTGGGACGTGACAACAAAAGAAATCCACTTCTTGTGTCGCAAAACTACTCTGCTTTAATGTCCTGCAAACTGTACTGAAGCATGCAGTTTCTAAACTAAAGCATGTAACCCGAGTGCATGCTGTACACAACGTATTTCTATGTACAAAAGTTCTGTCTTATGCTTTTTTGCTGCTAATTAACAAGTCTATGGTCTCCAAATTCTGCACTGTAAGCAAGATTACATTATACACAGTTTTATTGCTTTTGATCTCCTCTGGATTTTCTTTCAAAAAGCAAAAAACACATTTTCTGGAAGTTAATATATGAATTGCTGTAATGAAAACAAAATCAACTCGAATCCAATTGCTTTATCTTTTTCTAATTCATAGATAAATTAGAGATTTAAAAATATTCTAAGTTGATGCTTACCGAAAGCATTCTTCAAAGACAAGAGGGGTGAAAGAGGTGAATAAGCATCAGGAACAAAGAAGTGTTTCTTTATGCCAAAGGTTGCTTAACACCAGCTGTGGAGCGGCACATATATGCAGCAATGGTTACTGTAAAAGAAAACTAATCGGCAATGTCCAGACCAGCTGTGATTTAGCTTTGCAAGAACTAAATAAAACTGTTATGATAAAAATACCCTTTCTACCAAGCACAACTTCCCTTAAAGACAAGTTGCATAGATCTAAAATACCTTCAATACCAAGTCTATCGTTACAATGTGCTTCTACGATTCTATGTGTTCTGCCAAGAATGGGCCGTCCTTCAGTTCTCTCATCCTGGTAGCTGTAACCTAGGTGGGCTCGATGTGTACCCTGCTGTCTGTCGTGTTACCCCGCAGATGATGGGAGCTTTCACTGATTTTTCAATGGGTATCTTCCATATGTGTCATGCTCTGCTCTGTTCTGAGCCCAACTGGAATGAAAGAGAAATACAGTGCTGGTGACAGTGGCCATGGGTGTATGGAAGATGGAGAGAAAGTTTTGTCACAGAAAATGCATTTACTAACATTTCAAACACATAGTGACAAAATATTATTGTGCCTTTAATGTGCATGAAGTTGCAATTAGCAGGATTCAGCCTTGAAAGATACCTTTTTTTTTTTTTAATATGGACCAATCAGTGTATTTTTTTGACAGCTTTTAGAGTATGTGTCTGTGTGCATGTAAGGCTGTGTTAGGTTTTGCGTTGTTTCCTGCCACAGAAGGAATAATCTCTTAGTTCCTGCAGTTGCAGAGTGTGCTCCCTCTTTTCCTATAAGCTTACCAGTACTTCAGTCATTCTCTGTCCTGCAACGTCCTGTTCAGGGCAAGTGACTTCAGCCTCTTTTGTACTTGATAATTGCTACATAAATAAACTCATTTCCAGTTGGCATATTGACCCAACTGGTCAGAAAGCTGGAAGGGTTGCACAGACAGTTAACGTGGTTTCGGGAGGTAAATCCTGTGCAGTGGGACAGAGTTGTCTTGGGCAGGGTGGGATGATGGGCATCCTTTGCCTATGCTGTTTGTGCAGGACCTTCCTGTTCTACAACCTCGACAAGTTACTGTTGCTTTAACACTCCTTTGTGGCTTGCCAGCCGCTGCCTCTTGAGGTGAGCTGTCTCTAGCACAGTGTTAATTAAGTCGCTGCAGCTCCCCTGAGCTGCTCATTTCACTAGGCTCTATGTGAAACGCTGCATATCCCCCACGCCTGGCACACACCTCCCATGCTAACCAACGTGTCAAGGCGATTCCAAGAAACCATGTGGCAGAGACTCTTGGGAAGAGTGCCGGTATGCAAACTGTCAAGCTTCAAAGCAAATCTCCGTAAAATTACTTCAGTGTCTTTATGCACACATAGAATAAGTTTGGAAACACAGTGAAATTGCAAATTACCATAGCAGAAGGTGTTTGCATGGAATAATAGGATGAAAGATGGCAATTGTGGGTCGCTTTGAACATCCTGTAAATCATTTTTTTTTTCCTTTTTTTCTTGATTCAGCTATTAAAGAAACTGCTTTGAAACATGTTGCTATCTTACAGTACCACAGAATGTAGATAAATATGGTTTTGCAGGTTTAGTTCTCGGAATCTTATTTTTCTAGCAGCAGAAGTTACTGCAATATTACCTGTGTTGTGATCATCTGTGCACATGCATTGTGATTTCTGTTGGGTAGTATGTGTTAGCTACCAAAGGGAAAGACTTGAGGAGCAAGTGAGAGTCTTGGATGAGTTTCAGTAGTGAAAGGCATTACCTTCGATGTCTGACTTAGCTTTGATATGGACCCCAGAGAACTTGCTTACAGGTGTTGCCTGTAAATGTCAATGAGACCTGGGCAATTCTGTCCTCATGCCAGCAGCAGTAGCAGTACTGGGAGCTACAGCCTGGAGCTGCCTTGCAGGCAGTCTTTTGAGTTCCTTCTGCTTAGAACCGTGCCGAGGCCATGCCTGTTACCACTGTTCCTCACGTACCTTCAATCTCACTACTCAGTTTTGTTCCTTTAGTGCCTTTATCTCTCCCACTTGGGTTGAGTTGCATCTGCTCTGTGTTAAGGTTACACACATCTGGGCATCTGCTGAAGCAGAGCTAATACAGATGGGAGCACTTCGATGATGCCAATCCAATGAGGGAAGTATTATACATGCTTCCATAAATTTGCTGAAAAGATTTTTGGGTTTAGATTTTTCAACTTATTTTTAAACATTTGTTTGTTTATCCTTGTAAGCCTGGGCAAGCTTTTTACAATAAAATCCAGTATGAAAGGTATTAAAATTCTGTGAAAATCCAATAAAGCTATGGGTGAAATGAACAGGTGCTTACTACAACCTTAAAAGGACACTAGCTAAAGTTATTGTTTTAAATTCTTTACCGGCAGGCACTTATTATTGCCTATAAAAGCCATCTTGCTTTTCACTTCAGCAGAGACATTTTTAAAGTATTAATCATAAAGCATTCATATTTGCATACCCAGAAGTAAAAGATTTGCCTTATTGTAAGATAAAAGGTAATTATTTTTTTCACTTAGATCCCATGTTTCAGTTTGGTTTTCAGTGATAGAAGGTCCATATATGAATCACTTGTTCACTTATTATAAAGTAATAAGAGCCACTTAGACATTTTTGGATGGCAATAAAAACCATATGTGAAAGAATTAATGAAAAACATTCACTGCATTCCTAAGTTTGTTTCTTTTTAGATTGTGCTTTATTAGTTTCCAGTACTTTTTCTTCTGTTAGTTTAATGGTGCTATAGTTCTAGCTTCACAGGATGGGGCAACCATGAAGCACACAATGGAAAAATTTAGCCTGCTGACAGTGTCTCCTGACCACTGAGAGTGTAAAATTCAGCAACAGGTTTTTTTCATCAGACAGATTTCTGGTCCGACTCTTATTGAAGGTGCTCATACACCCGAGGGCAAACAGAGACCCGGTCTGTCTCATTATTTTTGGGCTGCTTGCTCTCATTCAGTCACAGTGCACAATATTTAAAAACATAGGTATTGTCAGAAAAGCAAATTGGTATTTGGGAGGTTTTGGGTTTGAGTCCTTTTTTGTCTTTTTGTTTGTTTTTTTTTTTTTTTTTTGTTTTGGTCTGTTTTTTTATATAAAAAACTAGAGTTTACTGTTGTTAATACCCAGATTATTAATGTCATATGGTATTGGCAAAAACAGGGTTTTAAATATTATACTTAACAAGTGGTATAAAATTAATAACCAAAGATCTATTAAGAAATCACAAGGCAAAGCTCTAAAATCATGCCAAACTGAGGCAAATATATTGTCTCAGTTGCTTTTTTCAGCAGTTTGATTTGCATTGCACCAGAGCTCAGTAGCAACAGTGCGTATCCACTTGGCAGGTTCGGCAAGGATTATGGGTGAGAGATGGCAGACCTGCAGCTGCATTTTAATTCCACTGTAACTTAAAATGTAATGGCACAGGCATGGTGGCTGAATTTGGTTGTATTCGTCTATGTGCTGTTAGCACTGGTTTAAATTAGAAACAGGCTTCGAAGCCTTTGTCCCTCAGGTTAGTGGTCCTACAGAGTTCTTGGACATCAGCCTGAAAGCAGAAAGCTTGTGGGAAAGAAGCTATTTTGGAGTATTAAAAACATAACTTCACTGGTCAAGCAACTAGAAGGTGAAGACAGATTAATAAATGTCCTCTGGATATGGTAGTTTACTGTATATAATTAGAGAGTTCTGCTTGGCCAAGCTAGTTGGAGTCTTTTGGGGTTTTCCCTTTGCTTGTAATTCACTTTAAGGGTAAGATTCAGATGCTGAAGGCAACTAGAACTGAGACAAGGGTTTTGATGCATCAGTCCACATTACTCTTTAAAACTAGATGGGGTAGGACCTACTGAAAAATAGTCACTAATAATTTGCAAGATAAGATTACTGTAATGATTACTTAAGAATTGAACTTATGTGGAAAGCAGTTAATTTTGTTATTTATTATCTACTCTGTGAGAGTGTGTATGTGTATAGATAATCTACTGTAGGCTCATTAGACTTCCCATTGTGCATACACTTCCTAGCTTAAGAGAATTTAATTACAGCACAGACTTGTGGGGCTGTCTCAGGATCTGTCTAAATAATGAGGAATAGCATGATATAAAAAATGTTTTCCTAATAATTTGTCCAGTTTTGTTGAAGAAATTAGTAATTGAGGATGAGGGCTTCTCACGTGCTTCTGGGAAACTACTATGTAATCCTTGACGATTTCATTTTAAGTTGTGTTTTTTGGAAATGAGCAGGATTTTGGTTTTGTTATGTCACTGTCTTCAGATTTCTGAAGGATCCTGAACAGTAGCTTTCATGTCTCCTGAATTACTCTTCTCTGTAGGTACTTCTGAATTAATCTACAAAGACTTTTTTGATATATTTTCTTCCTCCCTTTAGTTCCTATTATTTTTATTATTTTCCTTGAAAATCCATCTAAGAATATGATTCACAGAAATTAATAAATTGCTTAAGTGTCATTGCATGAGTCTGTCTGTGCTGACTTCATGGAAGCACTAATTTCAGCCTTTCAGGTTGGTTGTATTGCCATCTATTCACTCTCTGTTATCACCTGCAATGTTTTTAATTGGTCTTACCTTCCAGCTTGCTTTCCCTGAATTGCTGGGTTTTAAACTTTCTTCCCAGAGCAAATTAATAGGCATTGTTTGAAGTTGAGCTTTACTGTTACCTTTGTGCTGTTTTGTTTTATGGTGATTTCCTCCCCTCCCTCCTTCTATAAGACCTGATTAAAAGCTTATATGTGTTAATGGCAATCTCACTTTGATACAAGGAGGCTTTACAGAATATTTTCAAGTAGTGTTTGTCTACTGTTTTTCATTTGCCCCCCTAGTTTTAGTCCTGGGTTCTTGGTGTTGCATGGCTTACCAGCTTTCTTGTATGTGAGGTAAGTCCGCTGGCTTGCAGTGACTGTCAGTGATGAAGATGCACTGGTTTCCTTGCAGATCAGGCAGGTTTCGAGGGTTCCTTCCCAGTAGCACCCACCAACACACTTATTTCTTTCTCTACTCTAGTTAGGCTATAAACTTTCAGAGAACCCTTAGCAGATACTCCTGTTGCTAGCATCTGCCCAGAGCCTCTTGGGATCTATTTGGCTTAGTGTTTATACTAATGAACTTAGCACAGGAAAGCAGAAACAGTGATGAAATTTCACTGGTGACATGAAGCTCAGAGACCAAATCGAGACAGTGGAAGCTGAGATTTCAGTACATTAAGACCTTAGACGTTCCTGAGGGCTGGAGTAGTATAAGAGGAAAATTAAATGATTCAAAGTGCAAGATCGCATATGCACGAATTGCTAGCATCATTTCATCTTGTAAACAGGTTGTCTGCCAGAATTAAATAGTGAGGGAAAGTCTCTAACGTGCTAGTTAATCACATGAAGATTGAACCACTTGCATATTATGGAAACACAAGTGCAACCCCAGGATGCATCAGAAGTAATTCTAATAGAGATACACGGCCCTATGGAAAATGTTAATGCATCCAAACCCCCTGGTAAGTTCTCTTCTGTAACACTGCACGCAGTTATAGCCACCCACAATCATAAAAGGTAAAAAAAAAACCAAACCAACACCAAAAAGCTTAATAGCTGGATCTTTTTGTATTTGCAAAATGAAGGAGGAGGAAGGGCTGGTTTTGTGCTTACCTGATGCGTTTTCAGACAGCATATGGGCAGAGCTGTGCTGAAGTTAACAGCCATGTGGTTATGCACACAAAAATTAAGCAACCTGGCCATGCTTTTTTGTCACCTGGAAGTTGAGAAGTTCCCAACTTTTAGGAGAAGGAGGTTTGTGGATGGCATACACTCTTCTGATTTCAGAATTTGTGTGTATCCTAGTGACAGCCAAGACTGTCCAAAGAGAGTGCCACAATACCCTGATCAGAGTGAAAAGTGGAGTAATGCAGGCAGAGAGAATGCACTGGGGGGCACACTGTGCATCCGTCAGGATGGGCTCTGCTGTGGTGTTCCTCCAGGTTATGACACAAATTTGCAGAGCCTCATGGCTGTTTAGTGCTTAAATCTAATCCACCTTTAGGTGGGCCCTCACCAAGTAGCCTGGCTCTGTCTTTGAGTCACTCTGAGNTTTTTTTTTTTTTTTTTATCTCTTCAGCTGACTGAGGCTATGCTGTAATCAGATTAAGTGTTTCTGCATCTTCGGGGCTGAGTTATTAATTTCTCCAGACCTCTGGGGATCACACCAAGAGTTGAGACCTGCATGGAGTTTGCTTGAGTCCAGCACACCCCGAGGGCTCCCACATGAGGCTAATAAGCCTGAGCTGAGCCTGGGAGGAGGAATTGGGAGTGCTTTTCCTGTGTCCCCTTGCACTTGTGCAAAGAGATTGTTGAAGCTCCAGAGATGAATTACTGTGGAGCCAAGCAGAGTCTGGCAAGTCTGTGAATTTGAGCTCAAAGCTGCACAAAAAGCAGCTACAGCTGTTCCTGGTGAAAAGCTGGCCCCTGGAGCCAGAGCACTGCACCTGTGTGATGCTGCCTTGTCTAGCATCCCTGGGCCTGAGCTATTCTTTTTTTTTGTGGTGTGGATAATCTATGACACCTGGGTGTGCTTCAACTGTACTTTTAGTTTTATTTGATTCATATTTGAGAGGATTTATAGGACTACAGTTGCAGATTTATTAATTTAGCAAGTGTTGAGGACTTTTCAGGTATGCCCTCCTGCCTCTCCACCCTCACATCCCTCCCCAGGTGCTTCTGCGCAGCAAGTAATGGGGTTTGAATATCTCTTTGTACAAGGTAGAGAATTTTCACTACTGATTTCAGATGGTAGGTACCAGAATTGTTGGGGTGTTGTCCCACCCCTCCTGCCTCTGAGTCTCTTTCAAACTTCTGACTTCATCTCCCCTATGCCCCTTTGCCTACATGTCTCTTATGAGATGACTAAAGTGCTTTTCTTCAAAAATATGAAGTGAGGAAAATAAAAAGTCTTGGCATACTGCTTTGTACCTGGAAATAGTGAGAATGCAGGAAAAGAACAGTCTAGCTGTTGAGCATTCAGTTGAGCCAGTATGCTGTGAAAGAGTTAAATCACTAGGGTTTTTAACTTGCAAGTACAAGAATATGGCCTCAGGCAATTAGTTGCTGTTTGAGAATGGTTGTGTTGATATGCTGCCATCCTCTCTAGTATTTCAAAAGATTTTTACATTAATATTATATCTGCCCTACAGGTTATTCTGACGAAAGGAAATTTACAGTCTTAGACAAAAATCTTTCAGTGAGTCGTTGCTTTGCTTTTTTTGTATTTTTTTAATCCTTCCTCTTCTGTAGAGAGAGGCTTAATCAAGTTATACCTAGCCTGGGTCTCTCATCTCTCTACAAGAGTGTTAAATACGTATCTTCAAAGGTAATCTTGAATAACATGCAGCTAGCTAATAAAATAAAAAAAAATGTTCTTTCTTTAATGGGGAAGTTCAGAGAACTAATTTGTATCTGAACGCCCTGCAGATAATCTTTTCCCTGAGCTCCAGGAGAGCCTCTTCTCTTCTGGCCAAAGACCTGACTGAATTCCTCTTGGACTCTTCATCTCTCTCATCTGCGGGTTCCGACAGGTGCAGCTGCCTCCATCCATATGTATTTCAGTCACAGCTTGTCTCCACTGTTCTAAGCAGCCACGAGAAATTTGATCCTAAATTTGTGGTGTCGTTTTGCACTGATCTTGTGGAACCAGAAGTGCCAAGCTCAGTGTTAAATCAAAAACCTGACTTGCACAAATGAACGGTCTTTTCTAAGTGCCTTCAGGCTATGCTGTGCTTTCATTTATAAGAGTGTGCGCGCCACATTTTAATATAAAAGTCATTATTAATATGTTACTCTTTGTTTTGGCCAATGTTATTTTATCTCTGTAAAATACACACTATTAAAAATATTTTGGTGGGAAAATGAGAGGTGTTACTAGGTTGGAGTAATGATTAGTAAATATTTGTGTCAAACTAGTGACACCACCAATCTTTAGCTTTTCTCAGCAATGCAATTGAGTGATGCACATTCTGTAAAATAACTACTGTTTCTAGTTGAGCTACTGGGAAGTTATCTTTGTTCTTTGATAGTTGAGGCAAGTTTTCTACTCTTGCCAGGCTTCTTGTTCAAAGGGGCTAAACAATTATTTTTCATCTTCTTGGTGTTTGTTCCTTTTATACTCTACTTAAATGACTCAACTTTCATTGTATTAATATTCTAAATAAGGAAACACTTTTATGCATGTATTAATTTTATATTCCTTAATTATTATGATTTCTGTTCAGGAAACTAGCTTTGGACTTCCTTGTTGAACTTCAGAAGGTTCTTGTTAGCCCACTCTTCCAACCTAATCAGGTCTACCTTCAGGGTTGCTCTCTCTTTTGAAGTGTCCACTACTTCACTCAGTTTGGTATCATTGGCAGACTTCATTAGGGTACACTTGATCCTATCAAAGAGATCACTAATGATGATATTAAACAGCATTTGGCCCAATATTGATCCATGGGGGACCCCATTTGTTACAGGTTGCCAATTTGAAAAGGAGCTATTTACCACCACCCTCTGGGTGTGACTTATCAGACAGTTTCCCACCCACCTCACAGGCCACTTGTCTAGACTGTCACACATCAGTTCTTCTAGGAGGAGGCTGTGGGGAACCGTATCAAAAGCCTTGGAGAAATCCAGGTACGCAACGTCCACCATTTGCCCAACATCAACTGAGCAGGTTATTTTGTCATAGAAGGTGATCGGGTTTGTCAAGCACAATTTGCCTTTGCTGGTTCTGTGCTGGCTTTTCCCCATCACATGCTTCATTTGACTTGTGATAGCCCCCAGGAGGATTCATTCCATAACTTTCCCAGGAAGAAATCAAGCTACATTTTGTTAAAAGGAAAATGAAAAGTTTTTGACAAATTAAGCTATATGGGCTTTGAAATCTTCAAAGTGCTTGTCATGCATGTAGTAGAATACTTGTAAATAGTTTATATTCAGGTAGATGAAATCATTGACCAGATTGAGTTTGAGTAATGCTGTGACAAGTGCAACCGCACAAGTTCATGGGTAGTTCTCTCTCTGTCTATGAGGTACTATGGTGCAATTTGGTCAGTGTTGATTTTTTCCTGTATGTGTCAGTGCTGTCCCAGTCACTGGTGTGTGCTGGAGTCATCACTGCTGTATTCAAAGCTAGTGCTTTCCAATGTCTTCAGAGCTGAGGTGGTATTCCACAGAATGTCACTCAACTCTGATAAATCCTCTATGATCATAAATAATTTTTTTAAATAACCTAGAATATTCACCATATTTATTTTTTCATTAGACTGATGATTGTTGGTCTTCATATTGTCTAGCTGTAGAAGAAAGACCTTGAGTGTCAAGAATTTATTTCCAGACTTTGTGCAAGACTGCTTTATATCTTTAGTGGATTAAAGTAGAGGTTTTTCTTCTCTCATTTTCTTCTGACTGCAGTAAGACAGAATATGTTTCTGCAGCTTATATAGTAGGTGTGTTTCAAATTCAAAGAAGGCTAAAGACCTTATCTTAAAGTTAGTCTCATAACTTTGATTATTTCTTGAACTTTGCATCTTCTAAAATGTTTCTGTAAGAGACTACGTTGGAGTCTACATTGCTTCTGCTGTCACCGAAATTATCTGCTTTCATTGTCTTTTTAGATTTCCAAGTCTGACTTGAGCTGTTAAACTACAATTTTAAGGCAGTAAGTCTGAGATTCTCATAATTTCAATTTGAGATATTTTAGGGAATGCAAAACATAAATTGCATGTTATTGAGTTCTGAGTAATAATCTTACACTTAATTGGAGAAATATTTACAAGCGTTCCCTGGAATTTATGGGAAATCTGTCCCATGTTTGTCTTTTGAAAGAAATACAAAAGTAATTGTTTAAACTTCTTAATTTTAGAGCTCAATACTCTTTGCATCAAATGAGATTAGAGATTTCTTATTACTGTATTGCTTTTTCACAGCTATTCTACTCAGTCCTACTCAACTATTTACATTTTGGTTTGAAATTCTTGAGTTCCCTCTGCTGTGATTTTCAAATCCTTACTCAGAAAATATCGGAGTTCCAGATTCATGTCAGAATATTATATTACTTTGGGTTTGTGATATTAGTTACATTAACAGTGGATGTCAATTACTCAAGAAGTTGAAGGGTGATGAAAAGTTACCATTTCATTGATGCAAAATTAGTTAAATACTTGAATTTTTGCTGTCAGTGCTTTTTAAAATCAAACGCCAGCATCTCCAGCTGTGTTAGCAGTATCAAAATTTAAAGGCTTTTAAAAGTCTCCAAGGGCTGTTCTGGTCTTCTGAAGTTAGAAAATTATTATTGTCTCAGTGTGGAGGGAAGACTCCTGTAGGGCATCTAGCATACTAGTTGCAATTTTGTATTCCTTAAAACCAGGTAACTTCCTTTCCAACAGCTAGCTAACATGGTTGGCCAAGCCACTCAGCTACTCTCTAATGTTTTCTCTTGTGGAAAATAATTTCACGTTCCTTGAAAAAGAATTCCTCAAGGCTTCTGAAGTGCTTGGATTGTCACAACAGAGATTTCCATTAATTTTGTTACAGCTATAGACAGTGTTGGAGCTGGAGTCGTTAGGAGCTGTTGCTTCTTTCTGTTCTTCGGGATTTGATGCAATATGCAATGGCATAAAATTGGAATGATTTTAATAAATTAACAATTCAGACTAATCTTAGGATAGCCCCCAGGATAATTTCAGATGATATATAATTTCAGATTATATTCCTCAGCAAAGATTTTCACGCTTTTTTCCTGCAGTATCTTTGTGTCTTAGTTTGGCCATTGGGGTTTGGATAGGTGGGCAGCTAGATGGGTGAAAGAAGCAGTTGGATGGTTGGCCTCGGAAGGTTATGGTTAATGGGTCATACTCTACCTGGTGGCCAGTACGTAGCAAGTGGAGTCTGTAGGGGTCTGGCTTGGAGCTGTCCTATTCAGCCTCTTTAGTGACAACCTGGAGCAGGCAATACTGTAGACTCTCAATTTTGCAGAAGACAGCAGACCAGGGGGCCCAGTTGATATGCTAGAGGGTAAGGCTGCCAACCAGGGGTACCTGGGCAGGCTGGTGGGATGAGCCTACAGGAACCTCTCAGAATTAAGCAAGGATAAATGCCAAGTCCTGCACCTGGGGGAAACAAGAGCCCCTCGCAGGGATATAGGATAGGTCACAGCTGCGGGGATCAGCTTTGTGGGAAAGGCACTCTGAGAGCCAGGTGCCAAGAGAGGTTGTGCCATCTCCATCCTTGGAGGTTCTCAAGACCAGAGTAGGCAAAACCCTGAGCAAGCCTGACCTCATGGCTGAGCCCGCGTTGAGCCAGAGGTTGGATTTCCTGAGGTCCCCTTCAACCTGAAATTCTTTATCTTGTGATTCTATGACTACTTATTTATTCAATTTCAGGTTTTCATTTGAATTTGAAATTTTCCTTGGTCATTTAATTTGCATGTCTAAAATGTTACATGCTCAGTCTGTTCTATCACAGATTGAACTAACACTTAGGGTGTGTACGTGTATGTGTGTGTTTCAGTGTTTTGCTTTAAAAAAAAAAACAAACAACTCTGGTCCTTTCCCGAGCTCACATTTCAAAAATAATTCTTATATCACAAGTGTTATTCGCATCTCTGTGCTTACTACTCGTTTTTTGTGCTTATTTTTTTGTGTAAACTTGCCATGTGATTAATGCACTTTTTTTGTTTCAACAGAGGGAGAATATATCAAGATGTTCATGCGAGGTCGACCAATCACAATGTTCATTCCTTCTGATGTAGAAAACTATGATGATATTAGGACAGAGCTGCCTCCTGAAAAGTTAAAACTGGAGTGGGTGTATCCTTGATATCAGCAACTACTTGCTGTTTCCTTTTTGTCTTGTCCTGTCCTGCCTCTTTTTTTTTCTTTCTTTTTTTTTTTTTTAATTTTCTTTAGAATCTTCTCTGTTCAGAGGTAAAAATTACTTAAAAGTGGGGACGAAATGTTCTGGTTGGTAGATACTGTATATACTGTATAGTACAACTTTAAGCAGGAAAATACGTAGGCACAGAAAAACTGTACTTTTTCTTTGTTTTGCTATTGACACTAATTGAATTGAATTTATTTTTAATTAGAAATGAAGTGTCTTTGGAGAGTTACTGAGTTTGAAAAGTCTCCCCCTTTCCCCTTCTTCCTTTTCCCCCATTAATGTAAACTTTGCTTTCAGGAGCTTTGTTAGTTTTCAATTTCTGTTTGCTTTTAGGAGGTTTTAGAGCTATGGAAGATCTTGAATAAGATCCGGAACTTCTCCTTGTCTTTACTTCTGGGGGAAGGATTGCAGGAGCAGTCATCTGCAAGGTCCTTCGTACTACTTCTGTGTTTCAGCTCCAAAGTGAAAGGGTTCGCTTCTTGGGGTATATTATGCATGAAATATGTTTATCATGTGAAGAATGGAGGTAGTTGATGTGTGGGTTACAGTTCTCCAGGCTTAGTAGATCAGAGACTAAGTTCATTATAAGAGGTGTGCTTCTGCACATTTGGGTTTTTCTGCACCCCTGATCTCTGCACATTATTCCAGAAAGCTGTGGCTGTAACAGTAAATTTCTTAGTACTTCAGTAAAATAACATGTTTAGGCAGAACTTGATTTGATGTACTAATCTCAAGTTTGATCCTTCTGATGTTGCTGAAAGCAGGAAGACTTTTAGGAATGTTGATGATACACTGGCATATGTCAGGATATGCACAGAGGCTGCCCAACCCTCCTTCAGCATGTTAGTAAGGCCTATGTATATTTTAAGCCAGCCCTTATTATTCCCTTTAGAAAAGAAGATTTTTCTATCATTTTCCCTGCCTTTAGTAACTAACAGATGTTTGAAACATAATGTTGGGTACTTCATTATGAAGAGCAGCTGTGGAGCTCATGTCCTCTGAACTTTTCAGTGAGACTGGAAGCTTAGACCATAAAGGAGAAAAGTTTTGGGTGAAAAGTCTGGCTGGAAAGAAAACAGAGCTCTTGTTCGGCAAATCTCTTTGCTTAGCTTTCCTACTGTCATAGCTCTCGGGTGCTGATGTTGGCACTCATGTGACTGTAGAGTGAATTGGGTCAGTCACTGATCTGGCTGAAGTGTAATCTTTTTCTGTGGAGTTAACTCTCAGCTGGATCAACTCATTAATTTGATTTGCCCCACAAACACGCAAGGACTAGAGCTGGCATACTGGAAGAAGATCAGATCTACTTTTTCAGCAGCCGTGAGGAGTTTGGACTGATGAAAACTGATTATTAAATCACACCCTCTGTTAAGTAGGTGCAAATCCCAGTGTGGACACACTTCTTCAATGTCCAAGGACCTTAAGTTCAAGTTAAACCAGTTTCCTGCTGAGGGCTAATTAAAGTGAAATAAATCTAGTCTAAACAGACTGTCCATATGTTTTTGGAGTCTCTTTAAGGAGATGCCATCCTAAATCAGATCAGTTTGTTTACGACTGTAGGGTATCTTTCAGATCAGAAAGACTGTGAAGAAAAGAATGAGGAAAAGACAGTAAAATTTGAGGGCTTGATATTGGTCTCTAGGAAGTTGCACAAAATTACTCTTCAGTTCTGAAGACAGGAAGATACAGCAGCAGTACTTCATGCATAGGTTTAGCAAGGGGAAGAAATCTGCAATCCAGTCATAACTTCTAAATATGATGGCAAACTGAAGCCTGTACACCTTATTAAAAAGACTTGGGGGTCATGATTCAGAGTACTGTATTAATGTCAGTATTTTGCAACTGACAGGTCAATTGAGTGTTGAATTGTTCAATCTATAAATTTTGGGTTGAACTCCTTTAATTCTCCTGCCTTCTGGCTGATTGTTTCTAATTGGGTTTTCCTTTGATATTACTGTTTTAAAGGATACTGATCAACTATGAACAACTTAAAGGCAAAACAAGAAGGATTTTTGGAGTGGGTTTTTTATTCAAGTGGGTTTTTTTGGTTGGGGCATTTGTTTTGTTTTGTTTGCTTTTTGTTTGTTTGTTTATTTGGGAGGGGGATGTCTTTTTTAGATGAACAGTGTCCTGCAGGTATATTCAACTACTGATACCCATCAGTGTAGATTCAACAGAACACTTTTAGCTTTTGTCTGCCCTGCAGATTACTGTCAATTGAAGAAACACTTAAGCTGCTTGGCAAGATAAAGTAACTCATAGGGAACTCTGAGCTCCAGACTGTGTCTATTTCTTGAGCGATTTCATCTGAATTCAATAGTTTTGTTTGGGTATCCCTGCTATGTAGCTCAGT
>VZTM01028318.1:16551-82244 GCA_013400555.1 Jacana jacana | reverse complement strand
ATTCTAGAAAAGTATTAATCTTAATAAGTCCTTATCAATACACTCCCTATTATTTGCAGACGATGAACAAAATCTGTCTTTCTCCTCTGAGAATGTGTTTAGAATAGCCTTCTTCATGCTTCAGGATAGAAAAAATATTTTCATTGGTTTGTAGCCCATCCTTTTTGAAAGTTCTGTGGTCTGGTTGTTTTCTTTTCGTTTGTTGGTTTTGGGTTTGGGTTTTTTTTTATAAAGGGCTAAACTGGAGTTTCTTTTTGTTTGATCAGTGTTTAAAGAAGAAGAAAGTGGAAAATTTAGTGGGAAAGTAAATACCGATGAAGGAGAAACAAAGGCATCCTTTTTCTGCCCTCAGCATTTCTCTTGATATCATTTGCTAAGCAAGCCAGTGAATAATCTCTGCTTCAGAGGAGCCATTGTATTCTGCTGAAATAAACGGAAGACAGCAAGATATAAGTCTATTTTTGTTTTCCATTCTCTTAAGAGATTTGATGAACAACTGGATGCAGCGTTCCTCTGAACTATTATTTAGTTATAGCATGTGTTTAATTTTGCAAGTGTTCCTATGGTATAGCAGTCATGTTGTTTGATGGGACTACAAAAGAGGAAAGGTAGTGTGGTGGGAGGATTTTGAGGCTGAGGAGCTGGCATTGGGAAGAGGGGGTGGTGGTATTTTTGGTGGAAAGGTTGCCTGTTTCCAGGAAGAATAGAGGCCAGGCTGTCAGTTTAGGAGATGTCAGTTTACTCACTCCCAAACGTGGGTTATGGCACCTGCATTTGTTTATGAGAAAGGGCCAGCTTCATGCATCCAGCTTTCTCCGTGTGGGTCTTTTGCTCCCTTTTCTTTTCCTTATTAACCAGGACCTAAGATTCTTCAGCTAAAATTGGTTAATGCATTTCCCATATTTTCTTTGCTGTTGCATTAGTTAGCACTGAAGTGGAGAGCTCTGCGAAGTGCAGGACCTAACAGGAAAATTCTACTTTTTTGAGGCTACAGAGCTACCGTTCAAGTCTGAGTTATGATGTTAATTGAACCAAGTGACCCTGGGAACTGAAATACAGGTGACAGCCACATTAATAGTCTAGGTGAAGAAAATTGCACCAGTTTCAAGGAAATAATGAGTTGTAACAACATATGATCAGTGCTGATCAAGGCTGCTTTGCAGTGTGTAAAGCTGAATATCATTAGGAGTCATGGAGGTTTCCTACAAAAGTAATCTCTTTTATATATTTTGGGCAGATGTGAATGCAGTATTTTTCACTGTGTCAGTTCCTTTTGAGTTTTGTTTGATTTTAAAGTACTCTAAAACATTCTAAAAAAATATTTCCTGCAGTTGGCAGCTGCTGTGCAGAAGCTTTCCTTTTTCTGAAGGGCATTAGGAATTTTCACACGCCTGTTGTAAAAGGCCAAATGGAAGTAATATGCTGGTGCCCAGGGTGCAGATGCACAGCTCTGTTGCTGTAAAAAATGTTAAGCCAGTACAGTGAGTCCTGTACAGTGAAGATTTTTTTAAAATAACAACACTGTACTTTTACTTCCGTGTGCATTGTATATGTTTGGTTTTTTTTTCAAATCAAGTGAACATCACTTGTAAAGGGATTTGGTTTCCTGAACTCCAGTTGTGTGGGGTTTCATTTGTTTGTTTTGTTTTTTTAAACTGTGTTATGGAAATTATGCTGTAGTTCCACAGGAAAAACTTAAAGGGCATTTGCTGAAGTGAGAGCTCGCTAGGAATACTTTAAGGGAGGGGGGAAAAAATAGTTGTTTGGTTTTTGTTTTTTTTCTGGTCTACAGTGATTGTGAAAACCTTGACTTTAAAAAAATAATATGTATAGATATGGGTATCGTGGAAGAGACTGTCGAGCCAATGTTTACCTCCTTCCTACCGGAGAAATTGTATATTTCATAGCATCAGTGGTGGTACTATTTAACTATGAGGAGAGAACTCAGCGACACTACTTGGGTCATACAGACTGTGTTAAATGGTTAGTATATAACATTTGCATGTAAGTATGTGTTTAATGAAGCAGAAACGTTTGTGGTTTTTTTTTTTTTAATTCTCTCCTACCGTATGTATGAGCTCATTAATGTCATCCTAATTGTAGTTATTTTCTGTTTCCTCCCAGTAGATTTCACTATAGTAAACACTGCACAAATGAACAGTGCTAGAGCAGTCTGTGCTAGCTTAGGGTTTCTGGCTTAAAGGTAAAATGATGAAATATGTAGACAATGTAAGAGTGTGGGATTAGAGAAACAATCTGTGCATAAATTATCCTAAATAGACATCTCAGAAATTTAAAATTGTTGTCAACCTAATTCTAAGTCAGTGATTTACATGCAGTATGGCAAAGGCACAGTCTTAAAGGAGAATTTGAAAACCAAATGGAAAACTGAACATTTATTTTGTAATTTTTTAATAGATGCCCCATCCAAGTATTCAGGCTGTCTGGGAAATCAGAAAGGGCTTTGCAAAAGAAAACAGAGGGGCAGGAAAATAAAATCCAACATCATTGTGGGTGGTGCAATGGCTGACTTTACAATGTTAGTCTGAAGAGTAGTGCACATAATGTACTAGTTAACGTAAGCTCCCCACTATACCTGAAAGGAGAAGAGGTGCCACCTAAACCACTTTCCTCCTGTCTGTGCTTTGATAACTGTAATTGCTTCCTGTGGGAGCAACACTGTCAGTCTCATGTTCTTCAACTTCATTCAAAAAACTAGACTGAACTGTCAGTGTTTTTGTTTTCAATCATTATGATCTCTTCAGGCCCCCTGCCTGCTCTCCCTTTCCTGTGTGCTTTCTCCGGCTTGCTTTACCTTTGTAATTTTACAAGAAAAAGAGAAAGCAAATGAGCAGGTCAAAAAATCACAAGTAAGAGGATGTGTACACTGAAATTGCACTGGTTTTTCCACATCAGCTCCAAAGCAAAATGTGGTAAGCAAAACCAGGTTTTTACTTACAGTAGTAATGCACAACACTGGAGAATTTCATTAGTAGAATTACATCAGTAACTCATTGCAAGTGATAGTAATTCCCAGCTCCTGGGCGCACAAGCCCTTAGCCAACTTTTCAGCTGTTTCTTCCCTAGTTTCATGCTATCTATAGGTTTAGGCATAAAATATGCTGTAGTGCTCATTAATATGGCACATAACTACATGTAGGAGCTTCATAATGTGATAGTATATGTTTTGTTAGAGTTAACTCCTGATACAGTGCAAGCCTTAGATTTGTCAGAGCACGTGTGGAGGTGGTTCTTCTGGCGCTCCTGGTTTTGTGCCAGGGAGCCATTGCAAAACCTTATCAACCCATAAGTACAGTGTGTAATGAAGTAGTCTGATAAAAAACGTTCAAGCTGTTTCATTAAAAGCGGGATCTAGGATCATAAGTGTCTTCATGGGCTTCTCTTGAGAAAGAAAGAAAAAAAAAATGCAAAAACAACCTCTCAGTTTTGAAGGCCTATGACAGCAAAAGCAAGTCATATTTCTGTCTGTCTTAGTCTTGCAGTTCATCCAGACAAAATTAGAATTGCAACAGGACAGTTAGCTGGAGTGGATAAAGATGGAAGGGTAAGTAATAGAGCTGTTGAGCAGTAGTATCTTGTTTTGGAAAATTAGGAAAATGTGTTTTGGTTTTTTTAATCTCATCTCCACCTTCTGTTTGCAGTTTATTTTATGTGTTGCATTTACTGAGATACTTTGCTGTTTCTAAGGTAACAGCTTGTCTCTCTAGCAAAAGACAGTGGCAACTAAGCATTCAGCCATACATCGAAAAGAGCAGAAGTTCATAAAGTCCTTTATCTGTGACATAGGAAACTCAATTTTAATTCTGCAAGCAAATGTGAAGCTTGTAATTAATCTATAAGGCCACATCATTTTGGTCACACTTCTGTCAGTAAGTTTCCTCCTAGAGGAGAATGAGTTCCTAGTTGTGCGAGTCAGTGTCCTCTTAAGTCTTCATGGAAGAGGGAACCAATGTTGAGAATTCATGGAAGGTGTGTTAAGATTTCTACAAACTTCCTCATTTAAGAGCAAGTGCGTTTAAATGCTCTTGTCCCTGGCTATTGGCGAACTCCATCAGAATTTAAACAATTGGATTATCTTCATGAAGGTGTAGACAGAGGAAAGAAAAAGGGGGGAGGGAAGACAGATACTATGCAGTGTAGAAGCACATCAAATAACCCTTATTCAGATGTTCAACTTAATTTCTTAGATTTTTTGTAAAAAAAATTTTTTTTTGGTACAGATATTGTTATGATTTTCACTGAACATCTTGTTGCATCTCTTGTTAGGGCTGGTTGGTTTGTTTTTCCATCAGTGGGATGGTCTATTGTCTTTTTCTGTGGTGAATGCTGTCCTTAAGGCAATTTAATTCCCACCTTACTTGTGGTTGTTTCACATTTATGAAGCTAAGCTGTTTTGGGATAGTACGTGTATGAATTATAACCTTGGAATTTTTCATTGAGTGGTTGGTGATGGTTAGGGGATTCAGTGCACCAGGGTTTTGTTTTGGTTTGGTTTGTTTCCTACTGTATATAAAAATACCTGATGATTTTATCATTATTTTCATTTGTTGTGTAAGATTGCTAGGTCTGGAGTCCGAAATGCAGGATGACTCTTCCATTACTTTTTCAGTTACTTAAATTCGGCAAAGATTTATTTTTACAACTACCAAATGCCACTGTACTTAATTTCTTACCTTGACGGTGCTGCTGCCATGTTTGTAGCCCAGACATAGGGAGCAAGATTGTCTTGACTCCCACCTTTTGAGCTTCAAGATCCTCTTCAGCAGCATCAGTAGCGCAGGTCATCCTGCATTTCGCTCTGCAGTTTGTAACTCAGGTAGCATCTGCTTAAACAAAGCTTGACGCCTGCATATGATGCTTTCACTGTTGATGACACTGCTCTTCCCGTTGCTTTCTCACGCAGCCTCTGCAGCCCCATGTTAGAGTGTGGGACTCGGTGAGCCTGGCGACGCTGCAGGTTATTGGCCTTGGGACTTTTGAGCGTGGAGTGGGGTGTTTGGATTTTTCAAAAGCGGTAAGATGGGTGCAATTACGTGGTGTTGGTGTGTTAAATAATTTATCCAATCCTACAGAAGCGGGAAGGAAATCTCTGGAGATTTTTTTGTGCGTGGTTGTCTCTCTGGTACGTTTTGGTATTAGAAGTGTGTCAGTAAAGTTTATGTATACTTTATAAAAGCAGCTGATGGCGAACTATCTGGTAAAACACAAAATTGCACATGTAAAATTGTGGTAACAAACTAGTATAATGAATAAATAGCAGGCAAGAAAAGCCTTAACTAGAATTTGGTGTCTGTGCTGGGTTTGGTGGCTTGGTTTTGTTGCAGGGGACTTGTTTTTTTGTTTGGACATTAAAACCAAGCTTGTTAGTGAGGTTCTTTAGTGAATTTATCTGAAATTTTAGTGATTTCAGATACAAAGGGTAACTTCTTCTCTTGCACAGCTGGAGTAAGGTTTTTATCCACCAACAGGAAATTAAAAAAAAACAAACAAACAAACAAACAATACAACCCCTAACACATTTATCTTGTGGTTTTTTGCCCTGAGGAATAATTTGTTTATCACATAATTTCATTAACCCACACAAACTGTATCACCGATGCTTTCTTCAGGGCTTCATTCCACTTAATAATTGTCATTTTTCCACCTAATACGTGACATGTATATTTGCATAGTATTGCTGATAATAGTATTTGGGAATAAAAATTTCAGCTGCCTCAATTTTCATTATTTGTTGGAGAATGCAGTTGAACTGCAAGAATCAACTTTAAAATAAATAAGGCCTCTTCCAAATCATTCTACACAAGTCTATGGTTTGTGCAAGTTATGCATTGCTGGGAATAAGTCTGGTTTTCTTCTAAGATTTTCTGTCTGCTTTTTTGATTCTGCATAGCCACATTTACTATTTTGTTGTAAAATTGTTCAATATAAACTGTTTCAGTTATTTAATACCATAGACGCCAGTCTCTCTGTTTTGAAAGCATAATTTTGTTCAGGAAGTGTTACCTTTGCTGCAATTTTACCAACTACATGGTGATAACTGCTCATGAGAAAAAAAATAAGAGGTGTTTACAAAATTTGATAATGTGAAGTTGTGGGGACATTTAAGAAAAAAAATACAGGTGGAGCCATGTGTCTGTCCTCTGTCCTCTGAGACCTAAGGCAAAACAAAATACTTGCAGAATAGTAAAAGGGAGAAACTTCTTTGCTGCTAGCATGATATTGCAATCAAGAAAGCAAAAAAAAAAAAGACAACAAAAAACAAACTAAGAGGGCAAAACTTTGTAAGATACTTTTAAAGCTTTCCTAGAATATTATTTGAAGCATGGTCATTTTTGTAAGATTATGCAAAAATCTACATCTTAAAAAGTAGAGGAAAATACCAGATATACCAAGTTTAGGAATTCCTTTAAAAAGACTTGCTTAATTTATACTTGTACCTTTGTGGGATTTTAAAAAATATTACTGCCCTTCTCTGTTTCTAAATGAGGTATGATAATTCTTTCTTTCTTACCACTTCTTTTCTTTATCCTTTAGGATTCTGGTACTCACTTGTGTGTAATTGATGATTCCAATGAGCATATGCTCACTGTGTGGGACTGGCAGAGGAAATCAAAAATAGCAGAAATAAAGGTAATTATTGCACAATTTAATATTCTTAAATGCAAGTGGGTTTAATCCCATAAATACAACTGGTTTTGAGATGCACACTTCATCTTACTTGGAAAGTACAACTGTGTAATACTGCTGGCTTGGGTAAGAGCACAAAAGAAACGAATTCTTAATTTGTATTTTGGAAAGGGTTTGAATACTGGAGTGCTTACAATTACTATTTACTCATCCCTAAGGGCCAATCCAAATAAAGCAATTCTCTAATATTTTCTTGATTTAAGACAAATAAACCCTGGGAACTTTAAGAAACTGAAGTGATGATTCAGTCTGTAGTTGTTTATTTTTTAACTAAACACCAACTTTTAGACATTCCTTATTTTCATTTTTGTCTCAATTGCATTCCAGGCGTTGATTCTTGAGATGTGTCTCTTCTCATTTGATGTCCATTAGTACTTTTGTAGATTGCAGTCTTGTTTGCTTTCCTGTTTCTTTTGTAACCTTCTAAATTTCTGATCGATGAGAAGAATTCAGAGGTCTTAATGCTCAATGTTTGTGTAAAGTGGATTCTGCTGGAAACGCCCAATCCAATAATAACTTGCTGTTCAAGTCCATGTTTTGAGACGTCTTGCTTTGCATTAGACGACATTAAGCAAGGAGATATTACATGGATGTGGAACTGAGTATTTTTTAATCTTTTTTATCATGATTTAGCAAGCAGAATATTCTCAAAGCATGTAAGTCTACACGATTATGCACTCACAATTTCAAATAATAAAATCGGGTTGGTTTGACCCATTTTCTTTAAAGTATGTTTACTAATACTAATTATATTTCATGGGGTTTTAATGTAATTCTACTTCGGTAATTTTAATTTCCTTACTGATATTTGATGTGAAGTTATATGGCGTATGTCCATTTTATTTGATGCTGTTTTTACTGTTTTCAGCCTTCAGGGAATTCCTTGACATTGCAGAATTGGCTAAAAACATTTTGACAGGGACAGCTTGACATTCAGTATTTATTCTTGTTTAGAACTTGATTTTGCAGTATCTTAAGCACCTTCTGTGCTAGTGGGGTTTGTTGTGAGCAGAGTTTCCTCCCTTGAGGTAAGGTGCGGAGCAGAAGACTTTTTTCAGCTGGGCTAAATTATATTTTTCAGTCCTTAGTTTCCATACAGTTTGTGGATACAGCAGATCCGCTCATGTGGAGGAAACTGGATGAGAGGCATAATTCAGTAAATATGGGCATCAATAAAAAATGAAACTTAAGAAGGTTGTTTTCCTAAAGTGAGCCAAAAGTGGTGGAGGGGGAAAGTCTATTCCTGCAGGTGCTGATTCAGCAGCGCTTTTAAGTTCTTCAAAGCATGGGTTTAAATCCCATAGAAGTAAATGCATGGATGTTTCTTAGAGTCATTGCCTCCAGGAGATTGTCTTAAAGACGGTTTGATTGAATATACATTAGAAGTTAGATAAACAACCAGTCAGGTTTTTTTGGTTGTAAAAAAGGATGAAATACTTGGTGAGGTGTTAGTAATTCAGGATCAGTACATACAGTGCAGCCAGTAAAAATGCAAAGGTGGGATCCTGTGTTTCAGAGTTTTGGGTTATGTAGGCTTCTCTTTTTCTTCTTTGTGAGGAGGAAAGGAGGGGAAGAAAGAACCCAAAGGAGATTTTATAGAATTTCAGAAAGAGAATAATGTATGCAGTCGTACTCTTGTTGCGATTGTCTAGGTTGCCTTTGTCAGTTTTGGTCTCTAGAAGAGCAAGCTGGTCTTTGTAGAAACTAAGCAGGATTTTTCAACCCAAAAATGTGTCTTTTATACATCATTGACTTCTGAAGCAGAATTCTTAGCTATTTCAGAGTGCAGGAGCTTTTGTGATTTTAAAAAGGGAATGTAAACCCCTGACTTTTCTACTGAAGTTTTATAATGATCTCTTGTAAACTTAAAAAATCAATAGGTATAAAATAGTACGTGCAGTCATTCGGACAGTTGATTTAACACAGAACACTTACAGATTCTTTCAAGCATAAAATGAGATGTCTAGTTCCTCATATCTCTGTTATGAAACTTGATTTTTACATGTGTTTCTTGTAGTTAATGTCACATCTGAGTAAACAGTATTTCTGTTATTATTTCAGACTACAAATGAAGTGGTTCTTGCTATAGAATTCCATCCAACTGATGCAAATACCATAATAACATGTGGCAAATCCCATATATTTTTCTGGACCTGGAGTGGCAATTCATTATCAAGGAAGCAAGGGATATTTGGGGTAAGAGCATGTTGATACCAGTTCAGTTTTAAATCAATAGAATGATCTGCTCATGTTTTCTGTAAGTTTGCTCTGTTGTTACCATGTATCATTCGAGCAGAGGTAAACAAACAAAAAAAGATTGAATTCTGTTTACGTGCATGCAGAATGTATGGTTGTAGGTACATTATGCTAATGACATAAAGAGTACAAGCAATTACCCCTTTCTTTTGCTTATTTTGTTTCAGAAATATGAAAAACCCAAATTTGTTCAGTGTTTGGCTTTTTTGGGAAATGGAGATGTGCTTACTGGAGACTCAGGAGGCATAATACTAATATGGGGCAAAACTACTGTAGAATCTACTCCAGGAAAAGGACCTAAAGGTAAGATATATTCATAGTTAATCACAGATTTAAGATAGCCCATAGAAGACAAATGTAAGAGATTGCATCAGAAAAGGGAAACGGATCAGAGTAAGGGTGTACACTTCCTACTGTTAACAGGTGGTACTAAACTCCATCAAGTCTCATTAATTTTCGGCTTAAGAGCAATGTAGAGTTTCTCAATAATTAATGAGATTGTGCCTGAAATGAAGGAAAATATTTTATCTAAATGTTTTGCATTTTAAAAAATGTGCAGTTCATCAGCTTTCCTTTCATCCTGTGATATGAAAAAGGCTGTAGGATCAGTTTGGGGATTCTGCAGGCTACCTCTGCCTCTGAAGGCTTATGCTGTACCATGCTTAGTCTCAGAGGAATACCATTAAGTGTTGAAGCTGATGTTAATAGGAAATGTATGCGATATAAAAATGTAATGCGTAGTTATATCAGTTTTGCAAATAACAGTATCTGGTTTAGCAGATGCTCAAATCTTGGCTGTAAAATATATTTTAAAGCCCATATTATTTGAAATTCTCTTTAGGGCAAAGCTTTTGTAAAAAAGAGAGGAAAATTATTTGTTACCCAACATTTGCAGACCTGGCACAGTTGAGCCCTAAGGTAACTTATAAATTCAAGGATAATTTATTTCACTTGGCAGATATTTCAAACACTCTGGTTTAAATTGGTATGCCAGGAAAACATTCATGTAAAAAAATAAATTTTTAACAGTAAATCTGGTTTTGTAGGTAAATCTTTTTCTTGTCTTTCAAGCTAACTGCAATGGAAAAGGAATTTAACAAATTATTTGATGTTTAACTTTGAAGTTCTTGTGCAAAAATAACCTTTTTCCAGTATAATAATAATAACAGATATTGAATAGAACATTTATTTACATTGGCTTAATTAAGGGATCTTTTAGTTGGTTTATCATACTAGATTGGTCACAGGACTTGATCTCAAACTCTTTCTGTGTGTGAGAGCATGCTGACTTGAGACACATGCAGAGTCAGCAAAGTTAGGCTTGTGTTTATTTGGGTAGTGGTTTAGGATTTTTCTGCAATTGCTGTTTGAAAATATGCANTCTCTTTTTTTTTTTTTTTAATATACTTTCCTACAGCAGGTCTTTTTGATATGAAGACCAAATTCAAATACAAAAGGATTGTTACCTTTGTTGTTTTAATTTTCTCATCTCTTTCTTGCTTCCTATTGTTTTCCTTTTATATTGATAGATGCTGAATGGTGGTTATACTATTTTTAAGCAAGGCAACATCCAGCATTAAATATTAGGTTCATGTATCCTGGAAACTTTGCTATAAATAATTTGCTTTTTATTCCCATAAGACTATAGACAACAAGTCTTTGAGTTTCTTTTAATAAAAAAACTTTAATTCTTTTCTAATAATGACTTGCTAAATATTTATTGGCTCTAGAGGACAGTTTCTCTTGGAAATAGTTGTTCTTGCTTCACAAGTTTTAGGACAATCAATCTCAAAAAGGTTTCTATTCAGAAATGCGGGTCCTTTGTTTTATCTTTTTATGCTGTAAGAAAACACTACCACCTTGTGTTTGCAGTACTAATGCAATACCAATAGCCTGACAGTCCAAATATAGCTATTTATTATACGCTGTTACTCTATTCTTCCGCCAAAAGGCACAGCTTCTTATAAACCTCAGGTCGAAAAACGAGTAGTATTCTTTATTGTTTTCTCTTTGTGCATGTAGGAGTCTATCAGATAAGCAAACAAATCAAAGCTCATGATGGCAGTGTGTTCACACTCTGTCAAATGAGGAATGGGATGCTGCTAACTGGAGGTGGGAAAGACCGAAAGATCATCCTGTGGGATCATGATTTGACTCCTGAAAGGGAAATTGAGGTAAGAAAGCAAGAGTGACAAGGAGAATTGCCTTGAGCCAGGTTTTAACTAGCAGAACGGAGCCCTTCCTCACCCTTTGGAGAACTGGTTGTTAGGATGATGGACTATCTTCTGGTTGCTGTCTTTTTAAGTGAATGACAATCTTTTATTATATTAGTGTTTAAATTTTCAGCCTATAAATGAGCCTATATGAGGTTTCAGTTTTCCTCTGTTTAAGTTGAAGAAAAATTAAGGTTTTTCTTTCCTCCGAGCCCTTCCTTCCTTTCTTTTATTTGTCCCTTTTTTGAGGATTATCACCTGTTTTTTTTCTTAAGTTTGCCTGACAGGAGGAGGACAGTGTTACCAGGAGCCTTGAGGCCTTCAAAAAAAAAAAGTGCCTCTCTGGATGCATGATATGGTTTTACAGATGTTTCTTTTCCTAGGTTCCTGACCAGTATGGAACAATCCGAGCAGTAGCAGAAGGAAAAGCAGATCAATTTTTAGTAGGCACTTCACGAAACTTTGTTCTGCGGGGAACATTTGATGATGGTTTTGTAGTAGAGGTACAGGTGAGCACAACTTTTTTTAACTAACTATAACCCAAAAATGTAAAGTTTTTTCCTGTTGGTATGTTATATTTAAGAGAGTCTTTATTTTATTAATTGCTAAATATGTTCATAATCACAATGTTAATATGTGTTTTCTTTCCAGGGACATACAGATGAACTCTGGGGACTGGCATCCCATCCTTTCAAAGATTTATTTTTAACATGTGCTCAAGATAGGCAAGTTTGTATGTGGAACTCTGTGGACCACACACTGGAATGGACCAGGCTGCTAGATGTACGTTAACCCTTGAATATTAAATATAAAGCTAGAAAATAGGAAAAAGCATTAGTTTTCTGCAACACCCTTGTCCCATCTGATTGCAAGAGAAGCAAAAATCCTGTAGTTGTGGCTTTAAAAACAGCTATTTGGAAGCTTTGATAGACTTAACCAGGCTCATCAGACATTGTATAGACTGTAATCTGGTTACCATTTCCAATGCCATTCTGACAATCCAAGTTGAAGAAAACGTGATCCTTTGTTCTCGTTGTAGTTCAACTCTTTTCACAATTATTCAAACAAGCTGAAGAGGATATCATACAGGTTGTGCAAGGTTTGACTTCAGATGGGACTCCTTACTGTCATTGTTCATTTCATATTTTGGCTAGTTCTGTCCAAGTACCTGAACAAAAGTATCTTTTTTACACAGAAATTTAGGCTTTTTACTTTCAAGAAGGTTGTGTAGTACATGTCACAGATACATTGAAAGAAAATATGAGGATTATGAGCATGCTGATAACCAACCTGACACAGGTTTTTGCCTGCATCAGTTCACCTGAGACTGTAGAGAGAGAGGTGTTTGTAGGGAAGTGGGTGAATTATGTGTTTGTGTCTCCCCATTCAGGAACCAGGGCACTGTGCTGACTTCCATCCCAGTGGAGCAGTGGTCGCAATAGGAACGCACTCGGGCAGGTAAGCGCCTTTCATCTGAATTGTGATGATTGAAAGAAAGTTTAAAGCAGACAAGTTGATACTTTGTCTTATCTTTTGAAATTCATTTGCTTTTTATTCTTATTGAGATTAAGTAGCCTAAAAAGCTTGGGGGAAGGGAACAGATCTCTGCTATATGGGTTAGGTGAAGACAGAAGGATTATTTGACTGTTGTTAGGCTGTTTTGTTTTTCTAGAATTATCTTTCATGAAAGGTCAAATCTTGATTTATTTTTTTTTAAGTTGTTTTTTTCAGGGATTTCCATAAGCATTTTTATTGGCTTTACCAAGTATCATATAGAGTTACATTAGTTTATAATACAGGTACAGTACAGATCTTTCTCTTTCTCAAACACAATTGCAACCTTTTAAAATCACATGGAGAGGCACGTGAACAGGCTAGGATTTTGATTTGTGTGTAAGACAAAGTTCAACATGGCACCTCATTGCTGCAATGAGGTGATATCAAACTGTTGATAGTCTTAAAATCATAGCATATTTGAAAGCTATCAAAACACAAGCTTTCAACTTTTTCAACTTTTTGAATCTTTCAATTCAAGCTTCTTTAAAACTGGCTTGGTATCATCTACCAAGAAATGAGTCTCATACAATGGATTTTTAGCAAGTACCAATTAAAAGAAAAAAACAGGATGCTCATAGCATTAGGAGGGTGAGAGCAGCAGATATTAAATCTACTAGCATTTTTGTTCTGTTTTTCAGTTTAATGACTCATGTTTAGTAACTCAATGATAAAATAGTGCATAGTGCATGTAAGAAAATCGGGATGCTTTCTGTGTTTAATTAGCCCTCTGCAAATTTTTTTTTGTACCCATCCTCATGCCAAAAAAACATTAAAAGTTTGGTTTTTAAAACCTGCTGAGCATGTGAAACACCCTTACACTATCCTGGAAAAACAATATTTTAAATACTTTTAAAGGAGTTTCCTTCTTCAAGATGAAGATGCAGTCTGTGCTAAATTCATTAGATATAACATCAAGCTAGAAAACCTGATTTACCCTCCTAAGAAAAATTGTGCTGAGCTCTCGTATATTTGGTTTCGACATTGTACCTTTCCATTTTTTCATCTCTGACTGATGACAACATTAAATTGAACATGTGTTTCTACCTTGATGAAGCAAAGCAGAAGAGACTGGCCTAATAGTGCTTGGAAGAGGGAAAAGGGAAAAGAAGGTCAGGCTATGTTTCTTGATAGTTATTAGTCGTTTTTGAAATTACATCAAAGCATAGTGAAGATATGTCAGGCAGCAGAGGTGTTCAGTCTTTGCCTGCTTTTGACTCTCCCCGACCCCCCAGTGTTTTAACATTATTTTTTTTGTTTCAGCCCTTTTCAGTTTAAATTCATATTTTTTAATTACTTGAGACAACCAGTTTATACTGTGTTGAATAAATTTATGATGATGTTTTTGGTTGTTTTGCATTTTACCCTATTCTTCTTGGAACTGAGCAGTTATATTTTCACTATTATATTTTATTGCGTTCTGAAATTGCATGATTCAATAACAGGTTTGAGATATACAAATGAAACTGAATTTATATGAGGTCTGGTAAGTGTACAAGTGTATGAGAAATAAATGGAATTGTGAATCAAGGTAAGCAGAAGAGTTTTAAATTTACTGCCTAACCAGAGGCATCATGCAGTACTTTCTGTGCCAGATAATCAGTCCAAGGGAGTTATTTCCCAAGGAATGAGGGCTACATGATGTATCTCGATTAAGGTAAGAGAGAAAACAGTCTCAGGCCCGTAAGAAGTTATTAAATAACTTACTTGATTCATAGCCCAGAATGCATAAAGCCAATATTAAGTGAGTCTAATTCATTTAGAGTTCAATAAACCGTGGATGTGCCTATCCGTTCTCATTCTAGTGCTGCTCTGCTTCTAGTACAGAGGTCAATAAGACAGGGGTAGGGAATGGATAATGGTTAAAATTGTGACAGGAAAAATAAAACTGAATTTTCCCATTCTTTCCTATTATTTCATAGCAGTGTGTTTTTATCAGGCCAACATGTCATGCTTTTGGTGTGCTTTTCACAAACCACTTCCCATGATGAGTATTTCAGTATCGTTTCCCTTTTTGGGCTGTCTGCAAATGGTCTGCAGGTTTTGTTAACCACTTTAAATACCTCTGCATGCCTGATCTTCAATTGTCTGGGACTAAGCCTGGTTTAGAGAGAACTAATACTTTTTGTGGATCCTGCTGTTTGCTCAAAAACCAAAAACAGCTGGCGATCCGAAATCTACCAGAAAGGTGGGTTTTTCAAGGAACTATACAGGTCCCTATGCTGTGCTGCCAGTAATATTATTTGCAGGGAAGTAGACCTTTTTGTGACTGACGGTGTAGAATATCTCGAGGGCTGTGCACTGCAGAAAAAAAAAAAAGACAGACTAATGAGAGTCATACAAAAATACTAATGTTATGAAGAAAACTGTAGGCTGGAGGGCAAAACCAGTGTAAGCCAGAGCCACAAGGTAGTAAATCAGTCAGTAGAGCTATTGAGATTTATACCAGTTTAGGATCTCTTGTGGTACTAAGATGAAGATGACTAAATATCCCAAGGAACCAAATTTGTAAGATGGGTTGATTCATAGAATCATAGAATGGTGTGGGTTGGAAGGGACCTTAAAGAGCATCAAGTTCCAACCCCCCTGCCGTGGGCAGGGACACCTCCCACTAGAGCAGGTTGCTCAAAGCCCAATCCTGCAGGAGATCATCGGACAGCACGCTGATTAATGTAATCAAAGCTGACTCTTTATTCAAGCCCAGACAGCATCTTATATACTCTTTTATCAGTGATCAGGCAAGTAAACTACTACATTGATTGGTACACGTACACTTATCACAAGTAACTAAGCAGTACATAATTGGTTAACTAAAACTGTCCACGTGAAGGTCACACAGCCCTGCACAGTCCTTTTGTTTTGCATTCCACATCCAAGAGTTGTTATCTCTTCCAGCTCCCTGCTTTCCCAGCTGCATCTGTCCTTTAGTAACTTTGCAGTTAGGCTGTGAAGCCTAACTTCAGACATTGGTCAATGTCACTAATCCTGAATTGCTCACATGTCCATTCTCTTCAAGATGGTTCCCAATACCATCCAGGCTGGCCTTGAACACTTCCAGGGATGGGGCATCCACAACTTCTCTGGGCAACCTGTTTCAGTGTCTCTCCACCCTCACAGGAAAGAATTTCTTGCTGATATCTAATCTAAAACTATCTTCTTTCAGTCTGAAGCCATTACCCCTTGCCCTATCGCTACCATGCCCTTGTACAAAGTCCCTCCCCATCTCTCCTTTAGGCCCCCTTTAGGTACTGGAAGGTTGCTATAAGGTCTCCCCAGAGCCTTCTCCAGGCTGAACAACCTGAGGTGTCTCAGCCTGTTTTTCTAGGAGAGGTGCGCCAGCCCTCTGATCGTCCTTGTGGCCTGAAGTGATTTGTGGTTTGTTCACTCTGATTAATGCCTTGAAGGTTTAACATTCAGTATTAAATAAAGCTGGAAATTGCAAGTGTAAGTACAAAAATATATTACTCCTTTGGAACACTGTTTCCCTGGTGATTTTATCAGAAAAATTCAGCATTCACAGATGTGCAGCGTCGGTAATAAATGTCTGTCATGGGTCAGAATTCTTTTTCCAAAAGACAGCAAATTAAGGGATTTTGTTTCTAAAAACATATTTTTTAGATAGGTTATTGTTTTGGGTTTTTTTTTTAAGTGAGGGAGTAGAAAGACAAAAAGCAGATGAAAATGGTGAAAGTTCTATCTTGTTTATGTGAATTCACTAACAACTTAAGCATGTTATCTTCAGTAACCCTTGGGAAAAAAAATCAATAAAAATCAGGAAAAAAAAGCCACTATCTTACAGCTAGGATACAAGTCATCCATTTACTTCATCACATCTACGGATCAGAAATTCACTTGGCAGTCAGGCTTTGCACTTCACAGCCTGATAGGACTCTTTCAGGGTCAGCTGCCGTTTGCATGTTATGTATCTTCATGTTGGAAAGAGGATCCTCTCCTGAAGTCCAGCTCTTAGAAGGTCCTCCATGGAGCATGTGGATGAACTGCTGTAGCCACTAGACTGGAGGCATAATTCATGGAGACAGGCTTTCTTTCTGGCAATCGCTGTTTTCCATGGCATTAGGAGAGCTTGGAAGATTGAAGAGACCATGTCTAATTATAGCTTGTGGAAGCATCAAGAAACAGATGAACTAGATGTGACCAGTGCTTCCTTTCTTAAACTGACATCAAAATTGATGCACTGACTCTTTCCATGGTCAGCTAAGATTGCTGCTAACACCTCAGAAGTTCAGAAAAATTTTTGGAAAAGGGCTGGTGTGGTGAATGCCGTTTCCTTAATACCAAATGAAGTTCAGTGTGCACTCTTCAGAGTAGCAGGAGTTGTTTGATACTGCACAGTAGCACATCTGTGCTTTCAGTAAAATCATAGAATGGTTCAGGTTGGAAGAGACCTTCAAGGCCGTCGAGTTCCAACCCCCTCCCACTAGAGCAGGTTGCCCAAAGCCCTAACCAGCCTGGCCTTGAACACTTCCAGGGATGGGGCATCCACAACTTCTCTGGGCAACCTGTTCTAGTGTCTCACCAACCCCACAGGAAAGAATTTCTTTCTAGTATCTAACCTAAATCTACCTTCTTTCAATTTAAAACCATTACCCCTTGTCCTATTGCTACACCCCGTGTGTTTAGGCTTTGGGTATTTTTCATTTTATATAATATTAACTGAATATTACTTGGTTCAGGTGACAGTCTCAAAGGACCAACCTAACAAGGCCAGCACCGAGGCATGTCCCTGCCACAGCCTAGCTGTGTACTTCTGGGACACTGAGGGCTCAGCCCCTCCCCTTGTCTGTCTGACAGAAGCACTGTGCAGCACCCATGGGAGGGCATGCAGAGGAGGTGCCCATCTGCTTTCTGGAAGAGGCTGCTTTTGGTTGTTATTGTGCTCACAATCAGATTTTATATCCAGATACCACAATTCTGCTGCTCAAAATGAACTAACACTGCATTGTCTTGCTAGATTAGTAGATTTTGCAATAAAGAGCCCAAGTTTTCTGAAAAAACAAAAGGTCTTCCTATCTCCTGTTTTGCTGTCTGTGCACAAGAGGTGTGATGCCCACCTGGGCTGAAGCAGTGAGGAGCCTCCACCCTGTGCTGGATTCTAGGAAAGACAAATAAGAGACAGTGGGACATTGATTTTCAGACCAACTTCTTGTGTTACTTGAAAACCAGATGACTCCAACCCAGTGACACCTCCAGGATTGTTCTTCGCACTTCTGTTGTCATCCTATCAGGGCGTACTTTTAGAGCAGTTTTGCTTCATGATGGTGTGGTTGATTTTCTTTCTATGATGACAAAAATGGCATAGGTGCCCTCTCTCTTACCCCCGCCAAACCCTTTTGTGGTTTGGAGTTTGGTTTTTTGTGTTTTCTTTTTTAAAAAATTTATTTTAATTTCTTCTTTAATATTCACACACCCCCAGGATTATCAGCCAGGTAGCATTTTGGTGAAGAATTTAGCAGGGCCAAAGTGGGGCATAGTAGAATAGTAACTCCTGATGTGTTCAGAGAACCTTCAAAGCTTCAATGTGTAGATTCAAAGAATTTAGAAGTCCACTTTCAGCAGAGGATTATAGCAGAGAAGCTCTGAGTGTGGTTTTCTTCTGCTGTCCAATGCAAATATACTAACTGCTTTCTACTGATTCCATCTGTCTCGCACACAGATTATTCAGCAATCCATGACATGTGGGGCTGAGGGTTTTTTTAATGTGTATGTCATTTAATTTCTTTCATGTGGTTCCGTAACCACAAGCTGGTTTTAAACCACTGGGACCAGGCCACCTTCCAGACACCTAGCTGCCGGACACTGGATCAGCATGAGCTAGAATCTTATATCCATCCATAGAAAGCAGCAGTCTGCACTGTTGCTCCTGAAGATTATTTTAGGTTATATAAGTCTGTTATGGAATAAATAGTCCTAGCTTTAGCAGTGTTCCACTGAGTCCAGTCTGAGACAATGTGTGGAATTGCCTGACCCGTTTACACAGCATGTGAACTTAGTGGTTACCTCTAGGGATGGAAACCTGGCTGCAATTTATGCTCACAGTTGTGATTTCAGTTTGGGGCAAATGAATTTAATTCTGAGTACAGCTTCACTGTATTCAGCCATGTTGACATCTTACATTTTCATGGTAAACATATCTGTGAATGTGTATATTTATTAAATTTTTTAGTCTTTGTTTTGCTAACGTTCACTGTATTTAGGAGTTAGATGGGCATCAGAACCATTGCAAAATGCTCAAGTTTTACTGATCTTGCCCGTCTTGCTGTCAGCAGACATCTCAGTGTACTGGCCACTGAGTTTTTGTAAGCTGCTGAGCTTTTGACACGTGCCTCATATCTAATAATGCAGGTTAAAAGTTACTGTTAAAAAATGCAATTAATTATCTTAATTATAAATAATCCAAGCAGGAAATAAAAAAAAATAAATTGGTAGATTATGAGCCATCAAATGTCAGTAAATGGTTTTTCCTTCTTACTTTGATAAAATTATTCATAGAAAAGTAAAGGACTGAGGGGAAAATACCAAATTAGAATACACTTTGGGTTTAAAACTAATAGGAAAAGGTTTTCCACTCTATAGTGCTACATTTATTTTGGGGGTTTGTTTGTGTTTTGTTGTTTGGTTTTTTTTTTAACTTTGCTTCACACAATTTGAAAGGTCAGGTTTTATATTAAAGCTGTTCTTCAGAATGGGGAGGTAGTAGATGAAAATTCAGCTTTAGCCTTCAGGATGATAAGACGCAATCATTTTACCTGTCTGGTGGCATGTTTATGATCCAGTAGACATTTTGGTGATTACTACAATGTTCAAGGGAGAGGGAAAAAATGGGCCAGTTCCAGAATCTTTTATATATTCTTCACTGAAACTTGTATTGCTCTGTGAACCAGAAAAACCATTCTATTAAAAACAGATGTTTGCTGTTCTTATGCTTGAGGGGCTAGCATAAGATGATGAAGGCAGGCAGTGATTATTGCTCTTTTGCTTGCTTTTTTGTTTAGTGGAAGTGATACTTACTGGAATTCTCCTCTCCCTAGGTGGTTTGTTTTGGATGCAGAAACGAGGGATCTGGTTTCAATACACACTGATGGAAACGAACAGCTCTCAGTGATGCGCTACTCAGTAGGTAGGCAGACTTGTATGTCCAGAATAATTGCTGATAAATGAAATGTCAGTTCTGTTAAACTGTGTTAAGCTACTCGCCAGTCAGTAGAAAAGGCAGAGCTTGGGAAAAAAAATTGTTTAAAGATGCTTAATATATATATTACTGAATAGTTAGTTACAGAGTTGTTTGTGTATGCTAAGTCTTGGAATTTTGTAACTGCAAACATTACGGTTGCCTGTACATTGCTGTGACAATAACTGTTAGCTTTGCTCCCAGAAAAAATACAAGTAGTTGACAGGGTAACAGAAAAGTCTGTTAAAAACTTAGTATTTCAGTGATATTTCAATATAGTTCTTAGCTCATTTTCAAACTAACAAACTATAAAACTAAGCTCAAGTCTGTCTGAACCTCAGAGCTGTTTGTGAAGTATTTGCTGTGGGATTACACGAAGCCCAAGCCAGTACTGAGTCTCCTCTTTAGACGTGACATGACGGATCATCAGAGGCTGACTCCTCTCTGTTGAAACTGGATGGAATAGCACTAATAAATCTGTTTCTTGTTTGCTTTTGGATAACATGCCATGTCAGTGGGCAAAATGTTTCTCTGCTGCTGCCTCATCTGCCAAGCACAGCAATTTATTGAAAGCACTGATGTTTATTGACACTAGAGGTGTTCGACTGTGATTCAAGGCAGCTCTTGTCTGTGCACAAGACAACTGAGACAACATAAGTTAGAAAACTCCTGATGTTTGAATGCTCCACTTTAAACATTATTCAGTGCTGATTTATATTCACCCCCCCCAAAGCTAAGCTAACTATAGAGTAAATACTGTAGTGAGGTTTTTGTGACGCAGAAAACTCAAGCCTGCCTGCTGTCAACTGTTTCTAGAAATCCCATGCAGTCTGAGGATTTATATTCTGTCCATGGGACACTGATTTAAAAAAGCAGAAATGAAAGACCTTGCCCAAAAAAACACACCCATAATGTAAGGATACTGACTGAAAAACAACAGAATGTAAACAGCATCTTTTGTATCTTTAAAATTGTAAAAAATGTATCTTTAAAAATTCTTAAGATGTAGCTTATTTCAGCTATTGTCTTAGTGATAAATCTGAAATAATGAAAATTTTGGAAAACAAATATTCTGTTAATTTATGTCCAATATTTTGTTTTGTAGATGGCACCTTACTTGCAGTTGGATCCCATGACAACTTTATTTACCTCTATGTAGTAACAGAAAATGGAAGAAAGTATAGCAGATACGGAAAATGCACTGTAAGTTTTGGAGCAAATATAACCAGCAGTTCTTTCATTTTGATGTTATTCGTACACTGAGTGGTTAAGCAGTGGAACTCTCTCAAGGCTGATGCTCGTTATATGTTTTATGGGGTTTTTTTTCAGCATTTGATGGATCAATCTGAAGTGACTGATGGGTGCTGCAACTGTTAGTGTTAGGTGAACACTCTTGTGTCAAATATGACTACTTTTGCCAACTATTGACTTTTTCTTTGAAATGGGAATTAGCGGTAAGATGGAGAAATACCTTGTTACCTATATTCTGAAACTCTTTCAGGGAAAATATTACACTTGTTTGGGGGTATTTTCCCCCGTTGGCAAAGTACTCAGATGTTGGAATTTCTTTAGAATATGTAATTTTGGAGATTGCAAATATGCACTACTCTCAGCTGTAATTGTTACTACAAAGTTTGGAATTGGAGGATGTGTTAACTATAAATTTCCAGCCCAGGGTAAATAAATGTCAGTGTAGCACAAGTAATGGAGTTTATATTAGTCCTTACACTCATGTGCGGTTGTCCCAGGGCTAAAAAGATATACTTTCTTTTGCATCATGTGTTTAGTTATTTAACAACCTGTTCACGTATCTCCATAGGTTAGTGGGAATATTTATCTGAGCTTTAGTGGGATTTGCAAATTATATAAGAATAGCTTCACATTTGACATGTGAAATGTTGGGTTTTTTAAGGAATGCATCCCCTGCTCAAACAGTTTTCACATTTTCGTTGCCATTTGCATTTCTTTACTTTCAAAAATAAAAGAACATCTCAAACTGCTTCGTTAATTTGGAAATGAAGGGTAAGGGGATCATAAGGCTATAGTATGGGTGGGGTTTTGTTTTTTTCATTTCTAAGTTATTGGTTTTTTTTTTTCCTTTTTTACCACTTTTGATGCAAGACTTGCAGCGGAACCTGTTAGCTAGTGGGAAATGAACAGGCATTAAACAGTCCTTAAGTGCTACATAGGGTGTCTTTGAGACATTTCTACCCATCATTTGTCTGAGGATGCCCTGTGCTGCTGGAGCATGAGGGCCCAGAGCAGCCTGGGTCCAGCTGCTGCCAGGGGCTGCCAGTGGGGTCAGCAGCAGTGGGTTTGTGCCATCCCTGCAGTGTGCAGGCTTGGCACCAGTATGGGATGTACCTGGGAGGGAAGAGGCTGCTGGGCATGCTAGGGATTTCTCAATGGCAGGGTTGTGGTGCGGGATGAGCCAGGGGTCTTGCAATCCCCAAGGAGGGTAGTGACAGGGTTAACTGGAGAGCAAGATGGTCAGGAGATGAGAAATCAGATTTGCAGCCTTCCTGGGGAGCTCAGGCAGTGGGGAAGGGGCTGTACCTATAGGGTGGTCAGACCCTGGGGGCCCAGTGGGCTGGGAAAAAGGAGGGGGTAGCAGAAGGCTGCACCTCAGTCCACTATTTTCACCCCATCACTTATTTATTTTTTTTTTTAACCATAAAAGATAAAGTCACTCAAAGATGGCTAATATTAATATATGCAATATATAGCTTGCTATGTACTTCAGGGTCTCTGTGAACTCTTTGATGATGTATGAGAATTTTTGTTTTTTGTATGTTCTATGGATTATGTTCAGGAGACAGCATATGGCAATTTAAAGTAGCATCAACTGACGCTTGGGCCCCCTTGCCCCTACATTGTAGAACAGTGTTTTGGACATGTAATTAGTTTACAGATAATACCACTGTATTTAATAGTGTTAGTAATGCCAGTAAGTGCCCTTGTAATTCTGAAGCTGCTACTCGCTGGGAATATTAATCAATAACCACTTTGCAGTGTACTCAGTGTGGTAAAGCTGCACTGATAAATAATGTGCCACCCCTTTGAAAAGGGTTTCTCTCCTTTCTTGCTTTTGTCTATGCAGGTTCTTCTCAGGCATCTGTATGTCTGTCTGTACCTCTGGCAGGAAAGGGGCTTGTAGAACTTGGGATAGGAGAAATGAACAGAGTTTTAATTGGGTAGAGGGTTAAGGCTTCAAAGCAGATTTCTGTGAACTTTTTTTTCTTCTTCAGTCTGAGTGACTGTGCGTAGAAGCCCAAATTAGCAACCCGGTTTGAATCCGGGTTGAGCTGCCCTGGCCCTCCTGGGGTGTGCAGAGGCAGCAGCACATTGGCTCAGGCTGCTGGTCGGTTTTCAAGTGCCCTATGCCCCCTCTCAGCTGCCTGCCAGCATGCTGCCAGGTTGGTACCAGCTGGATGCTGGGCAGGGGGACACCCAGGCATGCTTGGGACCTGCAATGCCCTCCTAGCAGGTGCTTGGGCCCAGGCACCACATCCTTCTGGCAATTTCTTGTCATTCGGTAGCCTCGTGCATGACCTCCAAGTAGCGTGACTCAGTCCTCCGGGTAGTCAATTTCTGGTTGTGTCCTCCAACTTGAATACAGTTTGAATACTTTCACAAGGATTTTATCTACTGAACCAGCATCAGCTCGTGCATAAGGGCTTTATGCCCGCTGATAGATTTAAATCCCCTTTCAGTCACGACCAGGCTTTCTGCTGCTGCCAGAGAGGCGAGTCTCTGACCTGTGAGCGTGTCTCTGCAGTGAGCGATAGTGTTGGTTGGGATCAGAACAAATTTCAGATGAGCCAAAACAAGCATTTTGACTTGTGCAGCTGTTTTCTGAGGGCTCCAGCTATGCAGACAGCAATGTGAAGGTATGGGCTGGGTTATGAACTTCCAGCCTGTCAGCAGCTCCAAGGTAGCTGGCGCTTTCTGTTTGTCTTACGAGGGAGAGATCTGTTAACAAAGGAGAAGCGAGTGCTGTGCATTTGAGAGGGCTGTGGGATGAAGGACACATGGGCAGCAGTGCTGAAGTATGTGATACACTGGACTTAACCTGAAATAATTCATGTGCCTCTCCCATAGGCTGTGGGCATTTCAGCCCTTGCACCACTCAAGGCAGAAGCAGATAAACATTGCCCATGGAGGAGAGGGTTTCCATTTAGTCAGATAGGTTTATTAGCCAGTGCTAATGTGAGTAATTATGTTCATTGTACATAAAGGGACAGAAAAGGAAAGCATAAAATGTTGCCTTATCAGTGTGCAGCTACCAAAGAAAGATTTTGATAGAAAATGGGATCGTCCCATTGAAAATATTATGACAATGTTATGTTCCAGTTCATCGTTCTGCAATCGCTTGCCTGAAGGTATTTTGCAGCGTGGAGCCCCCTGGCCGATTGCTTTGTTCCCTCCCCCTCCACCCCCAGGAATTTTAACAGCTGCCAAATGTCTGGCAGGATTTAGTAAATGACTGACCAGTTCTTTTCCATGTTGGACTTCACTTGCAAATTTGAAGACTTGGAAAATAAGAAGGGGAGAAAAAAATCCTAGCCAATTGTGTGACTTATTTAAAAAAACAAACAAACAAACAAACAAACAAAAAACCACCCCCACCACCAGCCCCCCCCCCAAAAAAAATAAAACCCACAAGCTTGCATGTCAATATTATATATCCCACCCATGAGTGCAAACAATACACTGTTCCTCTTCTTGAGGCAGAGACTGGTTCACAAGCAAATAAATCTTGAAGGCTAGCTTTTCTTCTGAATGTTTTTGCAGTCTCGCGCAGAGACCTGGGGACAGGGAGACCGACACGAGTGTGTTTCTACATTTAATTCTGGAAGCCATCAGCATCTCTTAGAGTTTTCTATAGAGGAAGCTGGGTGGTGTGGCAGACAGGGCAGTGCTCCAGAAGGTGCAGGCTGGGCCAAAAGACCTTGCAGGGGACCGAGGGACACCATAATGCCAACCAAGAGAGGGAGAGAAATTGGCATCTGTCAATCAAGAAAGTGGCATTTTGTTTTCTGGCAGAATGACTCAGAAAAGGAGAAAATGGATGGTTTTATAAGGGGAAGAGGGAACAGTAGGAAGAAACAGAGTGGTAGGAGAAATTTCCTACCCATTCTGCTGCAGAGAAATAATTTATTCCTGCCTTCTATAAATTTGAGGCTTTTCTGCAGTCTTGTATGTCTTTGTTATTACTAGTAGTATTATCATTATTACTACAAAATAGTTTGTGCACAGGAATACTATTCTGAACAGCCCCTTTTATCTTCTTCCTTAAAAACAATGGTGGGCTTTTAGCCCTCAGTGTGCTCATGATAGTGAAAACTAAGTAATTAGGCCAAAGTATTTTGATTAGTGTACAGATGACGCTGTGCCTCTAGGGAAGATTCTTTCTGAAGCTGGCACTTAACATGTGTACAGTGTAAGAAAGAAAGTGGAAACTTCCAAAAAGCTTACTAAGGCGTTCTTCTAACACCGGTCTTTGATCTCGAAGTTTTGCATGGTGGTTGTTACCAAGGTATCCGAAGTTTTAAGGATGAGCAAAGGTAATTTGAAAGCGTGTGCATTTAATGGGAGTTACTTTGAATGGATAGAGAAATAAAATATTAAGTCCTATTTTGTTACTTTTCTGTTGGGATCTAAAAATGATCCTCTGCAAGGTACTTGCCTTTCTCAGTAGCCATGTATACTTTCTTAATTCGAGTACAAAATTTGAGTTGATCTATATTGTAGCAATGTACCTTCTGGGAGTACATTCCTCTGGAATCTCAGAGTGACAACAGAGTTTACAAGGGAAGAATCTGCCATGCGGTGGGAGAGGCACGATGCCCAGCCTGCCTTTGTTTGGCACTGGGAAGTAAGGAGCCTTTAAAGGAGCCCAAGTGAATTGTGGCAGACCTGGGGTGGGTGGGTGGGAGAGAAGGAAGGTGCTCTTTTGCTGTCCTGTCTGTGGGTGGAACTTCTGCCTGTCTTTGGATTAAAATGCATGTTTCACATTGGTGTTACTGCCTTCTTCTCCAGGGACATTCCAGCTATATTACCCACCTTGACTGGTCCCCAGACAACAAGTATATAATGTCAAACTCAGGAGACTATGAAATACTATACTGTAAGTATGAAATTAAATACACTGGAAACAGAAGTATGCATTAGCTGTCAGAATATTTAGAAGAGTGTATTTGATCAGGACTGTACAAAGTGCTTACTGACAAAGGAACCAATTTGAACTTGTGTAACCCTATATCTTGATGTTATTCAGAGCTGTGTATTACCTAATGGCAACGCCAAATATAGCTTACTTCTTTACAAGGTCATAAATCAGTTTAACAGCATAGAATTTACAGAACAAGAGGCAATACGTTTTGATGTCAGCCCAAAGTTCTGTAGGTTGAAAATAATATATACAGGAGTTTAATGTCAACAGTACCAGTTATTTTGGAGGAATAAAATCAGTGGGTCTGTGCCACTGTTCTGTCCCGGGGTTTCTTTTTTTAAACTTTCTCTTGGCCAGTGTTGAAAACTAAGCAGAGCAATGATAATAATTCGGTGAGTTAGTGGTAATAACATTTTTGTGTTTGCCTTTTTTTAATATGTGAAAACATGAGTTTAACATATAGTTGTGGTGTCAAAAGTTCAACATGCATAGTAATATCAGTCTGTTTTTAAATTGGGGTTTTTATTCTTCCTGTGGCTTTAACAAGATCCAAGAGCATTGTTGCTCTGCTCCTGTATTGGCAAGAAGAGCCATCATTTTAAATAGCTTTCTCTTTAACATGTGATTTCTGTGTGTCACAACTTAGGTTTCAAATCTGGATAATGCAAAACGTCAGTCTACCAAAAGGAAGTGTTGGTAGTTCTCTGTATAAGGAACCAAAGAGCTGTGACCCATTAGTACTGGGCTGGTGTATTGAAAGATGGACTTTCTTTTGAGAAACAATCTTCCCTTTTCTAGTTAGAAGAAAGAAAAGCAGTCCTAAGGCTCCCGTAGCAGGAGTTTCGCACTGTTTTAAAAGCAGAGCTCCCCGAATGATTGACTGAGTTTAGCACATCAATGGAGCTGGTAGGATGGAGAAATTATTTTATTATAGATTCTATTAGAACAATTTGTAGAGTAGGTAGCAGGGGACCCAAGCTGCAGGGAAGTGTTTTCGACGCATGCTGACTGAAGAGGGAAATGAGAAGTAAATGTGACTCTTACATGCCAAGCAAAGCTTCAAGTATCTGGAATTTGATAAAGTTACTGGTTTGCCTTTGCCTCTGCAATGTGATTCTGGATTGCTTTTAAGAGGTGTTTATTTACTATCTTAGCACTGTCAAAGAGCACATATGTAAATATAAAATTATATGGCAGAACTCACCATTCACTTTTTTTCTTCTTTTTTTTTTTTTTTTTTTTAAACAGGGGACATTCCAAGTGGCTGTAAGCTAATCAGGAATCGTTCTGACTGTAAGGATATAGATTGGACAACGTACACGTGTGTGCTAGGCTTCCAGGTGTTTGGTAAGCACCATTTAATTTTCTTTTAAGCTGTTCACATTGTGATTTTGTGTTTTCTTTGCTTCAATTTGTCATTAGAAATATGCTGTTAACAGTTATTGAGGATGGTACTGAGATAACAGACCAAAGAGACTAACCACCACACTTGCCTGTGATGCAGAGCACTGGATGCTCCACAGGCAACATGTAATCGATTTCTATTTAGCCTTGAAGTTTGGGATTTGATTTTTTCTGCTGTCCTTTTAGGCTGCCACTTTTGGAGGCACTGAAGCAAAAAGCTGATATTTTGAAGTGCTCATAGAGTATGTGTGTATTCTCCTTTGCTTTCCTTGTTTTGGGATAGGAACGAGACAATGGGAGTGTAGGTTATAGTTCATGACTTAAAATCATGACAGCACTTTGATAATCATAGTCAAGGGTGAGTTCATATACATTGCTTCTAAAGAGTAAAAATGCTTTAAACATATTATTTACCCTGCTAGGGTTTTTTTAAATGTACAACAAAAAATTTACAAAGCTGACAGATCTGATTTAATNTTGCTGAGGGCAGCTCTGTTGGCCATAAATCCCTCTGTAAGGGGTTTAAAAGTTTGGTTCAGCCTGTCAGTGGTGTCAAAGCAAGTTGTGTGAGTAGGGTGTTGAATGGCTTGCTACCACTGCTGAGATCAGATACCTGCCTCTGTTCCTCATGTAAGAAATATCAGAAACACGGAAATCAGCAAATTCTTTAGAGGTGAGGGTTAGGTCTACACATCTTTTCTTCACAGCTACTAGGGGTTAAACTTAGAGTATCGGTTCCTATGCAAGGCAGAAGATAATCAGGTTAAGTCTTTCTGTAGCTTCTGACACCCATCATGCATATTTAGGACTGTCATGTGCTTAGTGAGTAAATAGTCTTAAAGGATTGCAGTTGATTTGTGGGCCAACGCTGACACTCATGTGAGGCATATGACTGGGAAGGAGGGCATTTGGCACTTTATAACCAGGCTTGACTTCCTTTCTGGGTACAAAAGTTCTGAGGCAGAGCGTGAGAGAAGAGAAGAAGGTGTGAGAGAAGAAAGCTGACTGATTTAATAAAACTGCATAAATATTTTTGAGTTGTTTGGAGCTTGAGCTAGACAGCAGAAATGCTGTTTCTGGAGCTGAATGTTGTTGCTTATTGATGAAAATATTGGATCCTATTAGGGTGAGAGTAGTGAACCACACTGTGTACATGTTTGCTTTTACTGAACATGTCTGGGTGAAGCAGTGAGTGGATAGCTGTTTCCTCCTGATGCTCTGTGCTTGTAAACCTAAGCTAACAAGGAATTGGTCCACAGCAGTCATTTCCCCACCATCTTTGCTGCCACAACTGACATAAGAGTGCAGCACAACTGCTTTTTTTTTAAATTATTATTCAAAATGGAGTTTTAGAAGATCCAGGAGATACTAGAGAAAGTGAAAAGTAAAACTCTGTTTGAAACTAATCTGACATTTTTCTCCAGGAGCAATGAAAAAAAATTTCTAAGGACCAATTATTCCTTCTGGAATAGTCTTGGAGCTGAAGCTGTTTTAAATTTTTGCAGCGTACTTAAATCTACCAGAAAAGTGGAGGTAGCAGGTGGTGACTCTGTTGCTGCTAAACTCTAACCACTATGTTTGGCAGTAGAGCAGATGGAATAAGGGGAGCAGGTCTCTGAATCCCAGTGCTTTCCCAGAAGTGTCCTTTACTCCTGACCTAAGGAGGTAAGGCGTGGGAGTGCAGAAAGATTTTGGTTTCACATCTAAAGCATTGGCTTTGTCTCTTTAACAACTGTTGGATAGAAGCTGCTGGTGACTGGGGCCAGGCTGGAGATGAGCAGTGCCCCTAATCACTGATTTGAGAAGCCTGTTTACTTTTTGTTTTCAAGTAGTGGATAAGTCTGCTTATCCTGTCTGCATTCCCTTTTGGATTAATACAAACTTGAACTACTCTGGATTAAGTTTAATTAATCTCAACTGCTTCCAAAATCTTCAGTGTTCCAGAGGAACCTGGGAGTGAAGTAGATAAAGCAGATAATGTGATGCTATTCTGGGGCAGAACAGAAAATATATTTAAACTTCCTAGCCAGGATTCATCATGTTTTAATTTTATATTGTCTGCTAGTCTGATACTCTTTTCAGAATCTTAAAATTATGGCTTAGTCTCAGGCAAAGGCAAGTATTTTCACATTAAATCAGACAGTGCAGCTAAGCCAACCTAGCAGATACTTGTTGCCCGAAGGAGAAATCTGGCTTTGACCCCAGGGTCAGCTGGCTCAGGGATCCAAACAAGCTGTGGGTTGCTCACTTTGATGTTCAGGAGAGAAGGTTAAGTTTATGGGATTGGGGCTTTTGGGGTATGTGTTTTACTAATTTAGCTCTGTGAATAGTGTGTTCATAGGCTCAGGCATTGAACTGTTGTCAGCAGAAGAAAGAGGATGGAAATGCACAGTTTGGATGAGAATAGATGAGAATAGCATCGCTCCTTTTTGGCAGTTGATCTTACTGCGTTGGCTCAGCCGTATCAGCAGTCTGCACCCCCAGCACTTCAAGTCACTCTCTCATTTACTGCACACTTCCCAAACTTTTGTCTCAGCAGATTCCTTGGAGAGGCTTATTGTTGACTAGCAGAACTTATTAAAATGGAAGTGCTGCTCTCATACTTAATTACAAAGCCCTATTATTTGGGTGGTGAGGGTGGTGGTGGTGTCACTTTTACAGTTATTAAAAGCTAAGAATTTGGTCATATTAACATCTTGTTTTTCTATATTTGTCTGATGCATCAAAAAAAGCAAATCCTGCTGTTTTATGACAAAGGGTTGTCTTACCTTTACAGCTGCAAAAGGAATTTGTGAACACAAAAAGTCTTTAATAAGAGATGCGATCTCGAATATTAGTCTTTTTAATCTAAAATTAAGTCTTTAAAATCTAAAACTAAAATGAAGAGGAAATGGCATAGCTGTTTGCCACAATCTGACTGAGATGGTAGCTGAAACTTCAGGAAACTGATTTGATGTTCACTGATTACTCCCACCTGATGACAGTACTTTACATATAGAATGCAGGAGAAAGTTAAGATTAATTCATTTAGAGCTACTTGAAAATTCTTAAAGAGTATGTATTTTTCAGATTGATTTCATTGATGTGAGAGCACTAAAATGTTTCTGAATACTTTCCTTAGCATTTCTTGTCTTTTTGTAGTTAATTGCCTACAGTATAGTTTATTGGCGCTGTAACAAGCTTAACAAGCTGCCTTTGTTATTCTTCCGAGAAAATAAAGCTTTTACCCCACCCACTCACAATGGGAAAAAAATACTTTAAACTTAAATGCTATTTGCCATTTTGCTTAAAACCAAGAAGAGATACTGCGGGAATTTTAAAAAGATAAGGCAACTCTAAGTCAGCTGTATAAAGTAGTAGTCAGGACATGTGTTTTATTTTACCAAAGTCAAAGGGAGGAAGAAGATATTTTCATATCTGATAATGGACATCCCTCTCAGGCATGCAGTCTTTTGGGGTGGTGTGTGAAAATTCAGGTGGGAAAATTCCTTCTAAGTCCTGAGCTAATCAGAAACCCAACTCTGAGCTGTAAAAATATGGAACTTTTGGCATAAATATCTATCTTATAACCCCTTGCTTACCTTTTGTTCAGCTTTTCTTGCAGATGTGAATCATCCATTTTGTTATGGGAATCTCTAGGGTCTTTATTTTTTCTTAAAACTAGAGCCTTCCCCCTCCCCAATTGGTTCAGTGCTTTTCAGGCAATGTTGTTATTCTTTTGTCTAGACATATCAGTGTCATTCTTTTTCACATAAAAGCATATTGAATTGTACTTAAGCACTTGACAGCACTTACATCTATGAAACTTGCACAGGCTGGGTTTCTGTGCAAAGTATCATCAATCAGTTGTCTCCTTTGAATCACGCAAATACTAAAAGTTGCTCCTGTTTTAAAATAAAACCACAAGAAATCTTTGCATGATGTACAGTACCTGGGCTCGTTCCATGCTTCAGCATTGGTCTTCCTTTTAAAATATTTGCGCATGAATGAAAGTGTTAAATTAAGAGTTGCCAGATTTAGCAGCAAACTTAATCTTAAAATAAGCTTTAAGGAAGATTTTGAACAGGAAATGTGTTGAGCCCAAGAGGTTATCCTGGCCAAGGCTGAGGGTTTGGAGGGATGGGGGTGTGGGAGCGGCATTAGACTAGCAAAATATCAATGACATCTAATGCAATACATGTTCCAATTTCCAGTTGAATGTTTTATTTACCTTTTGTTAAGCTTGCCTTTTTTCACAGCTTTATAGATTTTATTATTGTTTATGGATTGTCTTATAATTTGTTTCTAAACTGCCACTGCTAAATATCTGCTTGACTGTCTCCTAGGAGTTTGGCCTGAAGGATCAGATGGGACAGACATAAATGCCCTTGTCAGATCCCATAACCGAAAAGTCATAGCGGTTGCTGATGATTTTTGTAAAGTCCATCTCTTTCAGTACCCCTGTTCCAAGCCAAAGGTAAGTCTAGACCAGTCTAGTCTATGTGCTTGTTTGCATTGCCTAAAGCTTTCCTTGCCAGACACCTGCTTCCAGCTAGGGCATTTGGGAGCCTGGCAGCCAAACAGCTCATTTATGTCTGAGAACAGTGCTAAAGACCAAAGCACTAAGTTTATATATAAAATAGAAAACATTAAATAATACAAAATATACAATAATATACCTAAATGTGAAGTGGCAATAGTTATCCTTAAGTTCTGGAGCAGAGGTTTGAAGCTTTCTGAAGCAGGCCTTGGCGTTAAGTCCATTACTTTTTGCACAAAGATCTAAATCTGTCCCATATCACAAGACTTCAGAAGGGAGAGGATGGATCGTGGGGGGAAACCTTATATATATATAATTCTTTATTCTTACATGAATAAAGAGCTCTCTTGAAGGGCTAAGCAAACATAGCTGTAGTTTTAGATTTTGCTATCATGTGTTCTTCTAATCAAGCATGTGATTTATCTTTCTGCTTGCTTTCAATAGGCTCCGAGTCACAAATACAGCGCTCACAGTAGTCATGTGACAAATGTCAGCTTCACCCATAGCGATGGTCACTTGATTTCAACTGGAGGGAAAGACATGAGTATTATTCAGTGGAAACTCGTGGAGAAGGTAACCCTACCGCAAAATGACATTGTCGTAGACATCGGTGCAACCAAAGTGCCCATCCCAGCCAGTGAAAATGCTGTACAGTCTCCTCCACCTCTCCCGCAGCCTTTTAATGAAATGAACCAAAACGAAAGCGTAACTGGCAGCTCTCCGGCCTCTTTGGAGAGCAACTTGGAGCAGTCCGTGGAGGCCAGTGAAGAGCAAAGCGAGGAGCAAAGTGAGGGGAGCAGCCTGGATCCTGCTGAGCCGGGCTACGAGGAGCCCTCCAATGAGACGAGTGAGGAGCACAGTGAATCTACGGTCACTGAAGACCAGCAAGATAACTCACCGGTGTCTTAATGCTCCCAGCTCAGGTGGTTGTTATTTTCCCGTGGTGTGTGTGCTTTCATTACAGGGTGAGGGTTCAAATAGGGAAAAGTAGCTGAGATTCATGACCACTCCAGCTTTTGAGTTTCGGTGAGATTTTTAGTCTGAGCTTCAGTTCAACGTGTGAAACCATCCCAAGGGCCTGGCTTGATGGTCTGTGTCAAGATCTGGTCACAGTTAGTAGTGAACATTACCATAGATCCATTTCAGTTCTGAAATTGCTGTCAGGAGGTGGCATGAAATATATACTGGAAAAAAGAAAGGTTAGCTCTGAGAATTAGCTGAAGTAGACCACCTTAACTATGTGAAAGTGCTTTCTGAGAGAACTAAGCTGATGGGAAGCGCTGAGCTGTTCCAGCTGGGGAGTACTGTGCTGCTTTTTCCAGGTGCAAAGACAAACAAAAAAAAACAAAAAAAAACTCAACCAAAAAGCTCTTTGTTAGGGCTGTTTTCCTTTGTTTTTTCTTTACGAGGAAAATAGAGGAAAAACAATGTAATGATGCCACGTGTATGGTGATGCCTTCTTGATCTAACACATATGCAATTTTCTAACACTACTAATTCCTAGTGGAGTCTGGATGTGGCCGTGGTTGGTCTGCCCTGGGTGCTGCTAGTCCTGAGGCAAACCCTGTAGAGGAATGGTGTCGGCTGTTCCATTTTCACAGACTATTTAACAACAGACTAACCAAATACTGGCGCATTTCGCTTTTCACCTGAAAGTTGATTTAAACTGTAAAATGTATTTGTCTTTTCAAAGAATTGCTGGCCTAGAGACTTTGAAACTTAAGAGAGTCTTTACAGTGGCTTTGATGTGAACTGCAGCAAAAGCATGGCAAAAACAAAGAAGTCAGATGGGCTCCAGAGTTAAAGTTTAAGCCTTCAAGCAGAACGTGCTCCATCCTAGTAGGATAACTATAAATACAGTTAACTTAAATTATTAAATTGGTGCTTAGGATTAGTGTATTAAGTTGATACTTTCTTTTTTTCTGAATTTTTAGAGGTAACTCTAAAAATCATTTAACTGCAATCTCTCCCCACCCCCTCAGCTCCTTTAGCAGTTGTGATATAAGCATACAGTAATTTAGATGATGATGTGATTTTTTTTTATTATTTTTTTTTCCTAGACTTGCTGATTTTGTGATTTATTTTTTTCATTTGTTTCCACCCTACCACTCCTCGGGTTGCTCTAAGCCATGCAGCTCTCATGTGGCTATACCTGGCCAGTTACGGGATATCTTGGCATTTGTTATGCATTTGGAAAGTACTTTTTTTACGAAGTTTGTCAGATAGCTACATTTTTTTTCTTAAGTGCATATGTTTCCTACTTTAAAAAGATATAGATTTACTGACAGATATCCATTTCCTATGTACTTGTTTATATTTTGATGACATAGAATTTTCTTTTTTAACTTGCTGCATTGTGCTGGTATTGTAGTTCTTAGTTAGACTATCATGTTTAGAAACTTTGGATGAGTTCATAAGTCTTAATTGTGCAAGCGTTTACGTGATTGTGCCATTCCAAAGTGCATCAAAACTGTCATTCCCTTACTAGTATCTTCTCAGGAGAAATGCTACAGATCAGGTATTTAGTCATCATTTGGAAAGATAAAAACAAATGGACTCCCAAAGGACATTTAGAACATTTATATATAAAATATATAAATATATATATACACACATATATATATATATAAATATCCTCTTGTTTACAACAGTTCCAGAAAACCTCAAAGTAGTTCCCTTCAGATGGAGGGAGATATGGATTCCAAGCAACCCATCTGTTTAAACTGTGCTCTGTACATAGAGTTTTACTGGAGAGCTCTAGTATGTCTGACTTGCAAATTTGCCAAATAGCAGCAATGGAAGATAAAGGTCAGCTCATCAAAGTTCTTGGTTCCAAATGAGGAATATGCTGTAGGTTTAGAATATAATCTTAGTAAAGGAGAAAGGATTTTAGGGCTAATGAGGCACAGAGCTCTCTGTCATTTTTATGAACTCCACGTAAGCAACACATTTCTTTTTGGAACATCTGCCACCTGGGGTTGCCATGTAAAGTGAGAGTTATAGTTGTGATATTCTTGTGTTTGTAGTTCAGAAGACTCTACTAATATGCAAAAAGCCTTACAGCTTTCAATTGCTGGCAACTACTGTTTAACAAATAATTAAATCTGTGATAATGGATGGAAATGGGTGGGATTATGTAACTGTAGATGTTTTAGAAAAATAATTGTGAATGAATTATGATTAAGAGTGTTTCATGTGAAGATGTTTGAGCCATTTCTATCTATCATGCATTCCTGTCTCAAGGCAGAATTTTGAAGATTAAAAAAAATAAAATAATCAAAATAGTACATTGTGTTGTCTTTATCCATATATGTTCTGGTTCCTTCTGTATTTAAAGTGGGTGTTGTGATAAGAGTTGCAGTGTCTGGGTTTATGATTTTGAAAGTGCCTTTTAAACTTTTGCTTTTTTGATAACCTCCCAGACTACCTGAAAATAAGTTAATTGGCTGTAATGAGTAATGCTGTCACTTCTAAATACTGATCTTAGTTACTTTTTGAAAGTTGTATGATACTTTCTTTTTCCATTTTTGATTAGTAGCCTACTAGCATTATCCTACTGTAGCTAATTGAGGGGCGGCAGAGGATTACAAATAGATATTTGTCCTCATGTGAAGTGCAGTCTGCCTTCCAGGGCTCTGCCAGAAGCTTGCTTCTGGAAGTCACGCTTAATGTACAAGCTTATTTTGGATATAATGTGTTAAATATCATGATGCTTCCGCATTGCTGACAGTGTCTCAACTGCAGATGCAGGAGATTGCAATATGCTTAATATATTCCTTGTGAAAGATTCTCGGTCTTTTAAAAGGCTTTGAATCATCTCCATTTCTTGCAATTGGTCTCTGCCCTTCACAAAAATGGAGGGTGGAGTAGAGAAGAAAGAAACCTGAGAAATAGCCAAATACCTCATGTTTATCCTTGCTTGAAGGAAAAACAAACAAAAAAGCATCACTGCCACCCCCTGAGCTTGATCGAAAACCTCAATGACTCTTCTTTTCCACCAAATTGTCAGGAGAATGCTGCTGTTCTAACTTGAGCAACAAGCAGATGTCCTTGGATCATGCTGTGCTGTTCCCAGCACACTGAAAGCACCGTGTACCACTTTGCTCTAGGGGCAGCTTTGCAGTGATGGGCTTTTCTGGGCTCTGGTCCCTTTCTATCCAAATTCAGCTCAAGATTTTTGTTACTGCTTCTCCTGGGGTGCTCGGTAAGGCAGGAGTCCTCCTGAAAAGCAGATAAACTGGTTTTCTGTGAGCCACCCTCAGTGTGGAGGCAGGATAGGGCTCCAAGCAGCCACATCCACAGTATTGTTGGGGACAACAGCATCTGCTGGCAGCTTTGGTAGCTGCAGCGGCGCTGGTTGTTCTGTTGGGCTTAAGTTCAGGGTGGGAGCTCTGCTGAGGCATAACTTTGTTACAGCATCCCATTCAACGTGAACGAAACTTTAACTTCAAATTCTGCCCCAAAATGTTTTTTTAATTTGCGTGGTAAAATACTTCAGGAAATGCCAGGCTTATGGATTCTTGCATTATATGTCCGTTGTTGGGCTCGTGTCAGGCAAAGCGATATTAATTGGATTTACATATAAAGGGCACTTTTAAGGATATCACCCCGTAGTTTGGTTTGGGAACATGGAAGTTGCAGGATAGGTGAGGAAGAGGCTGTGAGTGTGCATGAGTAATAACGAACCACGCATTTCTTAGGTTTGACCTTACTGTAATGCACATTATAAATAACAAGTACTAGTTTTTGCATATGGTGCATGGCAAGTTCCAGCCTCTTGGTTTTTTTAATCATCCCTAGAATGCATTGATACTGTCTTTGTCTTTGAAAGTAAAGCAAAATTTAAATTTTGATCGTAATACGGATTATGATCTGCATTGAATGATACATTGTGTTTTCTACTTTGTGCTTCAACCCTTACATTTCCTTCAGTTGGGTGAAGTATTTTTGTTGAATCGGGACAAAAATAAGTAGAACGTCCTTGTGAAATTTAAGCTCAGCAAAACCAAACAAACTCTTCTTTCCACTGCCTCACGCCAATAAAATCATGGTTCTGGGCAATGAAAGGATTAATATTATATGAGCTGGATTTTACTTGTGTGATATTTGTGCTGCTTGTTTGCCTTCCTTCTGAGCAAGTCTGAGCCCATTGCCTAATCTTTATTTCTGACAGATGTTTTATGTACTAATACTTTATTCAACAGAGAATGAAAAAACTGCTTACAGTAGGATTATGTAATTTAGAAGACTGGGCAGTGTACACATTTTAATGCATTTAGTGTGCGTGGTGGTATCGTTGTGTGCGTACGTGTCTACAGGCATCAGGCAGAGATAGGGCTGCTCAAGGCTGTTTCTTTTGTTTGAAAGAGGAACATGGGTGATTTCATGCCACAGTGAATTAAGAAGGTTTAGGATCACAGGGTCAAAAAGCTTTCCCAGCAGAAGGGCAAAGCTAGAGGACTGGTTTCAGGCAAAAGCACTGGGAGAGGAGGCGCAGTGGTGGGACAGCGGTTATACCAGCCAGGGTCAGGTCCCCAGCACCCTCCTATGCATGGGTCCAGCTGTCCCCCACCATCAGGATGAGCCAAGCAGAAGCTCCTGACACATCCTTTGAAGGCTGAAGTTCCCTAAGCAATATTTCACAAATGCAGGACGCTTTCAGATAAATGAACCATTCTTTCAGAGGTCTGCTAGCCTCGTTACCTTAAACCTGTTCAGTTACCTTAAACAGAGCATAGGCCTCAGATTTCTCGTTATAAAGAGAGAAAGAAATGAAATGGGGAGCATCGGCTGCTTCCAGGCATAGCTGAGCATGTATAAGAGCACCGGGGAGGGAGAAGGGATTAAATGCTCTGTTGAGGAGAGACTCCAGTGGAGTTTTCTGTTGCCACTGAAAAAGTGGGGAGGGGATCAAACCAAAACAAAAATCTCCTGATACTGTATTTAAGGCACTGTGTCAAAATAGCTAAACTGATTTTAAGGAAAGAAAGCAACATAATGACTAGATAATGAAATAATATGAATATAATAACAATAAATATATATAATTAACACTTTTCACACATATCCACCCAAATTGCTCTCTGTTAAGTTTTGTCTGTGTGCTGAAACCTACCAGAGTTTTCACTTCTGTTAGAAGTACAGGGTGGTTTTGAGAAACAGGAAGTTCGTGGAGATCTTGGGCGGGTTTTATTTTTAGCAAACAATTCTAGAAAACTCCTTTGCTTCCCAAAAGTTCTACTAACAAACTAAAAGCTGGAAGGAGTCTACATTTTCAAGGGGTATATGTAGCCTTGTGACTGAAGTGGTGTTTTTTACAACTCAGTGTCTCCTTCTTAAGGTGACCTCTGGGCACTTCCCATCTCTCACCAGATGAGTGTTCCCCGGCAGATAAGGCAAGGTCTGTGCCTTGTCAGCAGCCTCTGCTGTGTCCCTCTGTGTGTGTGTCACGTTATTCTCCTCTCCAATAACCACCACAGTTTGTGGGCTCTTTAGGTGAGCTGTAAAAACCACCTCCTACAGATTCCTAAAGACTATCTGAATTAGTCAGTTACGTTGTCTCAGCTTTATTTTTTTGATAAAGTGCCTTACTATTTCTAGAACACGCATTTGTATGGTGAGCCAAATAAGTCCTCCGCATAGCTCTTGAGACTCTATTCCCTGTAGCAGGATGTTTCAGCAATTCAATGTTTCCGTCATGCATCGCTTGTTTCGCAAGTTGACCTTGCTCTGAATCCTCCCAGTCCCGCAGCCCGGTCTTCGTCCTGTGCACATCTCTGCCCTCCCAGGCTAAAAAGCAAAAGGTGACTTTTGCTTTTAACGCAGCTTCTGAATTTGTTTCAGCTTCCTTTAAATATGCTATCTTGTCATTCCAGTTTGTGTGTGTGTCTGTCCCCTTTTTGCCCTCCCGCAGTTCTAGCAAATGAGACATCAATCTTTGCACTGGCAATAATTTTTCAAGTCTGTTCACACTTTCTTATACATCTGTAACTGCATACAGAAAAATCATAGGGAAGGAAACTCATAAGCTGTCGGCATCAGACAAGGGATACATCTTCCAAAGCTATTTAGTACGTAAGTATAGAAATCCATCATATTTTTTATTACATAAATGAGAGTCTCTGGTGTTGTGTGGACATGTAGTAGAACTTTAAAAACTATTTATGTCCTAGGTAAAAGAAGCTTGGAACAAACTTGGTATTATTGCTACATCAGAGAGTCCTGGAGGCTCGCCTCATAGCTCAGCAAAACATTAAAAGCAAAAAAATAAAACAAACGGCTAAAATCTTTGGCTTTAGCAAGGCAAGCAAAAAGAAAAGAAGTTTTTCAATTTGACAGCAAAAGAGTAGAGAGGAAGCAGAGCTGAGCAGCGTTGTGTGTGCAGAGGAGGTGATTGTATGCCAAACTTGCTCTTGCTACATTTCTCCTGGTCCAGAGGTGGGTATGAGCAGCACCCTGCTGTGGGTGGGTGCTCTATTTCCTGGTGACACTGTGGATTCTACTATGGGTGGAATTTCAGTGGAATTTTTCCTTGAAGACTCAGACAACACAAAATTAAGTCTGGAGAGAGCAGTCGGCATCTTGCCTATACACAGGTATCCAAGATTGTTATTGTTAAACAGAGATTTGTCATGAATGTTTAATGTGAAATGTCCGTAGTGTACACAGGGTGCTTGAAAGGATTCTTTTTGCCCTGACTTTTGCAAATGGAAAATTAAATGTCAAAAGTTGCAATGCATTTTTTAGATTGATTCACAAATCAGGAGATTTGCAATCCTGCCAGCTGGGATGGAAACAGATGTGAAGCATTTTAAACTTCCAAGAGAGCATACCTAGGAGGGCTTTTTCAGGACAGATGTCCATTCCACCCTTTGCCAGGACATTACAGACCTGCTTACATTAGATTTTGTGTGTGTATGCATTTAGTTCTGCTTATATTGGAGTATTTTGGATTGGACTTGATAATTTTCTAGGAAAGAAAAACAGACAACTCCACAAATAATTATCTTCCAGATTATTCTATCAGAGCCCTTCCTAGATGTGTACCTCTGAAACATCTTTCCCTGAGAAGGCCTCTTCTTCTGATAGATATTTCCCACCACCCCCATTCCCCCCCTCAATTATACTTTATGTTTCAAATTGTTTTTTCTCTCTGAAGAATATGATGACCTTCCAGGTTAGTTTCAGCAATTAAATCAGTCAGTCTCCACAACCATCAAAGAGGGGAATGGCTGCAACTGGCATAGACCTTCTTAAAATTTTAGCTAAGGCTTCAGTGTTGGCATTGCAGCTACTGACTAAATAGGGTTGGTTGTGTCTGTGGGTAAATGCAGATGCTGAAGGGGTGGGTGGAGGGCAACAGCTCACCAAGCTCCATCACAGGGCCGCCCTGTTACCATCAGCACTGAGCTGTGGAACATCAGTGTTACCCACCCATGGGATGTTCATGTAGCAGCTTCACTTCCTTGGATGGCTTTCTCCCAGAATGTTTCCAGTTTAGTGGCGGCAGGCAGGGTGTCCCAATCCATTAATTTCTCAGATAGGTGATGAATAGGTTTTCGTACGCAGCATTCTCATTTACTGCCTTGATTTTTTTTATTATTATTTTTTCTTCATTATTCTAGAGATTTAAGTTTTCTTGACTGGAAATAGGCAAAGGAATATATTGTCACAAAGCCTGCTGCAGGTTTGACTGGAAAGCTTATTCCAATGTTCCCCCTATCTCTTTGGAACCTGACCAACATCACAGATTTTAATCTCACAAATAGCATGAAAGGTTCTGTTTTAGCTCTGCTGAAAAGAAAGAACTAGGGAAATTGTAGGCTGTATCTCATTTTTGAGTCCTGAATTATTGCCAACTGCGATATCTCCCCACAGCTTGCACTGTCTCCCCAGAATCACCCTGTGGGAATAAATCATAACCCTACAGCAAGGAACAGAAAGGATTTCTGTGTGTATGGGGGAGGGCTGCAGATGAGGAGAGCTGTCATAAACAGCTTGCTTGAGTTTCTAGCTTTGTGCTGAATTGAAAGCATTTCTAGAGACTTGTCTTGGTGAAAATCAGGGGAATTGGCTCCAGAGTGTTAGATTAGGTGCATCTGCATGAAGTTGTATCCGCAGAAAGCTTGGCCTGGGCGTACTGTGCTCTGAGTACATGTTCTTGCTGCACATCTGTCGTGCCACGACTCTGTAAAATATGTATTTAATGAAATGGAAAAAATTATTATCATGTGTTAAAAGGAATGGGCAAATTTTTGGTCAGCTCAACACGCAAGTCTTTTGTAATCCTTAACCTGATTTGTTTGTTTTCTCCTGTTCCTTCAAATATTCAAAAGCCCTCCATGAGTTTTATTCCTGGTAGCTCTCAAGGAATTCCAGTTCAGACTCATTGTTAGGTCAGAGCTGCATTTAAATGGCAATAAAATGTGTTCAGTGCTTTCTCCCGTGACCCAAAAATCGATCAAGCTACTGCTGATGGTTTGATGTAGCATTCATTACAGTAGTGAGGCTTCGTGGTTACTGAATATAGTAGTGAGAAAAAGCCAATTCTAAATAGTAATGGCAAATAAAAGCCACATGAAGCAAAGGCATACTGTTTTAGTACAGGTATGTAGACGTGACGATTAGACTTGTTTGGCTAAGCAACGCCGATGCTTGTTTTCCCCTGAGTCTCAGGCACCGACCAGTGACCATGGATGAAGATAATGGCAATTTCTGCATCTTCACTGTTTGTTTTGCATAGAAACCTGTCATTTTTTGTTGACATTCATTTGAAAGAAGATCCTTCCCTTCTTATTGTGAACACGGAAGTGTCACACCAGGCAAATTTTAAGCTAGCATTAACAAATATTCCTGTAAGAAATTTCACAGGTACAAATCTAAGCTTTGAAGTGGAAAGGTGACTGAGAGTTGATTACAGAAAGGAAATAGGTGGTTTCATATGACTGACAACAAAATAAGGGTATTGCATCACTGAATTTTCATTATCATAACAGACAGGTGGTCTTGAAACACCAGTATAGTTAGCTGGGTTAGTTCAGCAGTGGCTATATTCTAGGAGTCACTTATATTGAGTAATTTGAAAACTGAAGGGAGAGAGAAAGCTGTAAAAGGGTATTTGCATGGATGGGTCATCCTACTTTTCTTAGCAAAGGAGTATGCTCCCCACTACAGTGCATTGCAGGCTAGACAGTGGTTTCATGATTCTCATTCTCTAAACTACAAGAATTTGACCTTTTAAAAGGGTCTTTTATATTCTAGTAGAGAAAAGGCAATAGGAAGTATGTTGTGCAATGCTTTGTCAAAGCTTGTTACAAAGCAGACTTTCCTAAAGGATTTTCCTCACTGGTTATTTTAACCAATTTTTTCAGTGCCTTATTTTTCTAGGGCTACTAGAATTAGACATACTTCCAGTAGGGCTCATCACATTTGTTTGTAATTCTTGTTATCTGATACCTGTCTTTATCTGTGGATGTTATTCCATTAAAAAAGAGCTCATGAAATCAGTGTGTAGATACAAGCTCCTTGTTCCTTGGAAATCATGCCCTCGCCCCGTACTACACCCTCGGAGACTTGGATTTCATAATTTTGCTTTTCTATTAAGCAGGTTCTGAACATCTTCACTCCTTCAGGTATTCTGTGACTCTGCATTAGCCCTTTCTTTAACATATAGAAATTGATAATTGTTAATTTGGCCATTGCCCTTAAAGGAAACAAATGGCCATTGGGGAATTACGGGTTCAAGCTTAAGTTTTTGAACTTTTTCCTCCAATTTTCCACTGTTGGAATTTTCCACAAGATCCCATCTGTTATACAGGCTGTATAGGCTACATCTCTCCACCTATGAGATCTTGGGATATTCTGTTTTGTAGCAGCACAACAAGACTGTTTTCTTTCTCATGTTGGAGCTAGTGCATAGCTTAGAAAATTCTACAGCTCTGCAAAAATTTTGGCAAAGTAATTTTGGAATTTTTTTTTTTATTATTATTTTTTTTTTACATAACCTCCCTTTTTGGACGAGCTTTTTTGATTAATCTACATTACCTTTGTTTTAGCTGTGATTACCTAAGTAGGACCTGCATAGGCTTGTGCTAAGACTGAAACTAAACAGTGCTGCACAGTTGCTTTTTAACTTTGTGAATGTTTTCCAAAAATATATCCCATTCTAGATATATTTTTCATGTTTATTTTTCCTTTCTGATTCTGTGCAGAACATCTGGTATTTCTCTTTGCTGCAGGTAGAAACTATTTAATCTCTCTACCAAAACTTTGACCCCATAGTGAACAGTATCAATCATCAGGATCTCTAGTCCGGGCAGTGGCCAAAAGGTGTTTCTCCTTTTTTCACCAGAGAAAGTGAGCATGTAGAAATAAGATTTTACCTCTCAAGAACATTTACAGGTGACTTTTGGTTGCTGGTTTTGGGTGCGTTGGTTTTTTTTTGGGGGGGGGAGGGTGTTTTCTTTTTTTTTAATAAGTTGTATTTTGATGCAGTTGGCCTATAAGGCTTAGATTTAAGCTTCTTATTTTCTGGGAAGGGTTTCCACAGGTGTCCTGCTAGTACTGATTGTGTTTTGTTGCTGTATTTGCCTGTGAGAAAACACTTCTCTCCAGCTCAATCTCTGTGTTGCAAACAGCTTCTTCAAGACACCGTGAAGGGCAAGTGAAATTCCACAAAATACCTTCAGCCACATCTTAAATCAAATCTATTGATTTCATCTTTGCAGACAGTGAAAAATTATTACACTGGTGAAATAAAGGTGTGATATCCTCACGTCGCGCTTCTTGCTGTCAACATCTGCTTCTGGGTGTGCAGTGTGGGTATGAACCCTTCCACCATGAGTAGCTGGACCCAGGTGCCACCAGGGAGGCTGAACCCTGTCTTGTAAATTAAATTCAGCTCTTGGACCTGATCATGTACAGTACATAAGCAAATATTTGTATTAGTTTTTAATTTTCTTTATATATCATGCTTCTAATGCACAAGTTGCGTTCAGTTCTTTCACTGAAGGAGGAAGTAGACCTTCTAAATCAATCCGTATGTCCAGGTGTTTCCATGGAGGTGTGATGGTTTGTACCAACTCTGGATGAGGCTGGAGCACAACAGTGGTGCTGCTGGCTGTCCAGGGGAGTTCCAGCAGGGACCATGATGGTGCAGGACTGCAGGGCACAGGAAAGGGTACATGTAGACTCAGCTCAATGAGCAGAGTGACATCTCATTTCCTATCAAATCCAAAATCCAGACACAGACCTTCCAAAGGTGTGCATGCCATTGCAGGCTGTAGGTAGCTTTTGAATATTAGTTTTGTTTTCTTCATAGTATGCTGCTCCTTTAAAATTTCCAGCCAAGGCCCTGGGAGGGGCTACATGTATTAATTTCTTTGCTGAGCTCTCCTGATGGGGAGAAAAGCCATTTTAATGGGCAACTCTCACTCTGCCTCTTCTAAGCTGGGAAATACAGACTCAATGGTCAATTATTTGGTCCATTTTTCTGAAGGCACCATGATTGTGTGAGGTGAGGTAATGACTGAGTACTAATAAGCTGCTTGTTGTGAGGAAAAGTACTGAAAAGTTGAGTTTTATGGAGAGGTCTGTCTGAATATATACATGAAGTCTGACCTACCATCCTAAAACTGCTATGAGGAAGATGAATAGTCCCACACAAAACAGCATCAAGGACTGTCCTACCCCTGCTCTGACCTCAGTCAGCTCCACCTGCCATCTGGGCTGGCAGAGCTTTTCCTTCCCCTGCTCTCTGGAGGTGGCTCTCCTGCAGTGATGGGTTTTGCAGCGTGCGATACATGGGCTTGCCCTGAGCTCCATGATATTGCAATGAATGTTGAAACATTTAAACACCAGGGATATGACTCAGATGCCTGTGCCAGATACGTAAAATGAAAATAAGAACAAAAAGTAAACCCTCCAGAAGGAGGGAAATATCTGTGTGAATGTTTAATTGAACAAGAAGCAGTCATTTTAAAGTCTTTTGGACAAAAACAGGACTAATCGAGGTCCCTTCCAATTCCTGATATTCTGTGATTCTGTAAGCCATAGGCTAAAATGCTCCACTGCCGTTTCGAAAGTAATTTTCTGCCTCTCAGCTGATATAACAACAGGAACCAGTATCCACCCCCATTTCTCTTTTATCTGCTTCCTTTCAGTAAAGTCTGAAGAAAGCATTTCCGCTCCCTCGCCTTCCTTAAACCAGACTGCCTGATATCCCCTTGGTCCAGGGGAAACAGAATGAGAAGTGTGATGAGATGACTTGTTCTGCTACAGATGTGCACAGCTTCTTATCCCCAGGGGACAGAGTGCCAAAAGATGGCAGTTCTGTACATGCTTGTGACTGCCTCAAAAACCTGGTCTGAAATATATATATATATGTGCTGTGGGAGAGAAGCGTGAGGTTTTTAAGTATATATCTTTGAAAATATGAGAGCTTAAGAAGAATTGGGTCACATCTGACTGCTACCATCTGGCCCACTTCACTCCAAGATTACCCAGGAATTTATTTCACATGTGCCTTTGGAACAAGATTGTGAGCTGCCAAAAAAAAAATATTTTACAGCTGAGCATTGTGTTTCGCTCTGAGCAGTTCAAATGCAATAACCCAAGGAGGAGGATTCCACCGGAGGGTATCACGCAGGCTGTTTGGGCTCAACACTTTGTTTTGTCTGTACAGTTTTGTCAGATGAGACTCCTCCTTGATTGTTGGATTGGGTTTAAAGGTCCTTGGTTGGGACAAAAGCTTCCCAGTGGAGAACTTTTAAATCTTTTAATCTTTTAAACTGGAGTCCTGGGGAGGAGGCTGACCTTGTGTTAACCTGGAGTCCTAGCTTAAACAAGGTGACTGACCTTGTGCAAATGATGCCTCCAGAGCAGCAGTGGGGAGAGCTGTGGCTGGGTGGAGACGTCTTGGATGGAAGCTGGAGTGGATGCTGCTCCCAACTTCACCAGGAAAGTTTCCCCAAAAGGCTTCACCCTTGTGTCTCAGCAGAGTGAGGGCATCTCACTTCTGTAAAACTGAGATGTGCTGCCCTTCCAGAAATATATAGATTCATATACAGATAAATATTATTCAATAATATGTTTTAAAGCATAAAAAAATAGATGATGTAATGATGATGATGATATTTACTTACAAAGATGCATAAATTTCTCCATGGACAACTGGCATGTGGGCCAGGAATTTACCTGATGAAAGAGTGGGTTGCACCTGTTGTACTTGGGCTGAAGTAGGTTCCTTCAACACAGCATGAGATAACCTTCTTAGTAAAACAGGGGATGTAAGGGACAGCAGCACTTCCCTTTGCCTCCAACTTGGCATCTTCTAAGAGGAAAGGGAGATTTTTCCAAATTAGTCTAACCAGGAAGGAGTTAATCCTCTCTCCTGCCTCAAGCAAGAAGATTTGCAGGACCAGAGCGCTAAGCCAGCTGTGGAGGACACATTTCTTCCAGTGTGCTGGAGACGGTGGGATGCTGAGGTTAGTGAAAGATATAGGCTCTCTGGAATGGTACTGAGAAGGGAGTGGGAGTGCATCATTCCTTTGGGGTTTTTTTTATTTTTTTTTTAATAATTGGAATCAGCTACAGTTCAAGTTCAATTTTGTCTTAATTACTATTTTCAGTTTTGAGTGAGGGAAGTTCTGCTTTTTAAGACTCAAAAAAACAGAGCACTTTGATTTACCTGTAGGATATGAACTCCGTCACACAGAGTGCAGAATGAAACTGTATGCATGTATGCAACACTTGTGCTAGCTGGAGCCACCCATCCCAGGCTTTGGAGGCGGGGAAAGTGCGTAGAAGGACCAGCTTGATGTTTCAGAAGAGTGGTCACGAACAAGTCTGTACCTCCACACCCTGTCTGCTAATGTACTACTGGATTTGCACCAAATTCTTCCACAGTGGTAATGATGCCTACAAATAGTCATAGTCTCAGCAGGGTGGCACCTCTCTTGTCTTTCAAGATAGGACTTTTGGGTCAGAGCAACATGAGGGAGGTAGCTTTTGTTCATACAGAAGTTGCACAGTACATAGAGTTCCAATTGCTACACCTTTGTGTTTCATCCTTCTCAAACCTTAACCAAAAGGAAAAAAAAAGCAAATAATGAATCATGCTAATTTCTCCCACTGCAAGGGTGTATTTGCCGTATTTGGAAACATTTACTAAGCAGCTATGAAATCTCTAAACCAGAAAAATTTGATAACTTTTACGCTGTCATCCACACTTGTAAATTATAACAAACATCAAATATCAACGGTGAAAGTGGTGTTTTGTGGCTCTGTTCCAGTCTGAAAGCACTGAATAGCAGGAGACAAGAATCAGAGTAATAATTCAGAATGATTTATTGAATTATTTCTTGATCCACTCTCCCTAATTCTGCTAGCATAAAGATAGACTTCTTTTGTCATAGTAAATCTCAATTAATCTCAGCTTTCTCTCAAACACACCCACGGAAGAGCTCAGTGCTGAGCAGCAAATAGACTTTACTTCAGACTATGTTTTCCTGGGAATATCTGTGCTCCTCCCCTACAGTCCATGTGAGCCAGTTCATAACCATGTGTAGTGCTCACCAAGAGAAGGGACTGAGGTTTCTGTAGTCTGCGTATCATTTTCTGGGAAATCTTGTTTTACAAAACACCTGTTGTTGGGTATGGGTATGCTGAATGTTTAAGAAGTAAAGCAAAATAAAAATAATTGACGCTTCTCATTTTTTCCTTTGTTTATCTTGCAGAAGAATATCTATAGCATGGGAACATCATCCTAGCCAGGAAAATGCTTTCCCTAGCTTGATACTAGGAAATGCTTAATCTCTGTTGGAGCTATCAGGGAATTTCTTCCTACCCTCACTCTCAGCCTAAAATCTCCCGTGGAACACCAGTAAAAGCATTTAGGGAGTGAAAATTTTTGTCTTTCATCTCAGTTCATGTCTAAAGGCCACTTTCAGAGCCACAAGCAGAGTTTTCACCTCATATTTTTTCAGGGAGCTGCTGGGCATATAAACCTTTCAGCTGGTGTTTGCTGGGGTCAGTAGGTGCCTTTCATCTGAAATACAGAAAAAGTTCCCAGCCCTGTGTGACATGGCCACTTCAGCAGGGAATTTAGATTTTCTCTTGGTGGAAAAATAAATTAAATTTTATAAAGTAAAGGTTGTCATAAACATGACACCCCCAATTCTTAGGCATTTCTAGAGTGATTTGAGCATAAGTTTTGTCACATTCTTTTCTTCCATTCACATACATCATATTATGTTCTAAAATGTAGAGCTTGTGTAATACTCTAAATACACTCACCTAGAAGTGCAGGGTTTTGTTTATGGCAGCACCTTGTCAGTTTTACAAAGAATGTAATTAGTTTAGGCTCTTCCCCTCTGTTATTTCATATGCTTTCCTTCCACTGTCTCAGAGAGAACAGGTGTGTTATACCGCTGGTACAACCGAAGAATGATTTTTTGGTCAATTTCTTACAGATGAGAGCATGTCTTTTGAATTCAAACCTGCTTAGCACTAGGTGGCACTCTGCTATAATCTAAATTAGTTTGCCTTAGTTTTGTAGTTTGGTAAACATTTTAGTCATGGGAACAACAAGAAGAGATTAGATTCATCAGTAAGTTACTGGGATATGCACCCATCGTGTGATATGAGGGGAATTTTAACTAGATCATAAAGCTGTCTGAGCCTCTCTAATGTCTACAGAATGAGAGAGCAGGGAGGAAATTAGATCCATGTACTTATTCTAATAGTGCCGTTCATTATACTTACTGTTGAGAAATTTTGATGATGTTTTGTAGGGTAAATAATGCAGTGTCCTCTGCGGGATGTGTTACAATCTGAAATAACTCAAGGCCACATCAGTAGGGAATAGGATGACTATGGGACATCTACTAGAAGGGTGGCTGACCTGCCCCATTTGTTCTTAGTACATTTTGCATCACGAAGGCTAGAGGAGGGGAAGCTGCACTATTTATAAGCTTCATGGTTTTGTGTTGCCGTGTTATTTTAATTTTAATGGAATGAATGTATGATAGTGTGTGAAGATTTTATAGAGAACTGGACTTTTGGGACAAATACCACCTGGGTGGGTGCAAGACCAACTATCAGTCCATGGCAGGGTGGGGTCCTGGTAGTGGGTAATGATGTGGGCAAGTTTACAGAGCGAATCTTTAGAGGAGGAAATTAAATCAGTAAGTGTAGGGCTTGAGTGCTGGAACTCAGTTTTTAGTGATAAATAATAATCTGGAAACTCTGGAGTGAGGCCATCCAAACTCTAATTCCAGGAAGAGGTGTAGTCTGGGAATGCTGCTCAAGTTCTCCTGACATCAATATGACATCAATAGCTTCACAAGTGGAAGAGGAGTGTCTCGTAAACTACATACCTGAGAATGAGCTCTGAAATTCTCTCCCATGGGTCTAACTATGGGCAATAAGGCAATTTCCTGGAATATGACTGAATGAAATTCCTCTGCAACCAAGTATTTCAGGGACAGATACAGGTGCCCTAATTTCAACTAACAGAAGTTGTGTCTAGTTTAAAAGTAATGCTGCCCAGCAAGAGCAAACCTGTGGATCTAAATGCTTGGAGCTGAACTCCTAGCATCTACTTTGGGCTAGCTCTAGCCTGGCACCAATGAATGCCCCCTACCAGCTGGAGGATATTAGGTGTCCTCTTGAGGCTCATCTTCTAAGCAGGTTTCACATGAGCCTGGTTTGCAACCTGTGAATGAGCTTAGGAACTGAAGCACACTCAGGTGATGACAACCAGGAGATTTGCTTTAGAAGTTCTCTCCTGATCCAGGTTAAAAAAAACCCTGTGCCCTAGGGCAGCCAACATCTAGGAATCCTCCCTCCCTTGAAGGTGATCAAAGCAGTGGGAGGCATTACTGTTCTTGAAAGGTCTTGCCCCATTCCTCCTCGTACACCATCACCCATCACCAGTGATCAGCCCTGAGCTGTGTAGCACAAATGCCATATATGTTCTCTGCATATGTTCAAGCCCTTTCTGTTCATGCACGGGACAGATTTTGTATAGGTGCTGCTCATCAGGAAGAAATAGTATTAGAAAAAGTCAGCACATGAATACTGTTAAGAAAAATATGTGACTTGGAAAATGACTGTCAACCATTGATCTTATGTCAATGTTGTTTCTGGACAGCTTCAAGAGGAAGAGTGACCTATTGCTCAGGACAGAAACCCAGCCCAGGGATTACAGCTTTGATGTTTGAATTCTAATGATACACTTCCTATGTGACCATGAACAGTGAAGGCTGGGTTCAGTCAAAGGGTCGGCTCCATTAGCCTAATTCAGCCCTTAACTCACAGTTTAGGGTCTGAGATTCTGCAGCCAGTATGTGATGAGAGTTAGGATGTGAGATGGGTAAAAGAAACATCTCTGCTGCTGATCAGAGAAGAGAGAGTAGTTGGTTAAACTGAGGCATGTAGGGAAATTTCTTGTGTTCAACAGAGCTGAAAAGCATGTCTGAGGCTGCTGGAGGTACCTGTCCCCTTGGGAGCCAGAAACCGGGGTCCTCCCAGTGGGCAGGCAGCCAAAGGCATTTTATGAGAAACCTGAGCAGAACTCACTGTTTGTCCTTGAAAATGGGGTTGGCAGAGGAGGAGAAGGGCACTGGTTATTATGAACTAATTTAGGTCTTAGATATCTTATCCAGAAAGCTTGGGGACCCTGGGCTCAGTTTCTTCCTCAGCATGTGAAAGTGCTTGTGCAGATTTGCTATTTGTCAGGAGAGAGCTCCAGGGAACCCGCAGCACCTGGCTGGAGGAGCTGCAGGGCTTCCACCTCCCAGTTGAAGCTGTGCCAGTGGGCAGAAGGATGGAGGGAAAGAGGAGAGAGCCTGGCCCAGCCCAGTGCTCAGAGTATTCACTCGGGAGGGACGACTGGGCTTTGGGTGCCTCTAAATGCCAGACTTTGCCAAAAAAGAGCAAATGTGGTTTATATAAAGTGGGGGTGTGTCTATGTTTTTTGCTGGTGAACATGGACCTTTTAATGCTACTCCATGACCTTTGTGGTTTGGGTCCTGTCCCTAACATTAAAGGCTCCCTCCTGAGAAACCTTTTCTTGTGCTCCGTGTAGATCAGTTCTTATCGCCCCAGGTGACCAGTGCCATTTTCCTTGGCTATCTGGGCACATCGTTTGTTTAGCAGTTTTCTTCCAATAGTCAGTTTACAGTGCTGTTTTCATTTCCCCTGAATTTTAGCCCAGGGCTCGTTTTGTGCTGTAAAACAGCTCTGATATTTTGGAATGCCTTTATTATTTGCTCCTCTTCACATCCTTGCAAATAATTAACTTAAATTTCTGTTCCATAGAAGATCTTTGGTGGCTGTAATTGCAAATAGGGTCATATTTTGTAGATTTCCTCTTTTCAGAGGGAAAAGAAAGCTCACAACTTCTGTGTTTTTATCTGGAGGCACACGTGCAAAGAAAGATAAAGGAGAGTAAATGGCTATCTGTACACACTTGTGTAAGGGTTACTTTTTTCTTTAATCTTTCTGTGAGTTATTGCTTCCCTCCCTGTAAAGATTACATTACAAAAATTTCCATATAAATTCAAATCCTTTTCAGGTGGTTCATGGTGAAATGCGCCTGATTTTACCATTCTTTGTGGTGGAATACAACTGAAATTTGTGGTTTCAAATCAGTCCAATATGTGGTGGAGTACTGGTAAAACACACTGAGGCAGCCTGTCTTCCAGTGTATATTTCTGCTGGCAGAGACCCTAGATCTCCTTGGCCAAGCCTTCAGTGCTAGGATGTAATCTAGATTCCCAGCAAATTCTCAGTTAAGTGCAAGATGTTTCTCGAGCACGGAGCCAGAGATCAAACTGAAATAAGGCTCGCTCTCAGAAATATCTTGAAAACTGTTTGAATAACCTAGTGTATACAAATATTTTAGGTCAACTATCATATTCTCTCAAGACTTGTAGGCGTTTTTGTACGGATGCCAGCAGCACTGCATCTCTAAAGAATGGAACCAACGCTGATTTCGTATTTCCACTACTGTGACAGTGAATCCACCCACAGCTTGATAATGTCAGTGCAATGTGATGGAAAGTTTTAATTACCATTTGGCTTTTGTGTTGTTTTAGTGATTTTTGCATCAGCATTGTGAGAAAAAGGAGAGGGTAGTATCCAGGGATATGAATTGGAAAGTAAATCATCCAACTGTTTGAAGATAAACTCACCTGATCTCAGTTTACAAAGCAGTGCTGGCCAGTCTTCCATTTTTTTTTTTTTTCATCTTTAAAAGCCTGGCTTTAAATTAGAAGATAAACAGCCCTCAGCAATTTCTTCTCTTGCATTCCTGAAGGTCTGTAGCATCACATCTGTGAATAGAACACACCCTCTCACATGTGTTCCTACAGCCACAGACATGTTTGGGTACTATGTTGATGGGAGCAAGTATGACTTAGGATGTATTATACTGAGAGATGAGCCCAGATCAACAGGCTGTACTGCTAACCAGCTACCAGCTTGGTTAAATTTGTGGTGCAGACAGAGCTGAAACTGGTGTCTCGCTTCATCACAGTAACAACTGTGCAGTCTGCTGTCCAGCTATATATAAGTATTTTGGCAGAATCCTGTTTAAAATGGGAAGGAATGCTTTTAATAGTCTGCATTTCTCTTGGAGGCCTGCATTAAGGATATAGTTGCTTCCCACACATACATAAGTCCGATTGGAAAGCACGATATGGCATGGACGCACATTGTGGCTATGGGATGTCAGCAAGACAGACTTAAAGTACCCTTGGCTGAATGACAGAAGAAAGATTCTGACATTCTAAGGTTAGAGGCGAGATTCAGATCTTTGATATATGAAAGCAGCAGCAACTAAAAATTCAGGGGCATTATTGTGCTGTAATGCAAGTGAAAAGATTCTACATGGTCAATTATTTGAACCGAAACACAACTGTGCTTTTATGCTACTGTGAGATTTTGTATGTGGAGCTCTGAGTCTCCTAAGAAGCCACTGCACTTGCCAGCTGCTGTTCGTTTTCACACAGGAGAGTTTAGCTCATCCAGAATTCATGCAGCAGTTGAGAAGATGAGAAATCCGTAGCTACTCTGCAGTCTGTGGTATCTGGAAGGGGATGAGGTTTCCATATACCTCCAGTCAGGTTTTTGGGGTTGTTGGAAAGATACCTTCTCAGCTTCTGAGTTTTGTGCGATTAGAGAGAGCTCTGTGGTTTGCACACAGAGGTACAGGTCTCACTTTGCGCAAAATGTTTGCAAATACCATTATGGGGCTGTGTCAGCATGTGGATTGGATGAAAGAGCTGTCAACCACAAGAATTTACAGTTTAAGTATTAGTCCCTTCTCTCCCTGCCTCCTCTGCCCAGCTAAATTACAATGAGGAGAATTTATTTTCATATTACATATCTTGGCTTCTTTTTTTATTATTTTTTTCTGGCTCACAAAATGAAATGACTCTCTTGGATTACACTATAAAGCTTTCCTTTACAAGTACCAGGACTAGAAACTTATTTAAGAAAACAAGTGAATATGTAACCAAAAGCGGAAAGTGAGGATCTTTCCAAAAGTGGCTGATTCCTGAAAAAGGCTTGAGGGAAAACACCAACAAAGAGATCACCAATATCCAGAGCCTATTGACTGGACCCCAAGAAGAAACACAATGAAATTAAAGATCTCCTTATCTTTTTTTTAATTATCATTATTGTATAGAAGCTAAAGCATGAGCGAATGCGTAGAGTGTCAATTATACTCTGAGCAGAAATAACAATTTCCTGGAAAACAAAAGCATCAGGAAAAGGGAACATGTAAACTGTCATCCCACACATCAGAATTTTGCTGAGCAGAGGACAGCATATTCTACCTGGCATGTAAGTGAGTGTGTCAGTTCATGATACCCTCTTTTTCTTTGAAGGATCAGACCATGTTCTACCAAGTTGAGTCTACTTGAATTAGATGATGCTTATTCTTCAAATGGGAACTTTGATAGCAACTTAACGATTTGTCATACTTAAATATTTTTCTAACGCTTCCATGCAGAATTATGGAACCAGAGGTTGGTCTGTGCTGTGGATATGGCTTCTCTTTTTTACACAAAATTCCTCTGTTAGTTGCAGTGAGGAACTTGAATTGTGGTCAGCTCAACAAACCTGGGTGTTTTCAAAGACCGCTGACAAGCCTTTGAGTAATCTGTGTTGGATATACACTGACAGTGTGTTGGCAAAACAGTTTCTAAGTATAAAAAGACATGTGAATCTGTGGCTGGGTGATCTCATCCTTAGAAGCTTTGGTACTGAATTCTGCAGGGCAGCCATACCTTTGACAACATCTTTATGAGGATGTGTGGTAAAAAGTATTTCCTGCCATTAAGTTTGGACATCTACTAAGACCAAAAGACCCATCTCTTCTAATAACCATTATGGGACTCATTGTGACAATGACAAATATTGAGTGACACAAAAGAGTTATGTTTGAGAGAGGTATATTTGTAGCTGAGATGTTGCAGATGGAAAACCAGTCAAAAGAAGGTGAATTAGGACCATACAATATCTATGAATAGACAACAAAAGGCAGAATAAATCTTTTCAGGTCTCACTTGATTCCTTTTCTGATTGGTTTGGATGAGCTAATTACTCCTCTAAGGTTATGCTGACATTAACAAAAAATGCTCTGCAGTAGGAGATGATTTGTAAGGTAAAACAGTTAATGCTGGGGAGTTTGATGTCTACAGCATATGCCTTGGGGGAATTTATTTTTAATAGCTCTAGGCTGATCCTGTGGACTCACACTGTATGTGCACTCCTGAAGCACATCGTCCTGCTGACTTTAGTGCATAAGGTTTTAATTATGTGCTCTGAGATATTCTTGGAGTACAAAGCAATATGCAATGAGTGAGATCAACCAGGAGATTTGCTTCATAATTGTGCTTCTGACCCAAATGAACACAGAGCCACTCCAGGCCATGCAGTTTATCCTCTCTGTACCTGGGGACTTTAACCCTCCTCATGTTTGTGCATCTGTCAATCTGTGCTGCCGAAGGCTTTGGGAAGCATGGTGAGGCACTCCTGCTGTCAGCAGCTTGACTGTACAGAAACGGAAGGTTTAAGCAGTGGTGATTCCATTCCAGAGACTCCGAACTGGGGTCTTCTGTATCTTGGCTGAACATTTTTAAGTATCAAATCAACACAAAGGAAGTCAGAAAGGAAGATCAGAACTAATCCACCTGATGTTTGCTATTTACTACATGAGCACTTCTTCTTTCAAAGCCAGGAAACTGGAGAGACAGGGCTCACCTGTGGGCAGCAGGTTCTTTCTTATATTTTAACACTGAATACTCACAGGTTGGATCTTAAAACCTGCTCTTTGCGAGTCAGCAAAAAAGGTGTGTGTTTGCTTCATTACAGCACAGTGTATTAAGGAGTCCTAAAACTTCCTTCCCTATTGTCTGACTTTCCATTTTTAGCTTACATTTTTTATATTCCTTTGGGAGATTCTCCACTTTCATTTCCATACAGTCTTGAAGCTGGGAATCCCATTACTGTTGTTCATATGACCTCTGGAATGTGAGTAAATGTTTCATAGTAGTATATCTTCTTGGCTGGTCTCCCCAGCTCTTGTAATTAACTCCACATATATTCCTCTATCTATTGTGCCAGCTTAAGATCTGACCTAATAGAAGCAGTGGAAGCTGAAATGAAAAGTAAAGCTTTGTGGAAAAAATCAAATTAGTATAAAAGGGTGTCTGTCTAAAGAAAGCACTTTGCTTGCTGATAAGTCTTTATGTGTGTACTGTGTGTGCTGTCTTCCTTTAACAGGATAGTGCTGTGAGGAAAGTGCTGCAACTATAAAGCAGCCCTTCAAAACGATCACTCCTGCTTGCAGTGTGCAAGAGCATGCAAAATGGTTGGGTATCCTTAGTTTTTCAAAGCATGACAGTGAGCATGTATCACTTGTAAATGGGATGAATAAACCTTTACTTAGACAACCAAACTTTTTAATTTAATAACTCCTTTGAGCATCTTGTCATCCTGATTAGCTAATGCATTTTTCTAAGTAGCTGCTTTACCCGTAACATGCTTATGTCCTTTTTCCTTTTATTTGCTATGGTATTTGCTTCTGTAATATACTCATTCACTCTGTATGTAATTCTCTCATGATTTACACCAAGTTCTTGACAAGGCTGAAATAATTCTAGACCTGATGGAGGAAAAAAAAAAGAAACCCAAAACAAACAAAAAACCCCAACTGGTAGAGTTTGTAAAAGATTTACAGGTACAACACACATCCTTTGTTGGGTAATGAGTTAATTCTCAACCAATACTTAGATCAAAACAAATTCAGATCTTAGCTTTGCTGCTCTAAATCTGGTGTGCTAACACTGAAATCAATGCACCAGCAGAGCTGAAAGTAGAACTTGGCCTTTATTTTGTTAAGTACCTCATTAGAATTTCCTGTCTTTGATCAATTTGCTTTTCTGTGCACTCAGTTTGTCTTCTGTATCCGATTATGTATATTTAACCTTGATTAGCATAACTGTTCAGAAACAAAGGCTTTCTTATAGTTTCTGAACTTCGGCTATTGATATGCATTAGATGCTGCTTGTAGAGAAATGTTAGTGGCTCAGCCAGCCTTTGTATCATAATCCTGTTGATGGCTATTATGTATGTCATTCACCTGGAACAGCTGTTTTTCCTCCTGCTTCCACTGTTCACCAAAAATATCTGAAAGAAAAATTTAAATACAATTAATATGCATGCCTATCCAATTAATTTAAATAAATTAGCATTAAAATTGATTCTGGATTTAGTTAGGTGCTTTTTGCAGTAGCCCAAAATAATCTTGATGCAGGACCGAACTGTCAGATGCCTCAGTAAACAGCAGAGACACTTTTTCCAAAACAGGAATCTTTATTACAAGATGGTAATTACTAGATGGTTGGGAAGAATATCCTATGCAATGAGTCTGATGCCAGCTCCAATCATTTTCCAAGGCAAGCTACATAAATATATTTTTAAGATTGGCTGTGATCCCATAGCTAAACAGCTACCTGTTTTGGACATTCCTGACTACATAGTGTTAATTGACGTAAGATAAAACTTTTCTCTAGCTTTTAGGATTTACAGAAATGTCATCTCAGTGTGGAAACCAAGTAAAATACAGATACCAGGGCTTTTATCAAGGACATTTCAAACCCAGTTACAAGACGATAATGGAATGTGAGCACTAAAATATTACCTACTCATAGTGTAAAAAAAACAGGAAAAGCTGGAGGGATTGGGGTTAGAATCAGCTATACTTTCTCATGTGGTGTTTTCTTCCTCTCCAGATTGCTTTCTACAACTCAAGATATGCCTTCCAAATCATGGCACTGCAGTCTCAGGAGCGGGCTAGTGAGGCGAGGATTGTGGTTTGCCTTTGGATTCTGGAGGTATCTGCAGCCTGGAGAAGCAACCACTCCTGGGCATGCAGCAGGTTAGTTAGGAGCTTTGTCACCAAGGAAGGGGTGATTCCAAGTTCTATGCTAGGACAGCTCTCTTCCCCTTTCTTTTGGATTTGATTTTGCGCTAAACCATCAAGCACAAGTTGATGGAAGTTCCTTCATGGTACATTCTAAATAAGCCTATAAAAATAGCAAAATAATAACAAGCCATGTTAAAAAAAGGTATGAAATGAATCATGATCATTTTCCCTTTCCTCCCCCAGAATATCAGCTGTTAATCTTGTTCCTCCCACAGACTAATGATATAAGATCCTTCAAACAACAGGTGAAAGCTAGAGATGAACCAGAATACTAAATAAAATTTACCCTGAGATAGTCAGATTTACGAAGTAAGCTTGAGTCAGCTGTATTTTATTTCTTTTAATCTAGAGCCTGAGCTTTCAGAAAACATAACTTTGAACTTGTACCTCACTACAAGAAAAACAACAAAGACATTCCAAATACTTGTTGTTTTCTTTCAATGAAATGACACTGTGAAAGCTCCATTTTGCTGGCTTAATAATGGTTTTGTCAGCATACCGGTGAAAATGATGAATTAAATCTTGGTTTGTGCATACCTTTTGTGTGCAGTTTAGTATACGTCTATATGCAGCAAACTCTTGGTAGCTTTAAGGAGTTGACAAAAACAAATACATAAGTGAGCATGAGTCATGATGTGCTTCCTGGTCTGTCTTTCTTCCCAGAATGATTTAGTGCTAAATTTTTGATGTGATTTGGCAGTGTATTGCTTTAATTTATAAGGCCTTTTGAGCTGAGTAGGTGTGAGGGCAGGTGTGGGATGAGCACTTGGAATATCAGTTCTGCTGCATTCCCCACCCAGGGAGATGCTCTGGTCAGGGTGTGATATGGTGGCGTGTCCTTATTTTGGCAAGGAATCAACATTAATGCCACAGATTATGAATTTACTGCAGTGTTCTTGCAAAAAACAGCGACTGATCGTATGATGCGGGTAGCCAAGCCAGCCGTGAAAACTGCCACTTTTCATTCAGGCAGAATCTTTCCCTTCTGAAGCTAAAATATTGTTTGGGAAAGGCATCTCTTTCGTCGTTCAAGAAATGTTGATGAAATGCTTGTCAATGCAAAAAAAAAATATTTAGAATATTTTTGCTCTTTACTAAAACATTTAAAAATTAATATTTGAATAGCTTTGCAACTATAAGTTTAGAACTGACATTTGGCAGTGACTATAGCTTTCATTGGGAGGGACTTTGGAGAGTTTCAGTGGAAACTGGGTTTGATTTGGCCAACTTTTTGAGCCTTTGAAAAGTATAATATGGATAATGCCCAGTATGTTTTTTCCACTAAGCTCCTATGGATGTATTCATCATGCATTCCAGTGTGGATAACTAGAGGTATTAAGAAATAGGAAATGAAAGTCCACAGAAACCCCCAAGGATCAGTTTCTGGTAAATGACCTGTTCTATGAGCCATGAAGGACAGACCTCTGCAGTGAGGTACCTGGGAGCTGTGCTGTTGGAGATGTGTGAGATCACAGGTAAAGGAACGTTCCAGCATCAAGCTTTGAGATGGACAATGCAATGTTCCTTAGAGGCTCCTCTCCCTGCAGTAAATGTTGGGCACGCAGGTGCTAGGAAATGCCAAATTGGATGCTGTGACCTTAACTTGGAGCTCATAATGCGCACGTTGCATTCAACTGCTGGACTATGCCTATTTATGGAAAAGCAAGATGCAGTAGCTGTGATCCTTACAGCCACCACCACCCCCAGTTTTTCTGCACTGTGCTGTCTTCCTGTTCCAATGCAAACGGGCGCATGCATCTCCCAGGCAGGGGGCAGTGATGAAACGGTGAGGAGTGGCGTGGGAAAAGTCTGCTGGTGCTTATAGGTCAGTGGTGTTTAGAGACCACCTGCATGTCCAGTTTATTTCGTCCTGTTCTTGCCTGGGTCGTGCCCTGATCTTAAAATTCGCCCATTTCTAGGAATTTTGAAACACCTTTTTGGTAACCTGCTGTTGTGTTCTCCACCTTAATTATTAGAATTGATTCCTAATATCTAATTTACACCTCTCTGGCAAGCTTTTTTTTTTTTACAGAGAGCAAAGTGTTTACATCTTTTTTCATACATCTTCAAAATATTGAAACTGTCATCATGGACTCTGCCTTTTCTCAGCTGAACACACTGTTTTCCTTTTGTTCTTGTGTTTTACACACAATTCTTTGCTGTCTTTGTGATCAGCTCAAATGGTCAGTTCAGTGGGAAAAATATGTCAGAAGAAGTTTGGTAAGTAATAGCCAAGTGGGCGGTGTTCTCATACACAAAGCAAGGCAGCTGGAATGAATTAACATATCTCATTTTTCTTATTTTTTCTTAACTTCTTAAAAAATCAGGGTAAGGTAGGTGGAGGTCACATGTTCTCTGTCTCATCTTCAAGCCCAGCAGTGGTCAGTGAAGACCTCGGGTAAGTATGAACCTGGCTCTGCAAACCAGTGGCTTTCGCTTTAGAGGAGAGAATGATGCATTCTCAGCCACATGTCTTTTTATGTAAAATATAGGTAAGTTTCAGGATCAGAAATCAAAGCTGAGCACCCTCCCCCATGTGTAACCTCATCAGCTGGCCACTGGGTGAACACTTTTCTACGAGTAGGGACTTAGGCTCAGAAAGCTCACTGCTGAAATGATTTGCTGATAACCCCAGCTGATCCTGGGGCTACAAATGAGGAACTGGAGAGTAAGTGAACTGGAGAGGGAAATTCTTTACCAGTTTCTCTCCAGCGTGACATTTCTTTAGTGGCTGCAAAGACAAATACTAGAAGGAAGCAGGACTTGAAGGGGAGGAGATTGTATTGAAGAACCCACACTAAAAGTGCACTTTGCAATGGGTTGCCATCTCTACTAGGAACACCTTTAATATCCCCTGAGACTCAACATACTCTTTCAATAAATGCCACTCCCATCTTTATGAGGAGATAGAACTCAAAAATATAGAATCTATTTTAATTTAAAACAATTCAGCAAATTATGAATATAGAAGTATTTATTCATATTTTCAAGTGTATCCAATGGGAACATTCTCTAAAACATTTGGCAGACTTTTCACATTTCTTTCCATGAAAAAAATTCTATTGTTCTCCATTAACCATCCCCAAGGATTTCAGTTGCTCTCACATAACAGTATAGAGATTTTCACGTCAGGGGATAATTTATTTCCTGAATTAATGAATGTAATTTCATTGAGTTTAATATTTTATCCAGGATTTATTATAGTGCAGTCTCTAATTTACGTTCAGCTCAGGTGAATAGTGCCTTATGTTTGTCATCATAATGATGATTGATTGGAGATCTCTTATTACAAAGCAGTGGTGCGATGACTTCCATTTTATTCTGAATAGAAACAACTAAAAAAACCACATTTTTGTATGTGACACTTTATTGTAATTTTTTCTGCAGTCTCAGCTGAGGTTAACTGAATCTTTATCTCAGAGATGCTCTTTCAGGCCCAATTTGAGGCAAGTGCCTCGAATCTGGGATGCTACCCACTCCCTGCCCAAACCTAGCATTTCTGGTGTCTGCTGTGTACCTATGGTCTTTGGCTTTTCAGCTTTCATTTTTCTTGAGCCTAAAACTCACTCCTAGGTAGAAATCTACCCTTAGCAAATTGTCATTTTTGTGAATTTGACAAAGTCATTGCTCACCTCTGCCGTAACAATGATCAAGAAAATAAAAATTATCTTATCTGTATCATTGTCCTTATAACAATAACACGACAGCAATAATCATGTATTTAAGAAGCACCAAGTACCTAGAATATTCCCCAGTTATATTCTCTCTCTTTCTCTAGAGGTATGGATTTTGGTTTTTTAGTCTTTTTTCAGTATTAATTGTACCAGCTCTAGGAGTTAAAGTAACTACAGGTGGGATAATTGGTATTCATAGTATGGAAAAATAACAATTCAGTGATTAAAGCTGCTTTACTGATTGCTTGTGTAGAGTGAAAGGACTGTTTGTCTCTGAGCAGACACTGAGTAGGCACCAGAGACACAGATGAGGAATAAAACTGTCCCATTGAGGAGTCAGAGGACATTGAACTCTAGGTGTGCATAACACTCTGGACTTGCACACTACAGACTGATCAAACTTTATAACTGCCCAAGGCATGAAAGTTAAAACCTCGTATCATTTTCTGGGCAGAGCTTGAAACACTAACCAATCAGGCATCACTTCTACTGAGATCTGAAGACTTCTGCTGACCTAGCGTCTAAGAGCGTAGGGTGCCTTTAGGTCAAATTGGACTTGAAAATCAAAACTCTCAAGGTCCTTGGGTTCGATCCTCTCTTGCGCTTTATCTTGGATTAAAGCACTGTTATATAACCAAGGATTAAAAACGTTAAAGTATCCTAAAGAAACACAAGCATGTACTTTTGTTTGAGTTACCAGATAATAGATCTGAAACCATTTTTTGATTGTTAAATTAGAACATATTCCTTGTTTGGCTTGGACTAACCAAGCAATTTAAAAAATAAATTATTAAAATCTGAGGGCTTCTCCTCCTCCTCCTTTGCATAATTGGCATTTGAGAATAGGGCAAGGGCTGACCATATTCCTCATCTACTTAAACTTCAATCAGATTTAAGTGCAGGCAGCTCTAAACTGCAGTGCCATGTATGTCTTACTTGATCATGTGGGAATTATAGCTAGGGCTTAGTCCAGCCAGATATAATCCCAGTGACCAAATTTGAAATGCAAACATAGGTGATTGCTTGTACTGTATTGGTAAACTGTAGGCATTTATTTGAAACATTCTAAACTCTCTTAGAGTTCAAAACCAATAATTTCAAATGTATAGATGTCATATTCATTTTACATTTAAAATTAAACTTTGCATTAAAATTGTATTTAACAACAGACCAATATTTTTTAAAATGCTCTAGATAATGTTATGTAAATATTAGACTGAAATACAGGATACATGTTGCAGGAGATATTTTGGACCGTGCTCTGACTGGGTTAACTAAACCACAAATTTGTCAGAAGGTGCCCTGTATGAGCTGAATTAGCTTATTGTGGTTTGTGAGAGATGCACACAGGTCCACTGAACCAGCAAAGACCCGCTCTCCCTTTCCACAGCAGGAAAGAAATCACGCCAGATCATAAAACATAAGCTGTCAGAAAACAGTGCATGTTGTAAGGAGCTGCGTGGCACCAAAAGGGGAACAAAACATTCTGGTGACATTCAGGGAAACCTAGAAAAGGGCATTCCAATATTAAACCTAGGGTCAAACTCTATGCTTAGCCTCCCACAAGTATATATATGCTGGTAAACACAGACCTTGTGTTTTATATCCTAATTTCTGGTCTGATTCAAGGCTGGAAGAGTTCTTAGAGTAATTTAAGCATCTCACAGCACTCTAAATTTTAATACCTCCCTGGGTTTGCCATTGACCTTCATTTTCATCATTGGATTCACCACTGCTGCCTTCGCCTATGCTTTGGGCTAGCAAGGTAAGGGCAGGGTTCTCCCAGCATCCACAGGTATCTGGGCTCATCAGCCTTGGACAAGGACTACCAGGGCATGTTAAAGCCTTTTCCTGAGATGACAACTTTTGTTTTCAACTGTTATTCAAGAATGGTTTAAAAATTTGATCCTTTTGAAGTGTGATGTGATTTTATGCAGGCAATGTCTCCCCTGCTTTCCCAGTGAGTGGATTTTAACTTCTTTGTGGCTGTATTTTCCAAGCTTCTTAATAACAGTAAACACTTTTTTTTAGGTTAGTGCTCTCAAAGGCAATTTTGATTCCAACTACCTTGCCTGTGCTGATACCTACAACCACAGAGAGGAGGTACTGTCCTGACACAAAAAGCTAAGAATCAGAAGAATCAAAACCTGTTATTCTCAGTAAACACTGTGATGTGCTCTTGTGCAAACATACTTACTAGGTCTTTATTTCCCTGTGTTTTCTGTTTGTTGCTTTAGGAGTGGTGCTTTAAAACAAGGACCTATCTTCCAGAGTCATATGACTTGTTTCACCAGGAGCTCCGAAGGAACCTAGTTATTTTTCTACTGTTGCTCTGTAAACATTGATTTATTCACAAGTAGAAAGGATTTCATCTCCTAAGGATTCGCTATTTAAACTTGCCATCTAAGCATCTAAAGTTGATTGGACAAACCAATTTTTCTAGAGAATTGAAGATAAAACAACTGAATATTAAACTGGTAGCAATTGGAAACTTTTTTTTTTTTNAAAGATTTTGAACATTTTTTATTGTAGATTTTCCAAAAGAAACCCAAACAAACTAGCCACTGTTTTGTTCCACTTGGTTGCATTACATTGATAACTGGAGTCTAACTGGTAATCTGCTGGTAAAGGTTGACTGCAAGGTTGAAATACAAACATAGTTCCTCCTCTGCATCCATAAAGGGCCTAGACTTCTTAATCGTCATCCCATCCTTCACCAGCTTTTCTGTTGGCCATCATACACTGATGGCTTCTTCTTGATCTTCTTTTAGAGGGTTTTATCCTTTGTCTTCTCTGATGCATGGCTTTGGTCAACTCTTTTCAGCTTGCTTTTCATTCACAGCTGTTCTTAGAAAACAAAACCAGTCTTTTCTTTTTCCTTGCAACTTCAGAGCAAATGTTTTAAGAAAATATATGTATGATATAGATGCTTATATCAGCATTTTTGATGCTGAATAATTCTGGTATTCCATGTTTTTCTCTAGTTTGCCATCTGGTCCTTGAAGTCATGGTGCTGTAGTCCTTTATTGATGATGCCTTACAAACCTGATCCTGCAAGTTGAAATCATCTTGTCTAATCTTGGAAGAAAACATTATGTTCAGGAGTAAATGTTCTGATTTAGCATCCTATGCTAGATATTCAGTGTGGGAGTGTTTTCTAACTTGACTTTCATCAGTAGCCTTGCCAATAATCCCATAGGACAAGACGTTACTCTGACATCAGCCCAGCTGTCAAACTTTGCTCTCAAGTTTACTGGTAAAATGTTGTTTTCACCATAAACAAATATTTAAATTAGCTTATCTTGCATAGTCAAATAGTTTCAAATTCATCACGATCTAGCATATAATGGTTATTTTTTAAGAAAACACAGAAAGCAGATTGTATTTGTTAAGTGTTTATTTCCATGAGTATCAAGTGCAAAAGAGTGGGCTGAGTTAGTAGTGTGCATTAACAAAGAAAGGGAGAGAAAAACAAAGTGACTGACACCATTGTTCAGGCTTGTGCTTTAAGTAATGTCACATTTGTGGTTAAGGAGATAAGAAGTGACTAGTCTGAGGTACCCTCAGGGAGCTGATAAATGAACTACTGGAACAAATGGAGGGGGGATTATGAGACTGGGAGGGAATAAAATTAAGAATGATAACATATGGTGTCTTGCAGCTATTTTATCTGCCTCACAAAGATTAATTTTAGCTGATGATATTTTTTAGAATGATTTAATGTTGAACAGAGGGTTATGGATTAAAATGCTGCCAAAGGGAAGAATTCAGCAAATGACTGTCCAGTGGGGGTCATAAGTTGAGGATTGTGTCAGCACATAGCTACCAAAGCAATTTTCTTGCAAACTGAGGAGTGGTAAATTTATTTCTGACTCAAAAAGAATATTTAAAAAATCAATTAATAAGAGGAGGTACACAGGTTGATATGTTTTATTATGGTCAAGCAATTTGGTTTTGAAATGGTACTACTGCTTCATGAGGTGCTTACAAGATGATTTGTAGAGTGTGATTTCTGTCTAGTGATGGATGCAGAATAAAGGAGGCCCTGAAAGACATTGATGTTGCAGATGACAGCAGAAACTTTATGATATTGCCACATGATACTGAACTGAGCTCAAACAGGATTCATATTTATTCACTAGAGAATAATAATGTCTAAAAAGAAGTAAGGTAACCTCCCTTTTCATTTAGCTTTATCAAACATACTGTACTGAGATGTGTCCATCACTGAAAATTCAACAGATTTTAAAGTAAAAATCCACCAAACCAACAGTAGGGTATTTAAGCCAAATAGACAGGATTTTGGTGGGAGTTTAATGGGATGAGATTCTCCTGCTCCCAATGCTGAACACAAATATCTGAGCAGAGGAAAGGAGTGAGAAAGTTGCAGTTGTTATTGTCTCTCCTGTATTTCACAGGCTCTCTTTTTCTTTCTTTTACAATTTGTAGTCTTGTCCCCTGTCTCTTTTTCCTACTCAGAGACTTGCTGACATTTTCTGT